>RAON01000397.1:0-14837 GCA_009805295.1 Neurospora sp. FGSC 6877 | reverse complement strand
GTATATAAAGACGGCCTTCCCAGGCCTCTTTAGATACTGGCTCTTCAGCAAGCAACTAGCTTTCACAATCAATCAGTACCTTTTGGCTACTGCGACCGTTGCTCTTATTCCCAGCGATATACTCCTGTGCTTGTAACGGTTCGTCACACCTCCCTCATGGGTAACTCTATGATCGACAACTCTACAATCATCGACAACCCGGTTATAAGCAACTCGATTCCCGGCACCTCCCTCAACCCAGCCATAGGCACCTCGGCCACAGGCAACTGGATTCCGGGCAACTCGGTCACAAACAACTTGGCTACAGGCAACTGGATCACAGGTAACTCCCTCACAAACAACTATATCACAAGCAACTCGGACATAGCTAATCTGGTCATAGGTTCCTCCGTCACAAGCCACCCAGCCACAAGCAACTTGGCTGCAGGCAACTCTGTCACGGGCAACTGGGCCGTAGGCAACGCTGTCACCAACAATTTGGCTACAGCCGAACAGTTCATGGCTAATCCTGTCGTAGGCAACCCTATCGTAGGCAATCCTATCGTAGTCACCTCCGTCACGGGCAACCCGGCCACAACCAATACTCCAAGTCCATTTGCTCTTATGGCCGCTCAGCGGGAGCAGAGAGCTATTGTTGCCGCTCAGGCTCAGTCTTTCGCTCAAATGCAGGGCCAGGTTGCCGCTCAGGCTCAGGCTGCCGCTCAGAGGCAGAGGGCTATTATTGTCGCTCAGGCTCAGGCTGCTGCCGGCCAGCTTCCTGCCGCCGCCGCGTCGACCTCCTCCGGTGCCGCGTTCTCGTCTTTCGTGCCTCACCCCTTTGTCGGCGTTCCATCCACCCTCAACCACCAGCCCGTGAACAATGCCGTTACAAGCAACGTCGTCACCAGCAACCCAGCTATCTCACTCACAACAGCCCCAACCCAAGCCCCAACCCAAGCCCCAGCCATCACAACTCCATCAGCCCCCCTCCTTCCCCACGAGATCTTCCCTTTCATGAAACTCTCCCAAGAGCTCCAGCTGATCATCTACCGTTTCGTCTGGCGCACCACCCCCGATACCCCGCCCTCTGGCCAGTCTTCCTACCAGCAACACCTCCAATTCTACTCCTCCCCCTGCCACCTGCGCGCCCAGCTCCGCGGCCTCTTCAAGCTCGGCGCCATCAGCCAGGAGATCCGCAGTGTCGCCTACGCCGAGTACTTCCGCTCCACGCAGCTGTACCTGCGGTACGACTCTTTTTTTCCGCTGGAACTATTCCGATAGCTGGCACGGCAGCGATCAGCTGACGGGGTCGATGAACCTGCTCTGGCAGGACGCGACCCTGTCCCCTTTGCTTGTCGAGTACGTGCAGCACGTGGCTTGGCACATCGGTCCAGTTTTTAATCGCAAGTTGTGTAACACGGAGCGGGCTGCGCTGGAGTGGCTGGAGGGTTGCAAGAATGTCAAGACGCTGGAGGTTGTGGTGGCGATGAGGAGCACGCATTTCAGGCCGAAGGATGTCAGAGATCTGATCAATCATAGGGGTCGGTTTGCTAACGGGGTGCCGTATTCGACGTTTAAGTTCTTTCGCTTTTTCACGTGGTCGATTAATCGGCTAGATGTACTGCGGAGAAAGGGAAGTCTAGAGAAGGTGGTGTTTAGCGTTGAGCCGTTTGTGAATGAGAGTACAAGGGTTGCGGAACGGGGCACGATTGACTTGGAGGCGATGCTGGAGAGGTCGGAGTGGTTCCGGAAGTTCAAGAGGGAGACGGTGAAGAACCTTCTTGGTCCTAAGAAGCGGAAGCTTGATCCTAAGTCTGAGGTAAGTTCATTTTTATTCCTTTCTTGGAGGAGACTGTTGTAAAAGGGGTCTGTTCGTTTACTAACGCATGATGTGGTTATTGTGTAGGAGAAGATAGAGGAGCGCTCGTTTTACAAGATCGAACAGCATCTCGGCCACATCAACCCTTGTTGGCATCGGTCTTACAAGATCTGAGCTAACCGTCGTTTCCGACCCCAGTCCACTACCAAACCCTTGTTCTGTGGTCGCCTTTCGGCCTCCAGCAGGATAAGGTACTTAGTCAAGGCAATGGAGAGGGAGGTCATCGTCCTCAACGACATTTGGAACAACACTGAGTAGCTCCAAGAGTTCGATGGGGAGGTTGAAGGCCTCACCTCTCGGCCTGACATTGGAAGAGCAATAATTACAATGCTCTATCCCCAGCAAGATACAGTTTAACAAATATTATCACCCGAATCTTCCGACCAAGTGAGTAGTCGCTGGCAGGTAGACACTCATACTATGGGTATTCTGCCTGGACATGACGCCCTGGACAATGGAAGGTTCAGCGGTCAGTTCAAAATGGGAAACCGTCCGCTTCGAGATGGAGGAAGCCAAATAACGGATTCATCACATACATGTAGCTAGAACCCAATCGACAGAGCCAATGGAAACATTAAAATCCTGTTGCTCGTACGCCTTGCATTATTCGTGACATCTTCGTGACATATGCGGCAGAAGGAATGTTGATTGCATAAACAGATGTCATGGCGAGGTTTCAAACCAGACATGTGCCGCTTCGCTTGTGCAAAAAGAAAGCCCATTGTTCAGCGAACGAAAGAAGGTTTGGCAAAAGCCTAGATAACAAATATATCGCGGACTTGCTGAGCGACATCGAGTATTGCAGTTACTGATCCCTGTGTTGTTCCGCCATTGAATGGCGGCCAGCAGGTACACGCCATAGCCACTCCCTCCCTCACTTCTTCGCAGTATTAACAGCCTCGACTTCCTCCTCAAGCGGCAGGATATCCGGCACCGGGCCCAACGGCGTGATGCCCTTGGGGTTGATCTGGGGGTGGGAGCAAGTGTAGTGCTTCTTGATGTGCAAGAAGTTGGTCGTCTCACGGAAAGCAGGCACGTTCCAGTAAAGATGGCGCATCCACCTGTGGATAGCCGGGTACCCAGACCGGATATCGCGCAAGTTGCACTTGAAGTGCTGAACGTAGACGGGGTCGAAGCGGATAATCGTTGGGAACCTGTTCAACAATCAGCATCACTGCCTTTCACTCATCTCCCAGGAGGCAGGTAGAACAACTCACAATCTCACATCGACCTCCGTCAACCTCTCCCCAAACCAATACTCCCCCTTCCCCTTCTCCTGCACCTCCCTCAGATGCTTCTCGACTTTATCCAACCCCTCAAACAACTTCTTCACATTCCTCTCATACGCCTCCTGCGTCGTCGCAAACCCGCTCTTATACACCCCATTATTGATATCATGATAAACCCAGTCATTCACCTCATCAATCTGCGCCCTCAAATCCTCCGGATACAGATCCAACTCCCTAGCCTTGGCATTCTCCACGATCCCATCGAACTCGCTCCCCAACATCCTCACAATCTCACTACTCTCATTATTCACAATCCTCCCCGCCTTCTTATCAAAAAGCACCGGCACCGTAAACCGCGCCTTATATTCTGGTTCCACCCCGAAGTACACCTCCCTCATATACTTCTTCCCACCCACCGGATCCGGCACCACCTCTTCCCCCGCCGCATCCCCGCCTCTCGCACCCTCCTCAGCAGTGGGGAACCGCCACCCCAATTCGCCCATGTGCCAGTGCACTGAGCTGAAGGAAATGACATTCTCGAGTCCCTTGAGCTTGCGCACGATCAGGGCACGGGTGGCCCAGGGGCAGGCGTAGCTGACGTAGAGGTGGTAGCGGCCTTTTTCGGGGGGGAAGGGGGAGGAAGGGTCGGAGCGCGAGATGAAGGAGCGGAAGGAGGAGTCTTGGCGCTTGAATTCGCCGGTTTTGTCGTTGGGTTTTACCCAGTCGGTTATTTTGTCGGAGGCGGAGGGGGTGTCTTTGGTGGCCATTGTGGGCGTGGTGGTGGTGAGGGTTCTTTTGGTGATGGTGGTGGTGGTTGGTAAGTTGTTTGCGAGTGATGTTGTGAAGTTGTGTGTGGTTTCGTGGGGAGATGTGAGCGGTTGAAATAGAGTTGAGATGTTCCGGGTTGAGGTTCGGACGACGGTTGAGCTGGGGGAGACAAGAGATGAACTAACGCTGCGGGGTCGAAGCAATGTTGGAGATCTCACTGCAGCGAAGCTGAGACGAAAGCGAAGGCTCATGAGCAAGTGAGAAGTGTCTGAAGAGTCTCCAACGAACAAGCCTTCCTTTAAAAGTTCACAAGTGTAACAATGTTAATTCGTGATCATGTACCAAAAGTTGTTTACGGTATATATACCTAGATGCATCTAAAGCCCAAGGCGTTATTTGTCAAACATCCAGCATGACGCTGACAAAGAAGACGCGGGATGTTAGTCGCGGATTACTGAGCATGTCCGATGTCTGATTTAAAGTTGTCACTGACCTCACTGTACCCCATTGGCTGGTCTTGGCTCTTGGGTCCGATCGTGGCTGGTACCTTCATTTTGATCCGATGTGGCTGGTGACAATTCGTGGCGGTGCCGGCCATGGGTCAAGCGTTGGTTCGTCACGGTCATGTGACTTGGCGTAGGCAACCAGGGACAAAGCCCGCATCGTCGTTCACGTTTGCGTGAACAACTCTCCATAAAGTCAACAAACGAGTCGAGCCTCCACATCTCTATCGACGCCGCCCTCATCCAACTTCCGTAATCAATTGAATTCAGCTCAAACGCGATTGATTTACCCATCTTTCACCCCCCTACTTGACTCGGCCGTCGCCATGGCGGACGCCCTGCCCTCTACACCACCTCGGTCCCCCAACCACCGTGAATCTAATATTCACGACGACGAATACGACTCAACACAGCCATTGTCGTTATCCTCCCCAGGGTCAGTGATGATCATGCTACCGGTTCGATGATTTCTCGGTTTCTCCCGGACGATTGCCACTGGTACAAGGTTTCGTTCAATATCCTCCCCCTCCTCTACTTCCCTCCCCATTCAACACCGTGGACTGTCGTTCAGTTTCTCGCAAGCCATATGCTCAAAGCACACCGTCCCAGGCTGTTAGGGGGCGTTATAAATAGCCAACTCCTACCCAGCAGGTACGCCTGCTGGAAGGACTGGGTCTCTTGGTTCGCATGGGACGCTGCTGAGAGCTACTTGGCTGACGATGCGTTTGGAAGTGCGCCTCTCAAGCTGTCAGGGACCTTCATAAATAGCCAACTCCTACCCAGCATGTGTGCACGATGCTGGAAGGACTGGGGCTCTTGATTCGCTCGAGACCGTTACTGACAGATGCATTGTTAGCAAGAGCTGCGGCACCATGATCACCAGACCAATCCTTCCTTCCCTTCCTCGGCCAGTGCTGAATAACCACTTCCATACACATCCACGCCGTCTTGCAAGCGATAGGTGCTCGAAGTAGTGCGTCCCAGCCGGTCAAGGCCGATATAAACCGCCAACTCCCCATTACACCACGAACACTAACACCCGTCACGCTTCCTCTCTTCCCTTTCTCGGCCAGCGCTAAATGCCTGTCACAACACATACCCGCTCCATCTCACGCAGGCCATGTGCTCAAAGCACACCGTCCCAGGCTGTCAGGGGGCGCTATAAACTGCCAACTCCTACCCAGCAGGTACGCCTGCTGGAAGGACTGGGTCTCTTGATTCGCCTGGGGCCGCTACTGACAGCTACATTGTTAGCAGCGGCACCATGATCACTGACACAAGATCCTCCCTCTCCCCTTCGTCTCGGCCAGTGCTGAATGTCCACCACCGTGCACATCAACCCCGTTTCTCGCAAGCGATGGATGGACTTGAAGTATTTTGTCCCAGCCTGTCAGGGGCCGATATAAACTGCCAACTCCTACCCAGCAGGTACGCTTGTTGGAAGGACTGGGGCTCTTGATAGTCTGGAACCATTACTGATAGCCACCTCGTTGGTAATGTGCTCGAAGTACGTATCTCAACCTGTCAGGGGCCGATATAAACTGCCAACTCCTACCCAGCAGGTACGCCTGTTAGAAGGACTGGGGCTCTTGATTCGTTTAGGGTGCTGCTGAGAGTCGCATTGTCACGCGGGACCGGGGAGACCACCCCTCCACCTCTCTTCACACTATACTAATGCCTCTGATTTATCTACGCTCACGGTCGTGTTCAAGGGAGCAACGTGAATTCGGCGACAACATCCTTGACATCAAGGACAACGAGGCCAATGTATCCCCGGAATCCTTCACCACCGACGATGATCGACATTGCAGAATCAATCTCTCTGCTCGGATCGGGATTGTTGCTTGGGAGGACAATGACCAACAGGAGCAACATACCTCCGAACTGCGTGTCGACCTACACGTGGATACCACAGAGCGGCAAGCTGTGTTCGCTTTAAACGGCTATATCATTCCTAAAAATGGCCCTACCAAAGCGAATCTTGCCCTACTCATTTATCCAGAAAGAATCCAGTCCATCGATGTTGCTCGCACCTGTCCACCTATCCCTACGATGCAAGAAGCTCCTGATGATCGGTTCATTTCCCTCCGTTTCACCATGGCACAACCACCAACTCTCGTAGCTCCGAGGGGCTGGCTTCTGGAGCCGAACAGTCGATATCAACATGTTTTTGACGCCATCATGTCTTTAGGCAAAGTGGAACGGTTCACTGTTTACCTGAACAGCCTCAATCTCATACCGGAGACTCGAGAACAGCTGGCTTTGCTGCCATCCATCTTCTCATCCGCACACCCATTCGGCCTCATTCGAACCGATGAGAAGCGAGCATCGCTTGATACACTATTCCACAGTGCACCTGGCCAAGTGATCGACTTGGGCAAGACTGCCCCTCCTTCTGGCACCAATCGCAACCAGACTTTGGCGCAAATGGCAGAGGAAACAGCAGCGGAACCGACAGGCATCATTCCTCCCCCATATCCTAACGGCGGCTCTCCTTGGAACGCGCCGGGGTACTCAACCCCGAATGGTACGCTCATTTCGTTTTCCATTATCGTCACGCTGTCTCTCAGGCTGCAACTAACACTGCGCCCTTTCAGACCGAAAGCGACGTATGAGTGAATCATTGTCTCCTTGTACAACCGACAGGTGCCACGGCGCGGGCGAGCCCTGTTCGAGCCTCGTCAGAACCACAGAAATTGAGAGGTCAGATGATTGGGTGCAGCCGCCTTCCACCTCGGGTGGCCGTCTTCAAAGTCCGAATCAATTCTCAACCCCGACCGGTATGTCCCCTTTGGTACCATCCACAATCACCTGCCCTAGGCTAATGCCGTCCCCGTTCCAGACCGAAAGCGTCGACGCACAAGCGACCTTTTATCCCGCTCTCCAACTGACAAGCACATTCTCCTCGTAATTCGTCGAGTGCTCGACCGCACCGCCAGCCTCAATGTTCGGGTCAAACAGGTCGAGAAACTGATAACCGAGTGTCTCAATGCCGAAAACACATGCAGATACGACACCGAGGAGGTGGAGCAAATTTTCGGTCACATAAACGCTAAAGTCGACGAAAGAATCGACGATCATATGTATGATGTGCGTCGCGAACTCGAGGGCGCGCTCTTAAGCCAGACGGAGGAATGGGTGGCCGAGACGGTTGAATTGGCCCAAGAGGAGCTGCGGAAGGAGATCGAGGACGAGTGGGTCGAGGATATCCGTCAGGATATCACGGTGAAGATGGAGAAGATGGTCAAGAGGGAGGTGTTGAAGGACATGGCGCTGGCAGTGAAGATGATGAGGAGTGCCCGGGCGCACAAGGATGATGCGAAACCAACAACACGGAGGAGGATGTCCAACAGTACAGCGAGTACACAGAGCACGGAGACATCTACCAAGCCGATCCCAACCAAGCCGATACCCTCCGCAACGCTAAACCATTCTCTACCTGGCGCAAGCGCCTTTCAGGCTGCCATTAAGGATATCCAGAGGAGATACGGTGCCAAGATCTCTGCGGAAGAAATGATGAGGGTGTTGGATTTTCTGGGGGAAAACCCCATGTCAGCAGTCAAATACAACGGGTGCGGTGCCGAGCTGAAGTGGCTGTATGTGCAGAGGTGGGCAGCGAAGCCAGAATAGTAGCAGGTCCCGCTCTCGGCATTGCAGCAAATACATCACATCCCATCACAATTACACTTTCACACATCAACTTTCTCCAATCCAACTTCTGTCTCAATTGCGACGCATTTCCTACATCATAGCATGCCAGTATTATTATTATTATTGGTCTTATACACGCTAAATATTTACATAGTCTACCCAGTGGGTATGCGGTGCTGCTTCCGTTCTTAGTCGGTGGGAAAAACCGTACCGTAGCCGGCTGAAAACCCTCCGCTTCTCTTGATGCGACGACGCCGTGTCGGCGCCGTGCCTTCGATGTTTGTCTTCCTCTCGGTATGACCTCACCGTCATTCCCGAGGCCCAATCTTTGATTCTGTTGCGTGGTCCCCTGACCGCAATCCCGCTCTCCAGAATCAAAGATCAATCTGAACTCCCCAGTAGCTCTTCTGCTTCCTTCGCCTGTTCCATCTTCACCGCCAGCTTGTACTCCTGCAGTCGTCCCAGTCGCAAGGCCCAGCGGAGGATTCGTTCCGCCCTCGCCCCGGTCTCGAGTTCGTCGTAGAGTTGTTCAACGTTTGTTGGCCACGTTGGGTCTCCCCATAACCATGTGTCTTCCGTTTCCCTACACTTCAAGACAATGTGTTCGAACGTCTCCTTCGCTAACCCGCACCGGCAGTACGGCGTTGTCACCTCCGGCACTCTCCTCTCGAAGAGGAACGCCCGTAAGCCTATTTTGCCCGTCCTAATTTGCACCAGGAGTGAGCAATGTGTTCGAACGTCTCCTTCGCTAACCCGCACCGGCAGTACGGCGTTGTCACCTCCGGCACTCTCCTCTCGAAGAGGAACGCCCGTAAGCCTATTTTGCCCGTCCTAATTTGCACCAGGAGTGAGCTCATAGCCTCCGAGAGGTAGTGCGGGGATGACTTCTCATCCGTGCTGGGCCATGTGTGGTACTGCAGCGTGGTTCCATCGAACCGCGCACGCGCTTCTGCGGCACTCAGCTTCTTCCTTTTCCTCATCGCCTCAACCACCCTAACGTGCCACCTCGCTATCCACTCCCTCCGAGTCGCCTCCTCCAACCACCGCTCCTTTTCGCCCGGCGTGGGCTCTCTCGCCTCTCCCTGCGGTATCGGGATGTCTTCTTTAGGGGCCCATCGCTCAGCCCACTCAGCCTTCGNCACCCTAACGTGCCACCTCGCTATCCACTCCCTCCGAGTCGCCTCCTCCAACCACCGCTCCTTTTCGCCCGGCGTGGGCTCTCTCGCCTCTCCCTGCGGTATCGGGATGTCTTCTTTAGGGGCCCATCGCTCAGCCCACTCAGCCTTCGCCCGGCCGCTGACCGGGGACGGCTGTGGTTGTCTACCTCCCCTTCTACCCCGTAACTCTGCCGCCACCCAGGCTGGCGTCCCTCTAACGAAGGCCGCCGCCGGTGAGCGTGCGAGTCGCTCCTCGAACGCTCTAACCCTCTTGTTGAGGTAGAGGTCGAGAGGTGGGCAGAAGGTCTCCGTCTCCACACTAAACGTAGACGCGGCCTTGTAAGCGCCAGAGACTACCTTCAAGCAGTTAGTCTGGGTCGTTGCAAGAGCCGTCTCCGTCTCCACACTAAACGTAGACGCGGCCTTGTAAGCGCCAGAGACTACCTTCAAGCAGTTAGTCTGGGTCGTTGCAAGAGCCTTCGCGAGACCGCGTGGTTCCCCAAGCGGCTCCGTTGGCGTGTGGTACACTGACGCTCCGTAGGCAACTGCCGCACGAATTGCCTTTGTATACACTTCCCTTGCTCGGACGAGGCTACAACCCCACATCTTCGCCGCGATGCGTGTGAGAACAAAGATCTGTGTTGACATTTTCTTCTTTACCGCCTGAAGGTGTGCTTGGTAGGTCAGTTTGCGGTCCAGCCACACCCCTAGGAACCGCGCTGACTTCGTGGGGGCCAACTGGTGCCCCCCCAAGTCGACGAGACGGTCTCGGTCCGTGGTTGTCGGGTTTTGGTAAAGTGGATGAGCTCGGACTTGCCAGCCTCAAACTCCATTCCTCTCTCCTCCGCCCATCCGTGGCAGATCCGCCATGCTTCCTTCAGTTTCTCGCAGTTCTCCCTCGTCGACCTCGAAAAGGCTAAGATATTAGTATCATCTGCGAACCCTACCGTCACTATGCCCTTCAGTTCCTTCAGTGCCTCATATACTGTGGCAATGAAGATCAAGAAGAGGATTGGTGAGAGGGGGGAGCCCTGCGGCACCCCTGCGGGCACTCGAAACTCCCGTGATAACTTCCCATCGAAGAATAGGCTTCCCCTTCGGTCAGTCAGGAAGCTCTCGACCCATTGGAGAAGCCACTGGGGCAGCCCCTTTTCCCACAAGGTATGGAGGAGCCACCTATGGTTAACCCGATTGAATGCCCCCTTGAGATCTAGGAGRAGTAGTGARGCTACCGCCCCTAGCTCYCACGCTGTGTGCACCGTCTCCGTCACTACYCTGACTGCAAACTCTGTCGATCTCCCTWTCCTATTCCCCATCTGTCCCTCGGGCAGGAGCCCATGCTCYTCCGCCACGAGGGCGAGTCGCTCCGCAACAATTGCCTCCAAAACCTTCCCCACGCAACTCAAGAGCGCTATGGGGCGCCATGCTCCTGCCATCTTCTGCTGTGCTGCCGTCTTTCCTGGTTTCTTCAGCACCACCACTTTCGCATGCCGCCACCGTGCTGGGAACGAGCCGAGGGTAAAGCTCCCGGTAACGATCACAGCTAGCGCTTCCGCCAGCCGCCTCCCACACGCCTTGAGCAGCTTGTTGGACAGCCAATCGCTTCCCGGGGCTTTGTTGGGGGCCATACGGCGTAGTGCTTTTACTACGTCGTCCGTACTAACCCCACAACTCATTGGCAGTTCGACCTCTCTTCTCTCTCTCCAGTCCGGTAGATGGTTTGTCGGCACCTCTACCCCCGGGAAGAATCTTTCCGCTAAGATCTCAGTTGTGTCTTCATGACTCCGTTCCTCCTCTACGTTGCCTTCTCGACGTAGTGCCGGGATCTTTGGGGGGTCGGACGGCAGATGGCTCTGTGTCCTACCCCACCGCTCTAGCGTCCAGAGCTTCCTCGGTCTCTCGACGCCTCCTCCGTGAGGGTGCGCCACCGTTTCGCCTGCGCGAATTGGATGGCATCGGCTTGCTTCCGTCTCGCTTCCTCCAACTCTCGTCTTCTCATCGGTGTTCTCCTCTGCCTCCATGCCCTTGCCATCTTTCTTGCGTGCTTAACGGCCTCCTTCACACCCAAGTCCCACCAGTCAGCACGCTTGCCCCTCCCTCGCTTCCGTTTCGGGACCACCTCGTCCGCGATCCTAGTCAGTTCCTCCATCAGCCGCTCGGTAGCGGTCTCCAGCTCGGCAACCGTGGTAATTGCCGCCGGGACCGTTATGTGCTCATCAGCGAGTTCCTTGACCTTCCTGGCATCCATAAGTGCCCAGCTGTAGCCTTCCTCGGTGTCCTCCGGTTCTGTCACACGGACATTTGCCCACCGTTCTGTGTTAGGGTCGCGAAGCTCAGCAGAGCCTCAACGCTTGACATCAGCCTCGAAGATGCCCTGTGGCCTCAGGTCGCAATACTCACCTCGGCCGGACTCTCGGCCACCAGCACTGCTTACCCGAACCCCTCTCGACGCCACCAGGCTAGCGAGCCAACCATGGAAGTACCGAAGACGCCGATGAGGCTTGTTGTTGTTATTGTTGTTATTTTTAACGTCTACTTCCGCCTCCCGTAGGGCATGAGACGTGCCACAGCGGTGAATCTAGTGTACAAAGATAAGAGCAGTGCCCTGACACGCCCTACGGCGCCCAGTGTCCCTATTCCATCCACTAAACCAGTAATCCGANTTGTTGTTATTTTTAACGTCTACTTCCGCCTCCCGTAGGGCATGAGACGTGCCACAGCGGTGAATCTAGTGTACAAAGATAAGAGCAGTGCCCTGACACGCCCTACGGCGCCCAGTGTCCCTATTCCATCCACTAAACCAGTAATCCGAGGGCAAACCGAGGCCTATAGCCAATGTATCTCACGTGCTGCCCATAGCGTAAACGCGGCCCAGCACCTCTATCAACCGTCCAGTGGACGAGAGACGCCGATGAGGCATCACGAGACGATCCCAATCACGAGACGATCCCAATCTCGAGACGATCCCAATCTTCCCAGAAGCGACCACAGCCAACCAAGCAAGAGGCAAGGCACTCGGATGAAGGACGACGCCATAAGGAAGATGGAGAATGGATGAAGGCATTCAGGAAGTTCCATATGTATGATAGATGCCTTGGAGCCTCAAGGCTTAATACGTACCTCAAGTACGTACCGATTCCCTTTGGCATAAGGTCTTGAAGCCCAACCTTCTCCTGGAGGTTGAAAGGACCAACAAGGCCTTCGAGACCAAAGAAGATTATTAGCTGAATTTGAACTATTGTTCCAAGCCCTGATCACAGCCCTTGTCACAGGTTCCTCGGTGATTTCGGTGCGGATTAGGACCGATTGAGCTTGGTGGTCCGATCCGCTGAGGGCTCCGTCCTCTACCGTCTGGTGTGTGGCATACAGTGTTTCCGCTATCCAAGCGTGGTCTATAGTGCTGTTAAGCCCCCGCCGTGCTTTGTTCCCCAGCCGCGTCGGCTCACCTTTCGGCGTCGCGAGTACGAGTCGGTGACTCGCCGCTAGCGAGAGGAGGACATGACTGCCTTTGCTCCGTCTTCCGTGAATGTCCCATATCGGGTGGTGGAGATTCATATCTCCAACCACGACGTCTCTTCCCCTCGGTCTCGATGCGATTTCCCTAAGGGGGGTATGCCAGTCACGTTCAGGACCCGAGTCCCAAACCGGTGAGTAGACCGACCACACCCTTATTTCGTTCTCTCCCTCTCCTAGCCTCATCATGACCCAGTCCTCTCCTTGTTCGTAGTCCCACCGATCGATTGCGAAGCGTTTGCTCACATACAGCGCCGCGCGTCCCTGGTTGGCACTATCCAATGCCCAGTAGCGCGAGGCCCTGGAATTGGGAATGCTACCCGTGGCCGCACTTCGGCCTGGTTCTTGGATCGCTATGATGTCATAACGGTCCTCCATTTCCAACGCGATCTTCATCCTATTGTATGACTTCACCACGTTCCAGTACAGAATCCTCAGATTCATAGAGTGGAAGATAGGGCAGTATTCTTCTGGTGTAGTCGTGGGCTCGTCCTGGTAGGGATGTTTAACGTCTTAAGTGTCTTCTTCCTCTGGCGCTTCGCCCTAGCTTCTTCCAGCTTGGCGCGAAGTTCTCGTTGCTGCTTCGTGTAGGGGCCGCGCTTCTTGTTAGCTTGTACTTCTTGCCATTCAGATTCCAGAATCGCCAAGTCTGCATCTGGGAGATCCAGGTCGCTGTCTTCGTCAGCGGGTGTGGGTTGGGACCGGGACGGCGTCGCAGGGGGGGACGTCCCCCGTAGGTTTCTGCGTCGCGGCGGTTTGCGTCTGCTGGAGGAGTTGCTGCTGTAGAGCCTCTTCGGCCGGTTGGGTGGTGGCTTCAGGCTGAGCCGGCGTTTCGTCSATTGTTACCGGTTCCGCCCGCTGGGCGAATACGCGTGGGCGTTCCATGAACGCCGTGGARGAGCGACCGAGCGCCGCTTTTACAAGCGGGCAGTTGCGAGAGAACGCGTAGTGTCCTTTGCGGTTGCAAGGCAAGCACTTCACGAGGTCGGGTTGTTGGTTGGAGGGGCAATTGGCTTCGGCGTCCTTCATTGTTCTACCCGGGTGTCTCTTCTCGGCGCAGCGAGGGCACCGTGCTTCTTTCTCCTTGGGGCAATAGCTACGTAGGTGACCGTACTCCCAGCAGTTGTAGCACTGTTGTGGGATTGCGTCGTGCTCGAAAGATTCACAATAGAATGCGTTGCCCATCCAGAGGAGGGAGTCGCTAGTGAGACGAACTCCATCGTCTGCAGTAGGAACCTCCAGGAGGAGAGAACCCCTCTCGCTCCCGTGCTTCCTCACAATAGAATGCGTTGCCCATCCAGAGGAGGGAGTCGCTAGTGAGACGAACTCCATCGTCTGCAGTAGGAACCTCCAGGAGGAGAGAACCCCTCTCGCTCCCGTGCTTCCTCCGGAATGCCTTCGCTCTGACAATGTTGATCTTGGTCGCCATGGGCAACTCCTTCGCCAGCTCCTCTGGCTCGAGGTTGTCGATGAGCGCCCAAGGCACGCTACGGGCAATCACCGAGACCGTACGGAACGCGACCTTTGCGTCTTTGTAGAATGTGTGTGTCACCCAAGCTTGGTTCTGCAGACACCACTTCCTCCCTTCTTCTCCAAATGTGATAACGTAGTCTCCGCTGAGACGCAGCTTCGTGACCGCTCTGGCGTCGGCCTTAGGGAACTTCTGGTTGATCGCTTTCACAATGTCGCTGGCCGTACGCCTCTCCTGATCAGCAGAGAGTGGCTTATCGTTCAGTTTGACCGTGAGGCATCGTTCGGCACGAAGGGGGACGAATGCCTGGGTGCCCATCGGGGCGAGGTGGGATCTCTTCAAGCCCGTCGGTCGGGCGTTCGGGTCCGCGGCTACGGTAGCCCAGGTCTTTGGGGGGGTCGCTTGCTTCTTTGCAATGTCGGCGACCATCTTCTTTAGCTCGTCCATGTCATTCCGAAGCTGCTCGGTGTGGAGTTGAGGCGCCCAGCCTCGTGCATGCAGGATGTCCTTCGCGATTTCAAAAAGTCTTTCCGCCCACGCCGCGCGAGCGTCTTGTGGGCTATTAACACCGGGGAAATTCATAGCCTCGAGGATAAACTTCGCCGCATCTTCCTGAGAGGGGTTCGGGGCCGCGGGGGCTTCTGGCTCGGCGCGGCCGGCCGTCGTTGCCGTCGTCGGTGTTCCGGC
>RAON01000391.1:0-13310 GCA_009805295.1 Neurospora sp. FGSC 6877 | reverse complement strand
ACCTACCTTTCCGTTCACTATCTTCTTCTACTACAGGACTCGATACTAATTCACTCTTCTTTCTCCTCACACAGTTGCCAGCGGAGACACCTGCGACGTTATTGCCAGTAAGTACGGCACCACCTCGACCAAGATTCGCTCGTGGAACACGCAGATCAACAGCGCTTGCAACAATATCTGGCTGGGCTACTACGTTTGCGTCGGGGTTTAAATCTCTATAATATCTTAATACATCGCTCGCTTCGTCTTGGAGCTGTGGTTCTGGGACTCGGGCCTGCCCAGCTCAAACCAGGAACGTCTTCCATTGTCCTGTGTGTCGCCGTATATGTCAAAATGTGGCGGGTGATCGTCGAAGAGCTGGTTAGGTATACTTGTGGAACGGGATGTTGGTATTAGCTTGATGTGCATATCACCAGTGGAATAGAAATTGAATAAAACATACCGCTGTGTTGAATTGTTCTCATCGGCACTGGAGTTGTGGTTCTGGGAGTCGGGATGTGCTGAAGGGAAAGGGGATGAGCGGGAGGATGGTTGTCTGAGATCCATGGTGAAGACAGGGCGTCACGTGGGGCGGTGGTTCGTGTACAACCTGGAAGCTCGAGGGTGGATGACGGAATATGTTAAAAATGATGGGAAACACCCTCCCTTTATTAAGCAAATGTTGTCTCGCACTTCCCCGAGAAAAACCTCACACCCTCCCGTCTTTTACCATTGGCCCGCACTTCTCACTCCAGATTCAAGAAACGTACCTTAGCAATATCTACGCTACAAAAAGGGAACGCATCGAGGAAACTCGGCGCGCCAAGAGGGGGCTTTTGGTTTTGTCAGATATGACGGTACAAAGCTGATTGATGGAAAGTGTGTGTGTAACTCCACGGGAAGGGGCACCGGGGACGATTGGGTTCCCCAGTTAGCCGGCTCAGGTCCGTGAATGGGATGTTCACATCACTAACAGGAATGGGTGTGATTCTCACCAAAATCTGTTACGGTTCTGCACACCACATTAACGAATCAAGGAAATCAGGTCAAAATCAGGTGAGATGATTGGACCACTGACCTCCATAGAGGATAGCCAGACCCCACCTTTGAAAATCTGATAGGTTGCGCGGGCGGCGGAACTTAGGCAGCTGCAGAGCCCAGCAAGGCCAAAGAATCATTGGAACTAATCAGTGGTGGTTCTCCCGAAAAAGACCCGAGTGCGTTGTTTGTTCGTAATCTGTATATCTGCATTCTTATGCAGCTCTCGGGAGTTGTTCTTAACCATCGACAATCGCCGGCCTGTGGAGCCGAAGCGAGTTATTTGTGAGCGCGTTTGGAGTGGGTTGCATCAGCGCCAGAAACGGCTTATGGTTTAGGTTAGGCTGTAGGGCTTAGCGAGGTGGATTTTGGCAGGCTAGGTGACTCTACGAAGCTGTGGGGCAGCACAGTGTCTCGGCCGTAATCTGGTTCGTGCTCAGACTAATTCAACATTGAAAACCTGGACACTGATTTCGGTCCCTACTGTATACGGACAGTATCAATTGTTTCAGTACATGTAGAGACCGAGATTATTCTTTCCAAAAAACCATTTCCCCTCCTTCATGATCCCGCCTGCCGCTATTCTATAAGCTACTAATCGGAAGATGTAGGTACAGATGTAGACATGTACTGTCAGGCTTTTACGTGTGAGGAAGGAATTGAGCGAATGGAAGGCTGGATAACCCTTAGGGAGAGGCGAAGCAAAAAAGAGGCCTCTTTGTATCAGGTCCCTGACGTCCATGATTGTTAAGCGCGATTTTCCATTACTCCAGGCAAAAAGCTGCCCTCCACTTGGCTCCCTACTTCCAAAAGCGGGGCTGTTAAGCACCCACAGTAGATTCATTTGCATTATGGCCAAGGAAATTGATCAGAATCAAGATATATCACGCTTATGGGCTGGATCAATGATGGAAGTCCTGAGGAAGATAGGGGAAGTCGTTCCTCTTTCAATTGTCTTAGCTACACCATGAAATTTTCAACGCTGAATCCTTTTTTTAAATGGTCGTTCTTCCTGTCTTGTTGTGATTCCGTCCTCCAGCTGTGAGTCTTCCGTGACAGCTCTCTCAAGATATTTTCCATGCATCAAAGACGTCGAGGAAGGCCCCCGCTTGGTACCTGTCATTTAGCAACCTCCACAAACTCTGAAAATATCAGAACTCTGAGTAGGCTCCTGCAGCGAGAGAGATGATGTTCACGATGCGCTGATGAACATACGGATTGCCAGATGGCATCGCCGAGAACAAGCTCCTTCCCTATTCCCCCGAGTCCTCGGGCAGGTAGATCTGCCAAGTGGAATAAAACTACCAGATACGAAGTTGAGCATCACAGTCTGACTTGTATTGCAAAATCAGGTGCCACAGTGACTTAGGATCAAGGTCCTCATCATCATGTTGTTTGCCTCCGAAAGCAGAATGATCACCGATAATGGGGATAACTTCCTTGGACGTGGACCAGATGATGGAGTACGCGAGAAGGCGACGACGACGGTCATCGTCGGAGATGACTGGGGGGCCGGCGGCGGCGGGGGTGGTACTAATATTGTCCTCGCTCTTGTCCCGGATAAAACAGTCAAGGTTGCGGTAGCAGAGATGGAACCAGATGGCGTGCTTCCATTCACGGAAGTTGGACAAGCAGTTGGATAGCTGCGGAATAGGCATGAGTTGGAGCGCCTCGGATGTGTTCATGGTGACGGCGGGGTCCATCGTGGTGCTCTTCTTGGTTTGTCTGGTCGGCTCGATCGGGGATGATCTTTGGCTCCAGTTTCACTTTACGTTCATGTCAGTTAACGCTGGAGATGAACGAGACGATAAGCGCAGAATGCAACTTACGTGACGAATGACTTGACAAGCCGGAAGGATGCTTATCTTCAACTTGACGAGGGAGGGGTGACGGGCACAGAGGCTGGTTGTTGAGGGTTCCCGACAACTTAAAGGATGAGGAGGGACCTTGACGCGGTGACAGGTGAGAATTGGTGGAAAGGAAGAAGTTTGTAGTGAAGGGAGGAGACACAAACGAGGACGTAATTATTGACGGGGAAGACAAATGAGGACGTATCGGGTGTTTGCACGCGGCTTGCTGCAGGTACCTCACAGTACCTGCCTTCTTCCATTCTTAAGAGGTACGAGACATCAACGTCCTGCAGGTCGTCACCTCTCATGTCACGGCCCGAAGCACGTGCCAGTAGTGGTGATGCAGCGAGTTTCAAGATGGACTACCAGGACAGTTTGGCCAAACACTCCCCATTATCCTTCCCAAATCCAAATCCCCAACCAATCTCCTTCAATCTTCAATCAAACACCCCATCAATCGACGTCCACATCCTCAATTTGGCAAGGAACTCATCGTCAACAGGCGGCACCGCGTCGTCCGACTCATCCCTCATCCTCTCCTCAATCAACTCCTTATACACCTGCACCTTGTGCATAAGCGACTCGTTGCTGCACTAGTAGCTATGGATGTCAAAGGTGCCTTTGATGCCGTCCTAGTGAATAGGCTAGTTTTACGTTTGCGGGAGCAAGGGTGGCCAGACTGCGTGGTCCGCTGGGTGGAGTCTTTCATGACGGATCGTATGGCCTGCGTTCGATACCCGGGGGTGACTACTCCTATGCGCCGTCTTAGATGCGGGCTCCCTCAGGGCTCACCTGCCTCGCCAATCATCTACCTGCTCTACACAGAGCCGGTCCATCGCCTCGGGGAGAGCGAAGCGCAGCATTTTGGATATGCAGACGACTGTGCAGTCCTTGTTACTAGCTCTTCGAACGAAGAAGTTGCAGAGAAGGCCCAATGAGAGTTGGACGCCATGGTCCAATGGGGAGTAGACAACGCTGTCGATTTCTCGCCGGACAAGACCGAAATTCAGTTTTTCTCCAGGAAAAGACAAATTGCGCCTTTCCCGACCATTACGCACGGAGGAGTTGAGACGCTGTCGATTTCTCGCCGGACAAGACCGAAATTCAGTTTTTCTCCAGGAAAAGACAAATTGCGCCTTTCCCGACCATTACGCACGGAGGAGTTGAGGTGGCTGCACAGCCGGCAATGCGTTGGCTGGGGATTTAGCTCCACAGCAAGCTGAACTGGAAGCACCACATCGAGCACAGGCTCGCCTTTGCCAAGCAGGTGGTCCGCCACATACGCGGTCTCAACAGAGTCTACCAYGGCGCTCCTCCAGGCTCCATGATGAAGGCTATGAAGGCTGTCGTCCTGCCAAAGGCCCTATTTGGCTCTGAAATCTGGTGGCCAGGCCATAAGAAGCACGCCCTTCACCGTAAACAAGGGGAGTTTCCACTTGTTAGCAACGGACTGGCGGACCTCGTCCATAAAGTCCAGACGGCGGTTAACATTGCCATCCGCGCCAGCTTACCGGTATGGAGAACGACACGCCTTGCTATTCTCTACCGCGAAGCTAGCCTGCCCCCCGTCCCCTTTCTTCTGGAAGCGGCCCGCCGGCGGCACGCTGTGCGCCTCCACACCTTAGATCCCGCCCACCCGCTCGTCCCGCGTCTTTCGGAATCCCGAGTGACGCCGCACGGCCTGCCTCGCCGCCCTACAACGCTACAGACGGCTGCCCAACTCGCCTTGCCTTTCCCACGGCCGATTCTACAGCCGCCCGTCTATAACGGAAACACGCACAAGGATCCAGCGCCCACGTCTAAGGACAGGGCTGCCAAGGATTTCAAAGAATGGCTTCTCCAGCTAGATCCCTCGGAGGTCRTCGTTTACACCGACGGCTCTATGATARCYAAGCAGATGGACCTTCCAGCGCACGCGGAGGACCCGGACGCTGAAGAAGAAAGACCAGAGGGCGAGTGCGTAGGCTTTGGCTACGTAATCTTCCAAGGACAGACAGAACTTGGCCRCGGATGCGGTCAATTAGAATATGCGGAAGTTTTCGATGCGGAGGCRGAAGGGGCRCGGCATGGTCTCAAGGCCRCKGTGGCGCTCTTTYCGRAGGCACAGGCCCGGCCACRCATYACGGTATGCCTTGATAACACGTCCGTCATTAGAGGACTCCGGGGAACCCCAGCTGCGTCGTCACAAGCGGCTTTCCTTGATTTCCGTGCCACCCGCAAGGGATATGGCCCCAGCCTGGTGGACGTCCGCTGGGTTCCTGGCCCTAAGGGCATCACGGGCAACGAGATTGCTGACGAGCTCGCTAAGGCGGGCGCTCAAGGGGGAGAGGTAGTCAATGAAGGCTTAGCTACCCTTGCGCATGCAAGGCGGCTTGCTAAGAGGGAGGCGCGTACGGATTTCAAGGCATGGTGGACCGCGAGTAAGCCAGAGTCTTATGCAGACTACCGGCTGGGAGTCTCTATCAAGCCTAACGACGAACTAAAAGAGTTGGACAGGCGCTCTTTACACCACCTCCTCGAGGCTAGGTCTGGCCACGGTGATTGTCACGGACCAGCATTGAACCACTACACCAATGAGCCATGTTTCCACTAAAGGATACAAGTAACCGAAGCTGGCAGTTCGGTTGCTCAAGTGGTCTTATATAGTTGCGACGACACCGTCACAGTGATTTCAAGATCTATCATGAAAGGTTCGAGTACGAGGACGCGCTGCTAACATGCTATTGTGGCAGCTGGAAGACCCCCTTCCACCCCTTCCGCTGCAGGAAAGCATATGCAATTTTCCCAGTCACAGGCGAGGCGGCTACGAGGGAGAATCTCTCCCTTTCTATCGGCATCTATTGGCAACGATTTATTGCCAGAATACAGACCTCCCACTTCTTTTCATGGACTTGCACAAGGAAGGCTTGGCGCCGGACACTCTGGCAACAGCACATTGATAATGGAGGCACCGCTGACAACCTTAGCGGGTTCCTACGGTAGAAGTTGGCCAAAGCCACGAGATCCAGGAGGTTACGGCGGATTTGGACAGGCTGGTCCATCGGGTTAGACGGCGGGAGGAAGCCGTGCGGGACGACAACGAGGGAGAGAGCGGTGAGGAGTAGGGTGTTTTTGTTTTTCCCTTTCTTTTGTCTTTTCCTTTGTTCTACAGGTCCCGCCATATACTGGCGGCTCGCTCACTGGGCGTTTCGATTGGAGGTGTTGGGCCGCGTTTACGCTATGGGCAACACGTGATKTACACTGGCAATAGGCCTCGGKTTGCCCTCGGATTAATGGTTTTGGTGGACAGTTAGAGCGCTGCTCCTATTTTTGTACGCTAGATTCACCGATGTGGCACTTCTCATGCCCTACGGGAGGCGGAAGTAGACGTTAAAAATAACAACAACAACAACAAAAAAAAAAAAAGCAGGCTGCAGCCGCTTCTGAGACTGCTGCAGCCTGATTGGCCAAGTCCTCCCGCCCCACGCGGCTGGGACCCTACTTAAGGCCAGACGTAATTAGGTCACTGAACCGTGGTCGTTGTATACAGATTTCCTTTTGGAGGAGTAGGGCAGTAAAATCGGCAAACTCCTAAGTGCAATCTTGGTGTTACCCCTGTAAAAAAAAAAAAAAAATAAAAAAAAAAAAAAAATAATAAAAATAGCTGAAATTATCATGGGCAAAGGGTAGAGTGTAGATGTCGATATGCGTAATTGCACGAAGGAGAAAGGGAACAGTCACAAGCTGTGCGCAGAGGACTCCCTCCTATTCTCCAACGCTTTTCCTTTCCAGGCTTAGCGCCCCAAGCCGATCAAGTATCTGTGCCTAGCAGCTCACCCAACGTGGTACCGACACATTTGTCTGCTTGCAAGACAGCTGCGTTGAAGAGGTTGTTTCCCGCACCTCAACTCCATAACCTGCACGTTGGTGGTGGACGTCCGAGTCCATCTTGTTTGCCAGACAAATCGTTCCTCGCGCAACATTGAGAATAGCAGCAACCTGGATACCGGGATCTATTCATACGCTGGGTTGCCAATAACCATTGCTGCCATCATTATCAAGTTAAGATACGGCACCAACATCACGACAATGAACGATTATCTAAGATCTACCGCTCCTGCGAGCCGGAACGGCTTTGAGATTGCGATACTGTACGCTCTGCCTCTCGAACGCGAGGCTGTTTTGTTACTCCTCGACGATCTCTGAGATGGAAAGGGCAGTAACCGGCACCGGTATGCCAGGGCCGAAGGGGACTTCAACACCTACAGGCATGGGCGGATCGGGAGGTTCAATGTGGTTATCGTCCTTCTTGACACCATGGGCAAAGTCCCGGCTGCCGGTGCAGCTACTGCCGTCCGAATCGGTTACCCCAATATTTCCCTAGTCCTGATCGTCGGCATTTGCGCCGGGGTGCCGCTCCCCAAGAAGAGTCAGGGAGTCATCCTCGGCGACATCGTTATCAGCAACATCCTGATCCACTACGACTTCGGAAGACAGTTGTCTGATCGCTTCGAAATTCGGAACAGTATTGAAGACGTTCCTGGCAGGCCGAACAGAGACATACGCAGCTTGCTTCGTTCGCTGGAGGGAGGTGGCCGTTTTGAGGTTGAAGAACAAGCGGCCCATTATCTGCAGCAACTTCAGCAAAAGAACGACGCGGACCCTAGGTTGGCTAGGGGAAGATACAAATATCCCGGAGCCGAAAATGACAGGCTGTTCGAAGGTTGTTACGAGCATATGCACCGATACACCACTTGGGAGTGCACCCGTTGCGCACAAGGTTCTATCTGCGAGAGGTCTAGGGAAATTGATTGTAAAGAACTCGGCTGCGATGTCAACCGTATAATTCCGAGGAGGAGACTTTCGCAGTCCAGCAACCAAAGATTGCCCCCACCCCCCCAGATACACATTGGGCCCATGGGGTCCGGCGACAGTGTCATACGTTCTGTCAAACACCGCGATATTCTCGCTGCCCAAGGAGTCATCGGCATAGAGATGGAGGGTGCGGGAGCTTGGGACGAACTGCCTTCTATTGTGATCAAAGGGGTATGTGATTACGCTGACAGCCACAAAAGTAAAATGTGGCAGGACTATGCGGCGGCTACTGCTGCATCAGTTGCGAAGGCTGTTTTGGATGAATACCCAGGGAGCGGAAGGGTTTCTGGGGACGTACATAGTCCGCAAGAAGCTATGAACCCGCTTGTTGATTCTGCAAAGCACCAGGAGATGCAGCAAATGTCAGAGAAGGATCAGCAATGCTTAAAGGACTTGCGCATTACCAATCCTCGCCACGATAAAACCCGCATCGAACAGACCAAAGGCGGCCTTTTGCTAGACTCGTATCGTTGGGTCCTCAATAACGCTGACTTTCATCAATGGCGTGACTACCCGCAGCATCGATTACTATGGATTAAGGGCGACCCCGGCAAAGGGAAGACTATGTTGTTATGCGGCATTATCGATGAGCTGGATCAAGGCAAAACTGCCGACGTGCGCCATTGCAATGTGGCCTACTTCTTCTGCCAGGCTACCGACTCTTGCATCAACAATGCAGCCGCCGTATTGCGCGGCCTGATCTACCTGCTTATCGAACAGCAGCCATCTGTCCTCTCACACGTGCGGAAGGAGTATGACCGTGCAGGCGAGAATCTCTTCAAAGATACAAATACGTGGGTCGCCCTATCGAAAATTTTCACCAATATTTTACAAGACCCAAGCCTCCGAACGACCTACCTAGTCATTGACGCACTTGACGAGTGCATTATAACAGATCTGCCACAGCTTCTCGATTTAATTGCTCAGCAATCATCATCTGAATCTCGAGTCAAGTGGATCGTCTCAAGCCGTAATGGGCCGCAAATTGAGGAACGGTTGGAGAAAGCCGCAGATAAAGTGAAGGTCTCCCTGGAGCTAAATGCGGAATCCGTCGCAGCGGCTGTCAATGCATTTATCCTGCACAAGGTGGATGACCTAGCAGGGCTGAAGAAGTATGATCCAAGGACAAAAAAGACCGTTCAGGACTACCTGTGCTCCAACGCGCAGGATACGTTTCTCTGGGTGGCGTTAGTCTGCCAAGCGCTTGCAGGTCCGGAGGTTAAGAAATGGAATACCGAAGAGATCCTGCGCAAGTTTCCACCCGGACTGGATGCTCTATACGCGCGAATGAAACAGGATATAAGCCTATCCCGGGATTCCGATCTTTTAGAATCGAATTGGAATGCATGCCTCCAAACATTAGAAGGCCATAGCGATTTAGTTGGCTCAGTGGCATTCTCGCCTGATGGCCAACGGCTTGCGTCTGGTTCGGCGGATAAGACGATCAAGATCTGGGATCCAGCGTCGGGGAGCTGCCTTCAGACCCTAGAAGGCCATAACCACGACATTACCTCAGTGGCATTCTCGCCTGATGGCCAACGGCTTGCGTCTGGTTCGGCGGATAAGACGATCAAGATCTGGGATCCGGCGTCAGGGAGCTGCCTCCAGGCCCTAAAAGGCCATAGCGACTCCGTTACCTCAGTGGCATTCTCGCCTGATGGCCAGCGGCATCAACGAGCGCTAAAAGGCAAGGAAAAGGCGCTCGGACCGGATCATACGTCGATTCTCGATACAGTTCACAGCTTGTGCCTTCTCTATGAGATTCAGGGCCGGCTAAAGGAGGCTGAAGCGATGTATCAACGGGCGCTGTCTGGTTATTCAGCAGCCTTAGGCTCGTCCCACGCGAAATCTCTCCTTGGCGTAAAGAATATAGCATCTTTACAACTTGCAAAATGTAGCCTTTCCCTGTAAGAACTAATAGTTAAGTTTGCTAACATTTACAAATAGGTTCATCAGCCGCGACTAAGACGTCGTTGTGGAGGAGGCGCTCAAAAATTTGGAATAACTTGCGAGATAAGATACGCAGAACCCCTACGAGAACTACGCCATTTGAATCGACGGAAGGCTGAACATAAAGTTGGAAATTGCGTTGTGGTAAGGTGACTTAGCTGTTACGCAATGTAGTGATGTGACGAACGGCAGTCTTGATCTGCCTAAGTGAGATAGCTGAAGGTAAAGACTATCAAGTGCAGTTCGGTGAAGCCAAAAGGTTCACAATAAGTATCATATACTGGTCTCAGTGATAATGATCTATTGACTACTGTCGAGCTATCTGACAATCTGAGTTCTCCAATCGTCCCTTTATACTAATCCTGACGATGCAGTTTTGTGGTCTCGCAGTCCTGGCTCACCATGGCTCACTGTTGGTTGCTGGGCTCACTCATGGTTTTGTCGTGAGCCTGTCTTTGTCAGCGTGAGCCTGCTTCCCCTGTGTGAGGGCGAGACAGGGCTACAGCGTTGTTGACGTTCAACATAAAAATTTACGACTAAAGAATAAAACAAAAGTAAGAGTTGCGCGCGCGGCTGACGATGGGAGATATGCTCCCGTCGCTAGATCCACTGCGGGCATCTACAACCAATAGCGCAGCCAATCTGCCAAGGCGTGACCCGTCAGACAGGGCTATGACACCCTGCAGTCCTGTTGGTTCGACGTTCCACTGCCCTGCATGTTGTGTCCCGTCAGTGTGGTTGGCCCGTGTGTTCGTTTTAAGTTCGTAACAGTAGCCAAGGATCTGTTTCGGATTTGTGAAGGTTGACGATGAGGCAGCCAGGATAATGTATGCCTAGCCCACCTCATGGCCTCAGCTGGGCTTGGCGAGAGTGAAGGTTATGAAACCGTTTCGAGAAACGGCGGCGTTTTTGCCCGAGTCATCCCAACCCCTGTAAAAAAAACTACTCCTATAGATAAGCCACCGATATGTCTGTTTATCTATGGGAGCGGGAAGGACAAGAAACGGGTCTTTTAATCACGTGGTAGCTTGATAAAGAGGAGTTTCAGGGCAGAAGAACCTGAATGGATTCGAACTAAACCGGCTGTAGAATTGGATTGGGATGCATGCCTCCAGAACCTAGAAGGCCATAGCGACGCCGTTTGCTCAGTGGCATTCTCGCTTGATGGCCAGCGGCTTGCGTCCGGTTCGGGGGACAAAACGATCAAGATCTGGGATCCGGCGTCGGGGAGCTGCCTTCAGACCCTAGAAGGCCATAGCCACTTTGTTCGCTCAGTGGCATTCTCGCCTGATGGCCAGCGGCTTGCGTCCGGTTCGTCGGACAACACGATCAAGCTCTGGGATCCGGCGTCGGGGAGCTGCCTCCAAACGATTACTACTAGTATTAGGATGACCGATATCTCGTTTGACCCTACTAATCGCTACCTACGTACCAACGTTGGACGTATTAAAATAGATACAGAAGCTACCGAAAGCCAAGTTGTACGAGATAATCCAGAAAACCATGGCTATGGCTTGGGACAGTATAGTTCTTGGATTACTTGCAACGGCCAGAACGTACTCTGGCTGCCACCGAATTACCGATCGTCTAGTTGCGACCTCCAGGGACGGATGATATCCATTGGCAGCGAATCGGGACTGGTTTGGTTTATTGGCTTCTCGCAAGACATATAATGTAATCCATGTCTTTCTCAATTCCTTGCTCTCTATTTTATTTTTCCAGCGTGGCACCAGAAGAGTCTGGGAGGATAAGCAAATTTATAGGAATTTTGTAAATTCTAGTAACCTCCTACTATTGTCAAGATGACGTATTCCATTACGAAGAAGCAAGACCATTCCATCCCTTGACTCTCCTTTTGCAGGTGCCTGTGCGGTCCAGATGCTATGGGATTAACCCGTGACTGCCCAGTCATGGCCAAAGTTGGTACAATGTGTGACGAACGGCAGTCTGATCTGCCTAAATGGGATAGCTGAAGGTGAAGACTATCAGAAGACGTTCGGTGAAGCCAAAAGGTTCACGACAAGTATGGTAGCGTTATACTAGTCTCAGTGATAATGATCTGTTGACTACTGCAGAACTATCTGACAATCTGAGTCCTCCAGTCGTCCCTTTATACCTTGGTGGACAGCGAGTTCTACAACTTTACGCCCCCGCTGCTAGAGAATAAAGGTCATCGTGTGCTCACATAGAACCATGGTATCGAAGCCTAATATAGAATTAACCTTCAACGTGCTAGCCTGCCTCATAGCCTTAGCCGTGCTTGGCGTGAGTAGGTGGAAACGGTGTATTTGGTGAGCTTGGCGTGAGTGATGGAATGAAAACGCTTCTGAAAACGCTTCTATGAAAGGTTAGTTTTTGACTTTGGCCACAGCGTGGCACCTACAGAAAAGTGCCCAGCCGCTAACCTCTGTTCCCCTACTTTCTGTAGGATCGACGTACTCGCCCTAACATTCATATCCCGGCAGAGGTGTAGCTGAGTCATCCAAACTCCTGTCAGAACCTCCTCCCATAGACAAGCTTCCGATTAGTGGCTTATCTATGGGAGAGCGGACGGGATCCCGAGTTTTCCACTATCTATGGCCGTATGTACTAACCTAAGACAAAAACAGCACTTATGAAGCAAAAGCATCCGATAATGGAAGATGGACGAGCGGGAGATCCCTCACCGGCGCCTCAACCTCACCGATATCACCTGTCAGGCATGCCTGTCACGGTTACAGCAGATGCACCGTAGGTGCCATGGCACTTACACCTGCCCGTGTGACGAACCGTTACAAGCACAGGAGTATATCGCTGGGAATAAGAACAACGGTCGTAGTAGCCAAAAGGTACTGGTCGATTGTAAAAGCTATTGCTTGCTGAAGTTCCTGTATATACAACGCCTGGGGAGGGCGTCTTATATACTGGCCTTCAGAGCCGTGGCCGCCGAGCCGCCGTTACGGCCGCGGCCCTGCGGCGCTGGTCTGATTGGCTATCTAGTCTGCTTACATAAGTAATCATTGATTGGATCGTAACAGCCCGCCGATCTGGAACCAGCTCTGAACCGAATCCAGGAAGTCAGTCATTGATCACAAAGCTTCCGCTGAACTCGGGCCGCACCTCCCTATTTCGTGATTACCTATTCCATCCGCAATGCGAACATGGAAGGCACAGTGGCTGAAATGGGCAAGAACCTTTGAGGATCTTTCAAAGACCTGACTGCTGGACGAAAGACCTCCCCCAGAAATTGCCCGCTTCTTCGTTCCCACTCCCTCCTTCACAACCCACAATTCTTCGCCTCTTTCTTATCTCTCTGCTCCTTATGTCAAGTGCGCGTCCATCCCAAAGAATGCTCCCCTTCTTTCTTGACCAAAACATAACTTTTTACACCTTTTTCTGCTGCACGGGGAAACTTTTTCTTTCACTATGAACAACTTGAACGAACCGGAATCCAGTGTCTCGTTGGGCCCACTTGGGCTGAGAGGCGTATGGTTCTCGGTGAAGTGATCAGATGTGACGAACCGTTACAAGCACAGGAGTATATCGCTGGGAATAAGAACAACGGTCGCAGTAGCCAAAAGGTACTGATTGATTGTGAAAGCTAGTTGCTTGCTGAAGAGCCAGTATCTAAAGAGGCCTGGGAAGGCCGTCTTTATATAC
>RAON01000390.1:0-10040 GCA_009805295.1 Neurospora sp. FGSC 6877 | reverse complement strand
GTACTCATCAGCGAGTTCCTTAACCTTCCTGGCATCCATAAGTGCCCAGCTGTAGCCTTCCTCGGTATCCTCTGGTTTCTCGGTGATTTCGGTGCGGATTAGGACCGATTGAGCTTGGTGGTCCGATCCGGTGAGGGCTCCGTCCTCCACCGTCTGGTGTGTGGCATACAGTGTTTCCGCTATCCAAGCGTGGTCTATGGTGCTGTTGAGCTCCCGCCGTGTTCCGTTCCCCAGCCGCGTCGGCTCGCCTTTCGGCGTCGCGAGTACGAGTCGGTGACTCGCTGCTAGCGAGAGGAGGACATGATTGCCTTTACTCCGTCTTCCGTGAATGTCCCATATCGGGTGGTGGAGATTCATATCTCCGACCATAACGTCCCTTCCCCTCGGTCTCGATGCGATTTCCTTAAGGGGGGTATGCCAGTCACCTTCACGACCCGAGTCCCAAATCGGTGAGTAGACCGACCACACCCTTATTTCGTTCTCTCCCTCTCCTAGCCTCATCATGACCCAGTCTTCTCCTTGTTCGTAGTCCCACCGATCGATTGCGAAGCGTTTGCTCACATACAGCGCCGCGCGTCCTTGGTTGGCACTATCCAACGCCCACTACGGAGCGCGTAGAACTTTTTCCTTTTTTCTCGTTTTCCCCAGCTTGGTCTCACGCATGGCAGTTAGTTTTCAGGCCCAAGCCCTGTCTTTTCACGCGCCTAACCTGCGGCTCCGTGACACTACTCAATTCTCAATGATATACGTTACCGTCGTTGTCCTGGTCCCTGTTGGCCAGCCACTCTGGTTGTGCCCATCGTCACTACTGTTATCCTTCAAAGTTGCCGCAGACTACCCATCTCGCTCGAGCCAAATACTCCTTCAAGTCGATATTGTACTTCTCATCATAAACCCATTTGCCAGGTATAACGTGCATTTCTGGGGTTCGCTTCACCAAATGGTAGACTCCCACATCCTCCAGAGCCTTGACTTGCTTTTCCATCGCTGGTCAGCTTGACGGCTTGGTTGTAGTTCGGGGATGTTACGGTCCGTTTTGACAACAGCGAGGTCATGAAGCATCTTCATTGCTGTGAGGCAGTACTCGGGGAGGCGAGTCACACGGCTAGCCTCAGCGATTCCATGGAAGAATGTAGGGAGTTGTGGACTGGGACCACCAGGATGTGGGGCAGTCTGGCTGAAAGCTGCATACGGGGGAGCTGGTTAGGGCTACGAAACATGGAGATGCTGCAGAGTGGGCGGCGTTCGACGAGCCAACCACAGCTCTAAGGATCCGAAGCTGGCAGCCTGCAGCTCCACCTAGTGTATGCACGTGCCCAACTTTTCACTAGTCTACCTTGACCTACCTCCTTCATCTTCCTGCCTAACCTGCCTGTATTAGCCTGCCTCATTGCGAGGTAGGTTCCCCTGTGATTTGCAGGTTCCACTCGGATTTGCAGCCCTACCCGCGCCCCGTCCCCATAAATTATGCAAGCTACCAGGCCGCTGCTGGTACACTATTGCCAACCCTGTAGACGCCCTGAAGCAAGGCCCCAGCCCCGAGGTCCTGTGTCTGGCAGGATGTATGGCCGGAGCGTTTCTTACTGGCGATGCATGGGGGGTTGGTGTACCATGAGTCGAGAAGTTATGGATCCAACCATCAGGTCAACTCCTGCGGAAAGGACCGCGGCTCTCTTGATAGGCGGCGCGGGTGGAGAATGCTGCTGGCAAAGCACAAAACAATCGACGTAAATAGAAGCTTCAGGTCACACCGGATAGTCGGTCACGGTTCCTAAGCCTTTCAAAGTTTCGCCTCGAACTCCGAACCCATATCCTCATCAGGATATTGTCTCGTGGATTAGGGAGACACTGTTGCCCTGTAAGAAGGAGTGGGCGGGCTGCTATACGAAGAACTACTTCAATCAGGGACAGAGAACGACTTCGCCAAATGAGGCCAACAACGGCTCTCTTAAGAGTTATGGTCTTTCAGCTCGTGGTGGTTTAGTTGAAGTGTATGAGGCTTGCCTTCAACACATAAACCACCGTTATAAGGTATATATGGATAAGTTGGCCAAGTCTGATACCCGTGTGCGTGTTAGGTGGGTTAACCGCGACTGGATAGGTAACTGCCCACACGAGTTATCTGGGTGGGCACTTGATCTTATAGACCGCCAACACCATAAACTCAATACAACACTACCCTCTAAGCGGTTGAAGCTCCCTAGTACTCCTCTCGAGCCTTGTTCGAATAGTTTTAGAGCCCAGTATGGGCTCCCTTGTGCCCACGAGATGGAGGCTCTACTGAAAGAGAGTAAGACGACTTTAGTGACTAAGTATCACAGGACAAGGCGAAAAGGTAGGGGGTAGGTTGGATATGCGTAGTTGTACGAGGAGAGAAGAGGGAGGAGGAGTGTGTACGGTCTGGTGATATAGGGTCGGGTTGAGCCACACCCAGGACCCGAGCCACACCAGATCCGCTGACACAGATGCACGAATGGTGCAATGGCAGCATAAGGCTCGACCGCCCATGGCGAGAGCCGTGCATGTGCCAGGCACAGTCACAGGTAATCCTGTGACACTAAGGAAGTTTGCCACCCATACTGGCACTTGCGTCAACGACGAGTAAGTTACTCCCTATTATCTACACTCCGGGCATGCCTTATACTAACTCCCTTATTAGGATGCGGTAGATAGATACCTTAAATACCAGCCAGCCACCAGAGCAGTACCTAAAGGCCGCCCGCGTAAACAAGGGGGACCGTTTGGTAGCGAACCCATATTTATAGTGCCACCAGCTGAGTCACGGTCAAGTAAGGCCACACCAGCTGCAAAGGGTAAATCACGTAACCGCGGCACCATTCGAGCCTCAGCACGGCGTAACTATTTCCAACACGAGTTGGGGCCCAGTATCGAGGAGATGGATGCTAGTGATGCCCGTGCTCGTGCCCAGAGTGAAGCACGCAGCTGTATTGAGGTGGCTGACGATGACGATGACGAGTTGGGGAGATACTGGGAGGCGAGAGCGAGGGAGCAAATGGCGAGAGATAACGCTGCGAGGGAGCAGGTGGCGAGAGACGATGCTATCGAGCTATCATCAGACTTCTCCTACCTCTCTGAGCTCTCTGAGCCACCAGACGTGAGCTCTGAGTTGTCAGATGTAAGCATTTAGAGTAGAGTAGAGTAGAGGAGAATAGAGTAGAGTAGAGKAGAGTAGAGTAGAGTAGAGKAGAGKAGAGTAGAGTAGAGTAGAGTAGAGTAGAGTAGAGTAGAGTAGAGTAGAGTAGAGTTGAACCTCTCAACACCACGAAAGTATCACCAGGTTGGCGCTGTCATATTTGCTTGGTTGCCCGCTGTAGAACAAGATTTACAGGGGATTTACTGGGTTGACCCACTTCAAGACATGACAGATCACGAATTTTACGACTTAAAACGGTGTATTTTACATGTCAGCTGCTAGATTGAAAAGGTGGGTGCGTGTAAGTTTTTGGTGGGTGTGGGGAAGTAATCTCTTATCAAGCTACCGCTTGGAGCAAATACAAGCGCTGATATGTATGTTTGAAGTGGAGCTTGCTCTATTATTGACTTATAAGACAGAGCAAACCGGTAAGCATCCCAAACAAGCTTTGATAGCTGCGACTGATCATTACCTCCCTATATCTTTAGTTAGACCAAGCTCACAATGCGGAGTTAGACTTATACTTACTAGCAAGCCCTCGAGTGAGCCGGAACGGCTTTGAGATTGCGATACTGTGCGCTCTGCCTCTCGAACACGAGGCTGTTTTCTTGCTCGTCGACCAATTTTGGGACGATGAGGACAACCGACACCGTTATCCTAGGCCAATAGCGACCACAACATCTATAGGCATGGGCGGATAGGAAGGTTCGACGTAGTCATCGTCTTTCTCGACGCTATGGGTAAAGTTCCAGCCGCTAGTGCTGCCACCAATATTCGGAGAAGTTACCCAAGCGTTTGCCTTACCCTCATTATCGGTATTTGCGGCGGCGTACTTGTTACCGGAAACCAAGAGGTCATCCTTGGGGACGTGATCATCAGCAAAGTCCTGATCCACCGTGACTTCGGAAGACAGTTGTCTGATCGCTTCGAAATTCGGAACAGTATTGAAGACGTTCCTGGCAGGTCGAACAGAGACATACGCAGCTTGCTTCGTTCACTGGAGGGAGGTGGCCGTTTTGAGGTTGGAGAACAAGCGGCCCATTACCAGCAGCAACTTCAGCAAAGGAACGACGGGGACCCTAGGTAGGCCAGGGGAAGATACAAATATCCCGGAGCCGAAAATGACAGGCTGTTCGAAGATTCATACGAGCATAAGCACAATACACCAGCTCGAAGAGCGATACTGCTTTAGAGTGCCCCCGTTGCGCACAAGGACCTATCTGCGAGAGGTCTAGGAAAATTGATTGTATACAGATTAAAAGCTTTACCGGTAGTTTAACCGAATAGAGGCCTTCAGATTGCACTATAACGCAAGAAGAATTAAGATGAGCCTAGCTACTCCATTTCGATACAGCAGTTAAGGACGACAGCGTGTCTGGGTGGTCGGCCCCAAGCTTCGCCTTGCGAGTCTCCATTACCTGCACCTCCAGCTTCTCGGCCTCGTCCCACCGGCCCTGGTTCCAAAGCGTCAACGCTAGGTTGGCCATGCTCGTCAGCGTGTCTGGGTGGTCGGCCCCGAGCTTCGCCTTGCGAGTTTCTATCACCTGCACATCCAGCTTCTCGGCCTCCCCCCACCGGCCTTGGTTCCAAAGCGTCGATGCCAGGTTGTCTATGCTCTTCAGCGTGTCTGGGTGGTCGGCCCCGAGCTTCGCCTTGCGAGTCTCCATCACCTGCACCTGCAGCTTCTCGGCCTCCCCCCACCGGCTTTGGTTCCAAAGCGTCGACGCCAGGTTGTCTATGCTCTTCAGCGTGTCTGGGTGGTCGGCCCCGAACTTCGTCTTGCTCGTCTCCATCACCTGCACCTGCAGCTTCTCGGCCTCGTCCCACCGGCCCTGGTTCCAAAGCGTCGACGCCAGGTTGTCTATGCTCTTCAGCGTGTCTGGGTGGTCGGCCCCGAGCTTCGTCTTGCTCGTCTCCATCACCTGCACCTGCAGCTTCTCGGCCTCGTCCCACCGGCCTTGGTTCCAAAGCGTCGACGCCAGGTTGTTCATGCTCCTCAGCGTGTGTGGGTGGTCGGCCCCGAGCTTCGCCTTGCGAGTCTCCATCACCTGCACCTCCAGCTTCTCGGCCTCCTCCCACCGGCCTTGGTTGCTGTAGGTTGATGCCAGGTTGGCTATGCTCGTCAGCGTGTGTGGGTGGTCGGCCCCGAGCTTCGCCTTGCGAGTCTCCATCACCTGCACCTGCAGCTTCTCGGCCTCCTCCCACCGGCCTTGTTTCCTATACGTCGACGTCAGGTTGGCCATGCTCGTCAGCGTCGAGGGATGATCGGTCCCGAGCTTCGCCTTTCTCGTCTCCATCACCTGCACCTCCAGCTTCTCGGCCTCCCCCCACCGGCTTTGGTTCCTGTACGTCGACGCCAGATTGGCCATGCTCGTCAGCGTCCAGGGATGGTCGGCCCCGAGTTTCGCCTTGCGAGTTTCCATTACCTGCACCTCCAGCTTCTCGGCCTCCCCCCACCGGCCTTGGTTCCTGTACGTCGACGCCAGGTTGGCCATGGCGGCCAGCGTCGAGGGATGATCGGCCCCGAGCTTCGCCTTGCTCGTCTCCATCACCTGCACAAACAGCTTCTCGGCCTCCCCCCACCGGCCTTGGTTCCTATACGCTGATGCCAGGTTGGCCATGGCGGCTAGCGCGTTGGGATGACCGGCCCCGAGCTTCGCCTTGCTCGTCTCCATCACCTGCACCTGCAGCTTCTCGACCTCGTCCCACCGGCCCTGGTTCCAAAGCGTCACCGCCAGGTTGTTCATGCTCCTCAGCGTGTCTGGGTGGTCGGCCCCGAGCTTCGCCTTGCTCGTCTCCATCACCTGCACCTCCAGCTTCTCGGCCTCCCCCCACCGGCTTTGGTTCCTGTACGTCGACGCCAGATTGGTCATGCTCGTCAACGTCGAGGGATGATCGGCCCCGAGCTTCGCCTTGCGAGTCTCCATCACCTGCACCTGCAGCTTCTCGGCCTCGTCCCACCGGCCCTGGTTCCAAAGCGTCGACGCCAGGTTGGCCATGCTCTTCAGCGTGTCTGGGTGGTCGGCCCCGAGCTTCGCCTTGCGAGTCTCTATCACCTGCACCTCCAGCTTCTCGGCCTCCTCCCACCGGCCTTGGTTGCTGTAGGTTGATGCCAGGTTGGCTATGCTCGTCAGCGTGTCTGGGTGGTCGGCCCCGAGCTTCGCCTTGCGAGTCTCCATCACCTGCACAAACAGCTTCTCGGCCTCCCACCGGCCTTGTTCCCTGTACGTCGACGCCAGGTGGGCCATGCTCGTCAGCGTGTCTGGGTGGTCGGCCCCGAGCTTCGCCTTGCGAGTCTCCATCACCTGCACCTCCAGCTTCTCGGCCTCCCCCCACCGGCCTTGTTCCCTGTACGTCGACGCCAGGTTGGCCATGCTCGTTAGCGTGTCTGGGTGGTCGGCCCCGAGCTTCGCCTTGCGAGTCTCCATCACCTGCACCTCCAGCTTCTCGGCCTCCCCCCACCGGCCTTGTTTCCTGTACGTCGACGCCAGGTTGTTCATGCTCGTCAGCGTGTCTGAGTGGTCGGCCCCGAGCTTCGCCTTGCGAGTCTCCATCACCTGCACAAACAGCTTCTCGGCCTCCTTCCATAGTCCTCTATCTTGAAATACTAATGCAAGCAATGACGTGCTCGAGAGAGTCGCCACATCGTCCTTTCCCAACCTCCTCTCGCGTACCTCTCTCGCCTTGCCCAGCATCTGCTGTGCATCTTCATATCTCCCTTGCGACCACGCGTACCATCCCCCGTTGTGCAAAAGAATCGCCCATAAGTCGACCGTATTCTCACTAGGTCGATAATCCGAGGCCACTCGGGCGTGCGCAAAGAGGGTCCGACACATAGCCCAGTTCTCGAACTGGCCCGTTGGGAATGAAGCTGCCATCCGCTCGATGTACTGCTGCTTGAACGTCTCCTCCTGCCCAAACGCTTCTAGCCACCTCCTAGTCGACAGCTGCACGAGCCCGTACATCTCAAACTTGTCCTCTGTCTCGTCCACGGTAATGAGACAGTAGTCCCTTAGCATCGCCGCATCATCTTCGAAGCTAGCATCGTCTGTGTCACTGTCCGTGCTCTGGCTGCTATCGTCCGACTCCACGTCTACGGCGTCGTCTAAACCTATTACTTGCATTCCGTTCCGGGCAATTCTCGAAGGGTTTAGCACCCATCCAGGGATGCCTTGGCGGTCAAAGAAGCTCATAAGCGACAGCAGATTCGCCGCAGAGCGCCGCTTGGATCGGATGTGGTCAAAGGATATCTGCCACGTCGTAAGTATCGCGTTAGACGCCCCTCTGTCCCGCCGCAGGTCCCCACCGTCATATTGCAGAAGCTTGCTCCGATTCGGCTCGCTCTTTCGGAATTCGGCTAGGTACTTCTCGGGCGAGCTCCGCGGCACCCTGGCCTGTATGTACGCGGCAGCTTGGCTGATGGCAAGCGGCATAAGGTCGAGCGTCCGCACGAGATCCACCGCCATATCAGTATCCGAGAGCGATCCCAGCTTCTTCTCTAGGAGCGCGAGGGCGTCTGTCTGCGTCATCGGCCCGATTTCGATCATGTTCTGGCGCCGCCCGGTCAGCCGGAAAGCCAGGTCCTTATCGCGAGTTGTGACGATGATCGACCCGTTTCGACTCTGTGGGAGGGAGTCCGCAAATGGCTGCCCGTTGCGTGTACTATTATTTGTCGTCCCGTAAAATACGTCGCGGTCGTCGGCACTGTCAAGGACCATAACCCACTTGACGTTCCGTTCGTTGCACAGCCAGCCGTAGACAAGCTGTGGGATATTGGCCTTGGGGTGATTCCGGCCGGGCAGCTTGGCGGCGTCGGCAATCGCCCGGAAGCCCTCATCGACCCGCGCCTGCGTGCCGGCATGGACCCAGAACACCCACGTGTCTAGGTGCCGCGCGGCGATCCGGTGGGCGAACTCGATGGCCAGCTGCGACTTGCCGACACCGCCCAGGCCTACGAGCGCAACCCGAGCAGCCGGCTCCGAACATCGCTGGTGGATTTGGTCGAGAATGTCTCCGCGGTTGACGAAGTCGGGGTCGCGGGAGAAGGGGATGGTCGCGGACGGCGGCGGCGGCGTTTCCAAAGACTGCGAAGAGTCGGAAACCCTAGCAGAGGCGACATACCTCTCCATAACCGCCTTCGCTACCGACGCTGCGGTTGCCGCAGCATAATTCTGCCATCCTTTGTTTTTGTGGCTATCGGCATAGTCACACACGCCTTTAATCACGATGCATGGCACCTCATCCCATACGCCTGCTCCTTCCATCTCGAAAGCAATAACCCCGACCTGCTTGGCGATCTGATCACGGTGTTCGCCAGACCGAATAACGCTGTCTCCAGATCCGATCGGACCAATGAAGAAGTAAACACCCTCGGGATCCAAGTCAGAATCGGGGTCGTTTGAGGCTGAATCCAAATGTTCCCTCCGTATCAAGCAGCTTGTGTCACATTCCAGCTCTTTACATGATAACCTAAGAGACTCCTCACAAGCGGGATCCGCGTTGCTATGACAGTCTTCGCACGTTCTGCACCCGGAACCAGGAGCATGCTTGTGTCGGTACCGGGCAGGGAATAGGAGGTCATTGGCTGTTCCTGGGTACTTGTAGCTGGTATGCCTGCCTCTTCGCTTCCGTTTGGCTTTTTCTTCGCTCTTCGTCTGAAGAGCTTTGAGGAAGTCACCCGCCCGTTTCTCGATATATTCGCGGTCGATGTCCGTATCAAGCTTGACCAGGATATTGCGAATAATCTTGTTTGGTCTTCCAAGACTGTCATGGGCGGTGTCTTTACGAACGAAGCGATCCGGAAGCGCTCTTCCAAGGTCACACTGGACCACGAGGTTGCTTATGATCACGTCGCCGAGGACAATGGGGTCCCTTTCCGGTCCTGCGAATGGGACCGCCCCGCAAATGCCCACCAAAAGGGCCAGCGACACTCGCGGATAGCTCGATCGAAGACTTNCTGGACCACGAGGTTGCTTATGATCACGTCGCCGAGGACAATGGGGTCCCTTTCCGGTCCTGCGAATGGGACCGCCCCGCAAATGCCCACCAAAAGGGCCAGCGACACTCGCGGATAGCTCGATCGAAGACTTGTAGCTGCGCTGGCGGCGCTCGCTTTTCCCATATTGGGCAGAAGGACAAGGACGACATTGCACTTCCCCATCCGACCTGTCGTGTATATGTTCGGGTCTCGGTCGACTTTGCCGTACTGATCGCCGTCTTCGTCCCACAGCTTATCGATAAGGAGGCATACGGCGTCGAATTCGAGACGGAGCGCGCATATTATCGCAACTTCGAAGTCGCTGCGCCCGTTGGGGCGGGTGAAGCCATCAGGCCGTTGACTCGATGATGCATCCATGGGCTGCTATTACTGCGTTCTTTGCACGAGACATGGTGAGAACATTCACCGATGGAATGAACCTCGTTTTGAATCAGTCGTTCTCCATCTATGGTTAATTCTCATTCTAGTAGGATTTATCCCCAGGCTGTACTGGCCAATTACGTTGTTAAAAATAACAACAACAACAACAACAACAACAACAACTGGCCAATTACGTGGTTTGCTAGGTGTGCTAACCATGTTGAGGCGTTAGTCTGAAGGCCCTTCTCAAGATAGGATTGGCCGCACAGCGCGGGGATAAATCCCGTTTCAGTGGAAACGTGCGGTAGCTCATCACGGAGTTGGGCTGCGGCTGTGTCTTGGGCGCTTAACGACGGCAAGTCATGGGGCCTGGTTTTGATGCCTAATACACCTTGGAACGCACGTTTTGCTCTCTCCTTTCTCATCTAAGAACGCATCTTGCACAATGAGCCAATTGTTGGACTGCGGCGGTGCTGAAAAGTGCCCGATTTCCAAAGGGCTGAAACGCGGATGCTTCCCATTTCACAA
>RAON01000389.1:0-14439 GCA_009805295.1 Neurospora sp. FGSC 6877 | reverse complement strand
CTTTTTTTTTTTTTTTTTTTTTTTTTTTTTTTTTTTTTTTTTTTTTTTTTTTTTTTTGGTTTTTTTTTTTTTTTGGTTTTTTTTTGGTTCACCGCATCATCTAACCAAACACGCTGCAACAGCACAGAAATAGACACCAGAAACTGGACCCCGTTCGGCACCGCGGATTTACCTGCCGAGACCGCCACAGCCACCATGACCAGCAACTCCACCACGGCTCGGCCTAGCATGATGCCCCTTGCCAACAGCACCTTGATGGATTGCGCCCACTATCTCAACCCGCCACTCCTGCTCAATTCCATTACCCGAAACACGTCAACTGGGTGTTCGGATATTGCGCGTGCATATGGCGTGAGTGTCAGCGATCTTATCGAGTGGAATCCAACACTAGAAGGCACCAACGACGCCTCGTGTGAAGTCAGCACAGACTATCGCTACTGCGTGCAACACTATCTGCAGGAAGAAGAACAGGCTACCAAGTATTGTATTCGCAAAGAACTCGCGACGCCGGGGTACACGTGCAGTCAGTTTGCCGGAACTCGGGGAATTGATATGGCCGAGTTTGTGGCGTGGAATCCTAGTGTGGGACCCGACTGCGGAAACTACACAGCAGGTAAGTGTATCTTTGGTCCGTTCTCGTGGGTGGTCAGTGTGTGCTAATCTTGTTGTTTTCGTCACGATACAGGAACTGAATACTGCGTGGCCGTCTGGAGATACCGACAACCAGGTATCATTTCCAACTGCAACAAATTCGTCATGCCCAACACGACCAGTTGGATCAAAAAACCGTGCGAAATCATCGAGACAAACTTTGGTCTCAGCCATGCCCGCTTTGTAGCTTGGAATCCCAAAGTGTACCAAAACTGTGCGTATTTTTTTATTTATTTTTTTTGTTCCCCTTCTCCTTCTCGTCTGGTCTGCATGCATGCCGCATCTTTCAGTTTCTAACATTTGCTATCTTCTTCCCTTTCAACAACAGGCACCGGTCTCTACCAAGACTACGAATACTGCGTTTCTATCCCCAACTACCGACCAACTTACAGCACGGTTGCAACCGCGCGTGTTACTCAGGCTGCTGTTGTTGACTTTAGAGTTGCTAATGCTGCCAATGCTGACGAAGCGGACTTGTCGTCGTCTGTCATCTCCGCGAGCGTTGTCTTGTCGGAAAGTGGTAGATCTACTACTGCAAGTTCATCGGCAAATGTTGCGGTGACAAGCACTTCGCAGCAGCAACAGGGCCAAACGAGTAGCGCTACGCGGGTTACGGAGAGCAGCAATGTGGAGCAGAAAGCTACAGGTAGTGTAACTGCGGTGGCTACCTCTAGTGAGGTACTCCCTGATGTGCGGATTCGAGATTTGGAGGAGGAACTTACGGTTGTGGTGTGTTGGTTATAAGCTAGTGCTAGGTCCCAGTTAGAATATATTGAGGTACCTTTGCGTAGGCGTTTAGGCGCCGGGATACTTTGGAGCTTTTGAACTCTGCAGTCTCGCAGTGGTTCGGATCCAAACCACCGAAATGGGGACTCGCTAGGAATTTACCGCTGTACATAGGTACATGTTTACGTACCATATGCCAAACCAGACTAACTCCTGTACAAGCGGGTACACTAGACTAATTCAGGGAACTGTTCCATTGTCACACTGCCCCAAGATTTCCAACTTGTCTTACACTAGTTGTGTGATGCCTGTAGTTCAGAATTCTTGAAGTGGAATGTCTGGCAGCACTTGCTTGCTTGCTTGTGTGGCTTTGCTGTAACGTTGCAACAACGAACATGGCACTGCTGCAAACTCGACATTTCCACATCAACCCGACATAGCTGAGGCAAATTGTGTGGCAGTGCGGAGTTCTCCCATCACTAATACATATGAAGTCCGATTGAAGTGGTTTGGAATATAAGACATGCACCGGACCTGCGTCCACGAGACCACGACTCTACTACATGATCCCCATCAACCACTTTATGCGAACCAAACGAACAGTCTGGGGATTTTTAACTCTCTCGGTTGCCACGTCTGCCTTCTTTTACTTCCGCTTTACTTCAACTACCATCGACCTCAGAAAACACAGCAATATCTTTTCGTGGGGACAGGCACACGCACAAGCACAAGTTAAAGCCGGCAAGATGGGTTGTCTCGATCCTGCTCCCAAGATTGCTTCCGACATATTGCCGCAAACCCAAGATGCACTGAGCCGCGAACCACACTTTTGCTTTTTCGTCGGCACTCCAGACCTGCTCGAGCGCCGCAGCAAGGAAAAGGCATCATCCATTGTGACCTTTAAAGAACAGCAGCAGCAGAATCCCTCCTCCTCCTCCTCCTCCTCCTCCTCCTCGTCGTCGTCGTCGTCGTCCAAAGTCCTCGTCCTCCTCGACGGCTTCGACAAAACCCGCACCTTCTCCCCCGACGTCAACGATACCCTCGGCGTCGAATTCCACTGGCGCGACCCCACCTCCGATCTGCCCTTCGTCTCGCCGCCCCGCTACTACTTCGTCTTTGACCTTTGCGAGTCCAGCCGCCAACGCTTTCTTCCTTTGCTCATGTCCCTGCTCGGGCTGGCGCTAGGTCCGCAAACGGTACCCTCACCACCAGATTTTGTCAAATATCAGGACTTCCTTGCCGTGGTGAACGCCATCGACGCGGACCCCACGGGCAAGGGTGACGTGGCGGCTAGTTTTGCCTCGTTGGCGTCGGAGCTTCAGCTTCCACCACACTTGTCTCCGCTGCACCCCGGCGCGGACTCGGCCGTCATAAGGGAGTTCTTCCTCGTCTTAGCGGATAGAACGGTCTGGTCCAGGTATGGTAGCATCAACAGCTCGGCGAGGAAGCAGTTTCTTGAGCTGGTGAAGATGCTCGCTTCTTCGGGGGGACCGCCACCACCACCTGAGACCAACAACAATAACAACAACAACAGCACCAGACCCGACGTGCCGTCGAGTATCACCTGGTACCGCAACTGGATGCCCGAAAGCTGGGGCAGCGAGCGCCCGGCGCCGCTCGACGTCGAGTTGACGCTGATTCGCTCGCGGTGGCGTTCGCCGCGCCTGTTTGGCCTGCAACTACTCGGCGCGGGCCACGAAGTGCAGCCACTCAAGACCATCTTGGACGCATTCAAGGAGGTGGGATACCTGGACACGCAAGAGGGCAAGGTGGAGACCCTGGTGGAACTGGTTTATGGTCAGGGGAGAGATCCGTCGCAGCCGCGGAAATCCAGGCCGCGCGAGGTGGGGCTGGTGGTGGAAGCTATACGGTATGCTCTTGCCTTGTCGCTTTCACCGCGGTCTGGGTCTGGGTCTGGGTTTGTCGACGACAACTCTACTACTACTACTACTTCCACTAGTACCACTACTACTACCACGCCTACGACGACGACGACGCCGCCACCATCACTCAGAGACGCCCTCACCAAAGTCGACCGGCTCAAGATCCTACCCGCCGCGGCGTCAAAAGACGGGAATAAAGAGCTCCTAGCCTGGTTGCTCGATGACGCTGACAAGCAAGGAGGAAACCTGCGCGATGCACTCAATACGGCCAACTATGTTCAAGGACCGAGCCCGACGGACCGATGGAAGACAGTCTGGCTGCGCAAGGGCTATGTGTTGCATACTGCCGTTCGTGACGGAGACGTGGATATGATCAAGCTCCTGTTGGAGCGGGGCGCCAAGATGCTGCGGGACGATGAAGGAAGAACGCCGCTGGTGCTTGTGCGGGACGTGTTGGGGATAAACTACCCCGGGAGGAAGGAAAGGCTTGAGGTGTTGGAAGGGTGGTTGAGGGAGAGAGGGTTGGATAGCGAGTATTGGGATGAGCCCGAGGAGTATGCTTTGGATGCGTCCGAGGGAGAGGGGGCGTTTGAGATTCCCAAGGGAAGACTTTGAGAGTTGCCCGTTGGTTGGGCTTTGTAGGACGTGATAGGTTAAAGGACTTGTTGTACTTGGAGACAGTCGCAGACAGATACCTACCTTATAAACGGAAGGAAATGAAATGGCCGTTAACAGTGTGTTCACTATTGTGTCTTGGAGCGGTTGACGACTAAGGTAGGTAACGGTCGTTGGTGATGTAGGATAAAAATGTGGATGCACCAGTTACTCAACACCTGTCGTACAACATCCCCAGACAATGGAGCGGCATTGACAATATTCAAAGGGCAAAGACATGGAGTTTTAAATTACAAGTGCTGAAGCTTGTGATTGGTAATCTAGACTGGGTAGTGTAGGTACCTTAATGATGAGGGTGGTCAGTCTTAACCTTTGCAGGCCGTGACCACAAGAAGCAAAGGCCTAAAAGGGTTCCCACGCCACGATTAACCAAACCAATCCTGTCCGAGAGCAGCTTCCCATTGCAGATTTCCAAGACAGGTGTCCCGCTTCAGCAATTTCAAGTGTGACCGTATCCGAAGGTTATAGATATCGGCGCTCAGGTTCTGAAGGTAATCCGGATCGCTTGCGTCGAGCTGGCGTTTAATCCTGGGCTCCTCAGGATAAGTTACCATGTCGCCCGCTGAGGATCTGCCTTGAAACGTGCCCCTCAAGAACTCGAGTCTTTTTTTTTTTGAGGAGCGAGTGAAAAGAGGTTAGCTACAAAGTTGCACGTCTGCGTCGAGTCATACCTAGAGGTAGGGGGTGAAGGGAAACACTGCTTTATGAAAGAAACTCACTCGTATTGGTTCTCGGGTTTCATCGTCTCGATGGCAATCAGCCTCTTGACTGTTCCCTCGAAGTACAGCTCACGCAGGGCTGTGTACTCGTAGAAGAGCCAGATTCGTGTGTACTTTCTATCGCCAAGGTTTTGGGGGGTCGGAAGCAGGACGCGGACGACACCGCTGCAGCTTCTGGCCATGGCTTCGGACATGCTGTTTGGTATATAATCACCAACGGATAAGCATTCATGCGATAAAGGCAACCCGGGAGGGAAGGGGGATCTTGGGGTCCTTGTTTTGTTGTTTAACTCACGCTCCAAAGTATTGCCATCGATGCTTGGGTCCGTCATCTTCATCATTACAATCCTCAAGCCAGCTGCCTGGTCTGACTTCGTAATAGTTGGGCAGAGTCGGTTCGGTCGCTGAATCTGCATATTCTTCGCTCTTTCCGGGCCATAACATCTAGGGAGTTGGGGGAGGCGAGGTGTCTTTGCGTCAGCAGACATGAAAAATCAAAAAGAAGCAGTAGTCAACAAGGCAAGATGATGCACCGCTGGGCGATTCTTCGCTCTTTCCGGGCCATAACATCTAGGGAGTTGGGGGAGGCGAGGTGTCTTTGCGTCAGCAGACATGAAAAATCAAAAAGAAGCAGTAGTCAACAAGGCAAGATGATGCACCGCTGGGCGTTGGAATTTAAACATACCCAAATGCTCATAAGGCCATTTTTGCACGCCAGTGTTGTGGCAAGGGCCGACTGACCAGTGAGTTTGTTTGCGTAGAGATCCGCGGCACCCGTATCGCCTTCGGGCGGTATTCCAGTATAGAAAAGGCACGTATCCTTGAGCTGGGATGCAGCCTCCGGTAGCATGCGTCGTTTCAACTCTCGCCAATCCCATTCTGTCCACTTGAGGGGTTCACCATTGTTCTTGGCCGCGCATCCCTCACAGTCAGAAAGGGTGAGGCCGGTGTTGATTACCTTGACGTTGGTAGGGGCACGCTTCTGGAGAGCGCCGAGAGGCTTGGAGTCCTTTGTTGCCGCACGCCAGACCTGGGACTGGAGACCGGACTCGTGCCAGTAGATTATGCGGTCGCCATCGATGTCAACTTGTAAACCATTGTCCCTGATGCTGCGTTTTTGAAAAGAGACCTCTATATTGCTTCGGTTGGAGTTTCGGGGACTCGAGTGATGGAGGGCCGCATGCCGTTTATTTGTGTGGCTGTTGGATGCGTGGAGGTGAGCGTGAGAGCGTGTTCTAATGTCGGACTTGTTGGAACGAGTACCGTTGCCGTTTCTGTCAAAGATGGTGCTGTCGTCGTTGCCGATGCTCGGCAGCTTTGGCCTAAGGCGAGAGTGGTGAGGACAGCCCAAAGGGCCAGCAACGCCCAGTGAGCCTGGTACATGGTCGGCTGTTGATGTCGTCCAGAACCGTACCTGTACCTACCTGTTGTAGGTATCCAAACGCAAGCTGAAAGTTAGGTAGACCCAGAGGTAGGTATGGGTGTTTCCTACCTCTAGAGGCACACTTACAAAGTCCTTCAACCACCGATTTGGAAGCACCGTAGCGCGTCTCTTACTCTCAGGCTGTCAACCTCGGATGGACATCATGATACTTGTAGACATGGGGCTCTAAAAAGGTACCCGCCTCTGGTAGTTAGAACGGGGTGGCCGGCCGAGACAGGGCCGACATGTGCATGCTCGCCGGCGACTTCTTGCCTACACTAGAGGTAGGTACCTGTAATCGGTCGGAGACTCGGAGCTCGCCGGGCAACTTCAATGTCCCGGTAGTAGTAGCCTTGTAGCATTGGCGGAAATTTGATAGAGGAATGGTTGTCGCCCGCCGCCATAGAGGTACCCGGATAGTGCCGGATGTCCTGGAAGCTTGCCCTGGGAAAGTTGTGTTGAACCCTTGACATGTTCCTTCCTGGGACCGGGGAACTGGGTGGAAACTGCAAAGGGTCATTACTCATTGAGACAGGTACATGGCCGGTTGGACCTTGCCGCGGCTTTTCGGAAATGAATTCCGGCATGGAACCCCTTACTTCGCCGGTTGCGATTTGCAAGCAGCAGCCCCGCTGTGCTATGTACAGTACCTAGTCAGAAAACGGCCTTGTCCGTCCGAACCCCGCTCTCCGCGTTACCGTGGAGTGGCACAGTAGGTTTTGCATTTTACGATACAATACAGTAACATACCACACTTTGAATTGCTCCACCGGCCGGCTTTGTTTACCACACTCGAACTACTGCTAGGACGGTCCGGCAAGGCATATTGGCACTACTACTCTTTGATTTCCGTGATGGATAGGTCTAGTCGCCACACAACGACCAGGCTGTGTTTCCCCTGGGTCTCCAACTTGAAGCCGAAAACACGCACGGCACTCGCTCAGGAGAACATGTACACCAGACGACAGGCCGACATTGAAGCCGAATCAGAATTCAGAATGAACAAGGGGAAAACGGAAGCGTCAAGTACATTTGCAGACCGACGACGCTTCAACTACCCGATCCCCCTCTCTCCTCGTTTCCGCACTTTCGGGCAGACAAGGCTTGATGGTGTCGAACCATGGCTTCTCAACGTCTGCACATGTGGCTGTATGCCGCCATAGCCCTCCTCCTTTTGTTGGCCACACACATTTCGGCCTCCAACATTCCTCAAGACGGAACGACCTCAGCTCTGGAAATAGGTCTGTTGTCACTCAAGGGCCGAAGCCTTCCCGATGGACAATGCAGCAAAGATGTCCCTTGCGCTGATGGCTCATGCTGCCATGGAACTTCGTGAGTTCGAGCCTGCATTACCGCTACATGTACCTGTCCATTATAGTCCAGTTGGTTAACTAGGTACCCTCTTTCCTTGTGACCCTCTAGTGGTTTTGTAAGTTGCAACGAGTGCTCTCGGCCTCCTCAGTGTTTACCTAACCACGGCTTCGTCACCCTTCCAAAGTACCTACCTACACAATTCACTAATGGTCCACTAACTTGCTTCTGCGAACCAGTGCGGCCTAACACCAGAGCACTGCGACGCCAAGGTCTGTGTGTCCAACTGTGACGCAAAAGCCGAGTGTGGCATCGGGGCAGATCCTCCAGGAAAGGAATGTCCTCTGAATGTCTGCTGTGGTCCGTGGGGATATTGTGGTATTACCGAGGTAAGTAAAAATACTAATTCGACCTAGCTGTCATCTAACCTTCACCTTTTTAGGGCTTTTGTGGAGATGGATGCCAAAGCAACTGTGAACAGCCTTCATCTACCAAGCTCAGTGATGGTGAATGTCACAAAGCTCGTTATTGGATACGTAGAAGCTTGGAACATTGACAAAGCCGAGGGCTGTGAGTCGCTGATTACCTTTTATCCTCAATAGACGTTCGCTGGCAACTGGCTGTATACTGACATTGCAACTTGATTTCTCCATTCAGGTTCTGCCCGCAATTCTGAATGGCTACCAGTCGACACCATCACTCATCTCAACGTGGCTTTTTACTACATCTCGCCACGTTCATACGCCATTGTTAGAATGGAAGGAGTCAGCGATGAAGCCCACAACAACCTTATGAACATGAAACAGAAAGCCCCCGGCCTCAAAATATGGCTCTCCATCGGCGGCTGGACTTTTAGTGACAATGGGACCGATACCCAGCCTCTCTGGGGTGAGATCGCAGCCAGTTCAGCAAATCGCGCCAAGTTCATCAAGAATCTCAGCATCTTTATGTCCGATTACAGTTTAGACGGCGTGGATCTGGACTGGGAGTAAGTCTCAACCGTGCTGCACTACATCTAATGGCTGTGTTCCCATGACCAAAACATGAACCTTGAGCTAATCATCTTTTAGATACCCTGGTGCTCCGGATAGAGGTGGAAAAGAGGAAGATGTCCAAAACTTTGTGACCTTGGTGGAAGAGATGCGAAACGCATTCGATGTCCGCGAAAGCACGACGGGTAAACATTGGGGTATTTCCTTCACTGCGCCAACTTCCTACTGGTACATGCGCTGGTTCAACCTCGAAAAGCTCATGGAACCGATCGACTGGCTCAACCTGATGACATACGACATCCACGGAAGTTGGGACTCGCCAGAAAACTCGATTGGCAATGTTGTTTTGGCTCACACCAACCTTACCGAGATTAAGGATGCCCTCAATCTGCTTTGGCGCAACAATGTGCCAGCAAATAAGGTCAATCTCGGCCTTGGTTTCTATGGACGCACTTATGTTCTGGAAGATCCCAGCTGCCGGGGCCCAGGGTGCAAGTTCAAGTCCGCCGGACATGCAGGACCCTGCACCAAAACACCCGGTGTCCTCTCGTACGATGAAATCACGGCCATCCGCAAAGAGCTCAACATCAAACCGACCTACGACAAAGAGGCCGGAGCCAAGTACATGACCTACAACCAAACGGACTGGCTGTCCTTTGACGATGAGAATACGTTCAAAGATAAAGTCAAGTTTGCCAACGAGCAAGGCCTTAGAGGCTTGTTCATCTGGGCTATCGATCAGGACGACGACGAACACAACGCTCTGTACTCTGTCATTGAGGCCGGCAAGTTCAAGGACGCAAACGGTATCGGTGCGGACTACGGCTGGCAGCCGAGCAAGTCGAGTTGCGAGTGGAGTAGTTGCGCGCCCTGGGGCCTAGCCACATGTACTAAGCCAGGCACGGTAGCCACGACCAGAGTGACCTGCAGCAACTGGCGTCCCAAAGGCGAACGCTCTGAAAAGGTACTCTGCTGTCCAATCGATGCGGCACCAAATCCTGAAAAGTGTCGGTGGGCTGTCGAGGGCCCAGACATTCTTCCAGATATTTTTGACGCTGTACCCTTGAAGAGCAGCATCCTCGACGGCGCCTACAAGTATTTGGGCTGGTGCGGCCAGGCCGATTGCGCGTACGACGAAGTTTTAATTGCGACTAGTGCAGACTATATGCTTGAGGGACAACCCGCCTCTTGTGTGATAGGAGATATGTCGGGGGCAAAGTATTGCTGTAAAACCGGCCGATCTGGGAAGGAACTCTGTGGCGCATCCGACTTTTGTTGGGCCGTTAGCGACTTGGAGAGCTGGATGAAGAGAGGCATCCCCACGGGAACAAAAGTTTGCCCTAAAGGTCAGTCAGGAATGAACCCTTTCTTTCAAGTCAAGCCTTCCATCTTTGCAAGCACCTAGGTACCTAGGTACCCAGGTTCACTTGGCCTCCATTGTCCAATACAATCTGTCTCATATGCATGCTTGGCTAACCTCGATACACTGTCGGGCTCTTACAGGGAGAAAGATCATGACATATGCCAGGAATACATGTGATCAGGGCTATGCCGTGCCTTATTGCTGTGATGAAGGAGTGCAGACCACAGAACGATGCTTTTGGGCGGGAGAAGCCAATGCTTTTGGCAGCGAGTGCCAAAACGCAAAATCCTGCCCCGCATACCATGTCGAAGTTGCTGAGGGCCGTGGTGGTCGTTTGCGATCCGGCGGCATGACGCGGGAAGCCTGCAAGGAGGAAGGAAAGTGTGAAGTGAACATTTGCCACATCACGGCTGGTTGCACTGATTACTACTGTCACAACAAGTTCACAGATACAGATGAGAAACTCTGCTGTCCGGCCGAGGACCTCAACATCGTAAGCGCAATTGCTTTCCCCCCCCCCCTATCCACCGAAACATTTACTGGATAACAACGTACATGCTAACAACAGTCGTGATGCGGTCACGTACAGCGAACTGATTATCTTCCTGTTCCCCTCGAGTAGGTTGATCCCGCTGGTTTTATCAGTCTGATCCAATTTCTCCGAGATACCTTGGAAAGCTAACTGGTCGTTTTGCACACAGATATCTTTTTGACCCATATAACCCAGATACAATGGACGACTACAACGTTAACTACGACATCAAGATTGACAGCGTGAAATCGACAAAGGATGTCAACCAGGATGCCAACAATAACGGTTTTGGTTGGCACATTATCTCGGGTAAGCTCCAATACAACGAACATACCTAAGATCCCTCTCCTATCAATATACCTGAAAACCAGGCACTGCATGCCTACCAAGCAGAATACAGACAAATGCAAACTGACAGATGCTACCTATTTAAAACAGGACCACCGGACTCGGTAACAACCATTAGCGCGCGGGACGGCTCACATTGGGCACTTTACGATTGCGATGACAGACCCCATGAAGACCGGCGAACTGTGAAAGCCGTATGCACCGACGAATCCGACTCCAGCAACTGCGGTGACATCTTTCTTGGCCAAGTAGCAGGCACAATTGTCAAGATGCCTGGTGGTTGCGGGCCGGGCAAATATGCCGTGGCAGTCTCCATAACTCCGTCAACCGATCATGAAATACCTGGGGTACTGGGCAAACACCTGGAAAAGAGAGGCATATCCACGCCCCGCGTCTATGATTTCACCTATGACTACGACTACAGCCCGATCGTTAAGCGCGGCGATGAGAGGGTCAAAATTCGCATCGATTACTCGACCGATCCGGGTTATTGGGCGGAAATTGTTGCAGCTCAGCCCGGCAATTACAAACGGCGCATCAAATCGCGCTCCGATTTTGAGGTGGTCAAGCGAGAGATGCAAGAAGAGGTGGACCGAAACCACGAGGGTTCATGGCCCGACTTTTTGGATCACAAGTTCTCGCTCGACAGGCGCTCGACACCCGAACATGAGCTGCATGAACTATATGCACGCTGGTTCTCATACGATCTTGCCCGGTGGATGGATCGGTTCTCCAAGGTTGACGAAGCATTAGAGGTTGCTTCTTACTCGGTGAATGACCGAGTGAGGTGGAACCTCTTTAGCTGGACTCAGATATGCGAGCTGATGGGTATCCCTACCGAGATGTACATGAGGGTTTGGGCTGACCTCGATATCAATGTCGAAACGACTGCTGAGCTGAACTTGATTGTAAGCGGCAGAAGCATTTTCCTTCCTTTTTATTAGGTACTTGCTTTGGTGTGGACCTCTGCTAACCTTGACTACTTACGTACGCATCAACAGGGCGATTTCGGCGACATGAGTTCCTGGAGAGAGTCACACATGCTATTTCGATCCAAAGGCGAGATCAAGACTACGCTAAACCTTTGGGCCTTTGCAAGAATGGCCTTCAACAGCGACGAGGTGGAACTCTTTGGTCTCGACAAGTTTGGAGCGACTTTTAGCATTCCTGGCCTCGTGACAGTTGGGCCCAATCTGCGGGTCAAAGCTGTAAGTTTCCGACAACCTGTTCCGTCCCTTTCAGCCCGACTTCTTTTCAGCCAACAAGCATGACGCAGCTCTGATAAATCTGAGACTAACCTTGTCCTTCTTTCTTCTTTACGCAAAATACAGCAATTAGACGGCGAAGCAACCCTGCACACGTACGTACCTACCTACCCACCCTTTGTCTTCTTGTCCACATTATGATATCAACCTGAACCCGAGCCACGACTAACCCATCTCACTTCTCTCTCTCTCTCAACAACAGTGAAGCAGCAGTCTCCCTCAAGATAGCTGAGTGGGAATACACCCAGCAATACCCCAACACCATGGGTGTGACCCAAAACCCACCCAAGAAACACTCGGGCACTACCTCCTTCTTCGACAAGGCCGCGCCTAACGATAGCGGCTTCCCGCAGCCGACCTTCCACGCCGACGTCGACGCCCACGGCCATCTAACCGTGACCATGAAGCCGGTCGTCTCGTTTGGACTCACATGGGCGATTGACGTTCCCGACGTTTCGGTATGTTCATTCACTACCTATTTCCCTCCTTTTTGTCCCGGCCTTCACCCTTTCCCATACCAACAACAATAACAAAAAGCCAACCTCTAACCTTTTCGTTCCCCGTGCCCCCAAAAAACAGGCCGAACTAGGCATAGAAGCCTACGCCACTATCCACGCCGACGCCCAAGCAAACGTCAACAACGGTAACGACAACGGTCAAGTAGACGCCTCGGCCCAGGTCTGCTGGGGCGCTCGGTGCGGCTATCGGCTCTACGCAGCTATCAACGCACCCACCATTTTCAATTATCATCTCGCGCAGTATTGGACTTTGCATGCGGCGGAGCAGACGATTATCCCGCAGACATGCTTGGCATGGGAACTATGGGATGGCGCGCAAAAGTGCGAGGGGTGTCCGGATATTAATGATAAGTTGGATCTTGGGATTAGAGTTGGTGGGGGTGGGATGAAGAGGAGCTTGAGTTTGGGTTTGGATGAGGGGGTATACGATGCTGGGTTTGAAGCAGTAGCGGGTGCTGGTGGGCATAGTGTACCAATATTTGGTAAGGAGGAGGGGGATGCTAGCACAGGAGTCTATATTGGAGAGCCGGCGGTAGATAAAAGGAAGGTGGTTAGTTTGAGGGATGCACCGGTTGCGAAGGTAGCGAGGCCGAATATAGGGGTTATGGATTCTTTTTGAGATTAGACGGTAGTTGTAGACATTAGATATTAGATACTTTAAGGTTTAAGGAAGATCTACAAGTAATTGTTAGTGCTAACAGAGTTTTCTACATGGAATGTTAGTGCTTCCATTGCACGTCCATTTCAGCACTAAGGACTTCACTTCTTCTATTCCCTTTCAGTTGTATCTTCATTGATACGTTTCAGAACTAGGTGTGCGCTGGCTGCACATGTAACTCGGATGGACGGTGCCAGTATAAGAGATAGATTTGGACGGGTATTGATAGTGACGCGGGACGGCAGCATGCTTCGACGGGATACCTGTGACAAGGGCAGTGATCTGGGCTTGGAACAAAGGTTCAATTCAGCTAATAATCTTCTTTGGTCTCGAAGGCCTTGTTGATCTTCTCAACTTCCAGGAGAAGGTTGGGCTTCAAGGCCTTCTTATGCCAAAGGGGATCGGTACCTTGTACGTATCAAGCCTTGTCGCCTGGGGCTTTTTTGTTGTTGTTGTTGTTATTATTAACGTCTACTTCCGCCTCCCGTACGGCATGAGACGTGCCGCATCGGTGAATCTAGCGTACAAAATTAAGAGCAATGCCCTAACTGTCCACCAAAACTATTAATCCGAGGGCAAACCGAGGCTTATTGCCAGTAAATATTACGTGTTGCCCATAGCGTAAACGCGGCCCAACACCTCCAATCAAATCGCCCAGTGAGCGAGCCGCCAGTATATGGCGGGACCAGTAGAACAAAGGAAAAGACATAAGAAAGGGCAAAATCACTCCTCTCCGCTCTCGCTCTCACTCTCCTCCTCCCGCAAAGCCTCCTCCCGTCTCCTTACACGGTGGACCAACCAGCCTGTCCAAGTCCACCGTAACCCTCTCGATGTCGTGGCCGGGGCCAACCTCCACCCCTTCACTCCGTAAAAACCCCGTAAGGTTGTCAGCCGTGCCGCCGTTGTCGGTGTGCTTCTGCCAGAGTGTCTGGCGCCAAGCCTTCCTTGTGCAAGTCCACGAAAAGAAGTGGGAGGTCTGGATTCTAGCAATAAATTGTTGCCAGTAAATACCGATAGCAAGGGAGAGATTCTTCCGCGTAGCCGCCTCGCCTGTGACCGGGGAGATCGCGTAGGCCTTCCTGCAGAAGAAGGGGTGGAAGGGGTTCTTCCAGCTTCCGCAAAAGCATGTTAGCAGGGCGTCCTCGTGCTCGAAGCGCTCGTGGTAGTCCTTGAAATCCCCGTGGCCTGATCTAGCTGCCAGAAGATGGTGTAGGGAGCGCCTGTCCAGCTCCAACTCCTCGTTAGGCTTAGTAGAAACGCCCAGCCGGTAGTCTGCATACGACTCTGGCTTGTTCGCGGCCCACCATGCCTTGAAATCCGTACGCGCCTCCCTCTTAGCAAGCCGTCTTGAGTGCGCAAGGGTAGCCAAGCCTCT
>RAON01000038.1:0-268357 GCA_009805295.1 Neurospora sp. FGSC 6877 | reverse complement strand
CAAAACCCCCCCCCCCCCCCCCCAAAAAAAAAAAAAAAAAAAAGGTATTTGTCAACAACACCAAGCGAGGAACTTTTGGTTCTGGGGTTGGAGGGATGGATGGGTCCGCAAACACCCCCCGGGCCGATCCTGGGCCATCAAGGTTCTTATCCGCTTTCTATCCGCATTCGGTGGTGCAAAGTCCGGTGGATGCGGATGGATGACAGATCGACAAGGCGGGTTACTACCATTCTAACATCTATCGGAAGGAGGCTGGATGGTATTTAAGTTTATCTTGACAGGCAGCTGACAAGGACGGCCTCTCTACCTTAGGGCCAGGGTTCAAGAGTCTCTCGGCCGGTAGTGGTAGATACGTAGTCTCCATGCTGCCATGGAAGAGTGATGTGAGGGCAATCGGGAGGGAGTAGTACGAGCTCGGTGAGTTATTGTTGGACTGGAGGAACGGAAGTTTTTGGGTGGATAGGGCGTCTTCCTCTGTGTCCTCCATTTCATCAAGGTTCTCTCTTTGAGTTGAGCGTTACTTTTGTTGTCGTGAGAATCTATCTGTCTATTGATCCCAACGGCAAATGTTACTACGCTTCAGATCGAGCTCTTGGTTGGATACCTTATATTTTCTCTCTACTTCATTCTCTTGTCGACTTCCGTATCCAGATCCGTTAATTGTACCTTACCTACTCTTCCCTCTTCATCTCTCAGCCGCACCAGCATCAGTCATCCTGCGGTCGCAGTGTTGGACAAAAAGAATAAGATAGCGGAAGTAATGTCCTTCTCTTCCTCTCCTGCTTCCGGTTCTTCCTCCTCTTCGACCACAACAGACAGAACCTACACAGCGATACCTCTATCTCCTTCGCAAACTCCCAAGATGGAACCTCTCACCAGCAGCCCCAGCCCACAGTCCTGTACCTCACCAATGACTCCTACCACCACCGTCACAATAACTTCACAACCTCCCACCCCTCCCCTCTCATCACCAGGGGCACCTTTCTCCTCCTCCTCCTTCTCCTCCTCCGAAAACGACCACCTCCTCCAACCCGAAGAAAACACCAAAACCCAGGGACAGAAATACCAAACCCGCCGCCTCCAAGTCCGCCGCGCCCAATCCCACCACCGCCAACGAAAAGCCGAGTACATCAAGCAACTGGAGCGCGAGATCACCAGCATACGGGAGTTGATTGATGAAGCAAAGGTGGATATGGTGAGGTTAACGAGGGAGAATGAGGTTTTGAGACATGGCTTTTATTGAGGTGAGGAGGATGAAGCTCTGAGGAAGTGAAGTGTGAAGTGGATTGTTCGAGGTTCCATGGGTCGGTCGTTGGAAGGGGGACGGGGGGTGGTGTGGTAACTGGACTGGACGGGAGGTGGAAGAGAGGAGGACGTGGAATGATGTCAACTTGATGGATGGTTCGATTGAGAGTGATGATGAATTGGGAATAAATGGGGTGAAGAGGACGGAAGGCCCTTTTTTTTTGTGTTTGGTTTGGTTTTACTTCGGTTTGGAAAAGGAGTGCGAGGGCGGAGAGGGAAAGTTTGGGGAATGTAAAGGGTGATACTTGAGGGTGATAATGACCGTGATGTATTTGCAGGTTTATAGGAACCTACCTGCTTCCTTCGCTTTAACATTTACAGTCCAAATACGTAACTGGTTTGTTTGTTAGCTCGAGACCTCTAGTCAACTTTCCTAGGCGTTCATATATCTAGTCGATTCGTTTCGTTCCCATAACCAAAGCGTGACCATACCTTGCAATATGCCATTTTGGATATTTGATATGCCATGTTGAATCTTGTTGATGATGTCTTTCCGATCCGTACCTACCTTAGCCAAGGTATTCATTTTGTCCTAGAGTAAGGTTTGGTCCAATTCGGAATAGATCTCGTCCAGTATCCTAGGGGTACCAAGCTATAACAAACAAACCAGTATTGGATTGTACAGAAGGGCCTTGTTACAGTAGACAGAATTACAGTCTTGAAAGTGGCGTTGATGAACGGCTTAGTGGAGGCACTAACGGGTAGTATCAACTCCCTCTCCCCCAAACCCTCTCCCTCAAACCCTCTCCCTCAAACCCTCTCCCTCCATCTCCTCATCACCAACATTACAATAAGAAACAACTTCTTACAAAAAATACGAAGTATTAGCCTACCCATCCTCTTCCAAGTTCAAAGCTGGATAAAATCAATTCATAACTTGCATCATCATCGCCACCTGTTCCTCCCCCATCGCCATCCCTCTCCTCCCCTTCTCCTCCTTCTTCACCCACACCCCCTCCGCCAGCTCCAAATCCTCTCTATTCTGCCTCGTCTCCCTTATTATTTCTATGTACCCCCCTTTGCAGGTCGCCTACTACTTCTACCACTTCCCCCTTTACATTCAGCCAATCCCTCACCCCTAATTTCGTAGCGGTTTCTCGGTGGCTTTGCGCTGTGCACCCTGCGAAACACCCGCTCACGCCCTTGATTCGGTGACCAATAAACCGCGGATCGCCAACTTGAAGAATCGTTTTGATGCGCTGAGCGGCGATGATAGAGTAGTCGTGGTTGGCGCTATGGTTGCTGGTGACCAGGTCCTCGAAGACGATGGAGGGGGGTGCAAGGCTTCGCGCGGAGGCGGCTGCGGAGGCTTGGAATTAAAGACCAAATTTGGCTATGGGATATGAAGCGATTATTGTCATGATGTCGTGGTCGCCGTAGATATTTTTGGTTTTGTCGTAGTCGGCCGACAAGAGGTCAGTTTTCTCCTGGTAAGAGAGTATAGGTGACGAGAGGATCTCCTTGCGGTAGGCTTGCTGTTTGCCGATGTCGAATTTGTCTCCTTCGCCAACGCTGTGTGTCCTGCGGTAGTCTGCCTTCTTCTTCTCAATCTCTCGGAACTGTTTAAATGGTCCTGCACAGCAGTAAGGCGTAACATTAATATCGTTTCGAGCATGTCGGGGTCACGAAGTCCACCCAAAGACACTCGCCTGTCATTCTTAATGACGAACTTACCTACCAAATTAATCTAGGATATATGAAGACACGTAAAGTCAGCACATTTCGGAATCTCTTGTTCGGGCTGTTTGCATCACATCCAAGTGTGGGTTGTGTACAAGAGCAACAAGTGAGAGTGATTTGGAATTCTGAGAACATGCATGGAACCGTTCTTACCCTGACGAAACATCTTACACCGGAGGACCAATCTAGTAAACATCATCACAGTTGGTTATATAGATAGGATGTAGAACCGTGTATAACGGACAAAATGCGTTCTTGGGTGAAATGAGAGAGAGTAAGACGTGCGTGATGATAATTCCTTTTCCTCTCCTCCCATGCCTTATCTCCCATCTCCAACCTCAGCTCCCGTAGTCCTCTCCCCTCATCTCCTTCCAATCCTCATACTTCTTGATGACCCCGTCCGTCTTCTCTTCCGCCTCCTCCCTCTGCTCCTTGAGCTCTCTCAGCACCTCCAGTGTCTCCATCACCTGCCTTGTTGCAACATAATCTGGAACCACTTTCAAGGTCATGGGGAGGACCAGCTGTTCGGTCAAGTTATAGGTGACGGTGATGTTGCCGAGATCGATGTGCGCGCCCACGAGGAGCGAGAGGTGACCATTAGCAGACGCCAGGGTCTGGGTACCGTTGGCGAGGAAAACCTCATATACCTCGTTGGCGACTTCCAAGGCACACGAGAGGTGCTTGTGTGCGTTCATGTGGTTCAGGACGTTGTTCAATAGGTGCAGCGACTGGGGAAATGAACATTCGAGCAGGAAGGCGGACGCGGAGGCAGTGTACTCCGCCCAGAGGGTGGACTGCTCGGCATGGTAGTCGTCGTGATCCATCTCGGCTAGGTGCGTCGATATAGCAGCTCAAGAAGCCTGGTGCTGGCGCTGGCTGCCGTGATGGTACTGACGCTGGCGTTGATGGAGCAGATCAAGGGAACTGAGCAGATGAAGAGGGTGGTGAAAAGAAGACTGCTCCAAAGGCCTGGGGGCCCTGGGTTTATTTGCCCATCCCGTCGTCCCCAGCCGAGCTCCCAATTAGCCATCGGCTTAACCTTTGGGAATGGCCTACTTCCTCAGCAGCGTCATGCTCCTTCTACTACCAGCCATGGTTGTGATGGCTTCCCTCTACATACCGTACTGTGGAAATGCTGGAGGCGGGGGCCGCTCTTCGCCCTAGCAGCGCATGGAGCGACTGTTGCCAGAAGGGTGGATGCTACTTCCTACTGATAAGTCCAACGCTGAGTGTCTGGCCACCTTGAACTTTCCTACACCTTTGCGCTTTAACTCCGAGCCACTGAACTCCCACCCGAGCAGCCACACTGCCCGGGGACTCTTGCCATCCCAGAGCAACGCATTACCTTACCAAGTTTCCCACTTAGGTTTCTCTCAAGAACGCCCGGTTCCCAAAGGAGGGCACAGGGCTGTACTTTCCAATTGTTCGAAGAAAATGGGAAACTGCCACTTCCTTGAATCATCAGGGAAGAGCCCTGGAGAGAGGGGGAGAGATTGGCTCCGCAGGAGCGATGGAGAGGGACTCGCGTTGGCGAGAGAGTTGGGAAGTCACTTGGGAAGTTGGTGTACTTGGTGCTGTGGCAAAGGAAAGGGGCGCTATGCAATGGTATGGGACCAAGCAAGTTGCGCTTCCGTTGGGGAAGCTGGTGATAACGGCTGAGAGCTACCGGAACTTCGGTGTCATCCTCGTTGGGTTGGTGGAGAGCTTGTGCCTTTGCTGGTGGTGCCCAAGAAGTTGGTATGTTTTCTGTTGAATATCTCTACAATTGCTACAAGGTACAAAAGCTGCCTACCTCTATGGGCCTCCTATGATATTTACCCTGGGCGCCTCCCAGATGGTTAGAATTGAGGATAGAGAAAACCTCGAGCAAAGTTTCCAACGTACACAACAACTTTCCAATGAAGTTCAGGTCTATTGATTATCCGTTTCCTCAAGTCATTCGACCAAAACACTCACGCCAAACGCTACCTTGCCGTAACGCCATCCTTCATCCACCATTTATCCATTGGCCCCCCCCACGCAAACACCCTTCTTCTCGTCACTCCTTTCACTGTTTCGTTTGTCATGCTGTCCAGGCGTCGAGGCCGCTCCTGCTCAATTTGCCCTTGGAGTCGTTAGGAAGGTACTCGTCAACCTGCTGTTCAGTAGACATCTACACATTGTGTCTGTTTGTAATACCGTTAGCCTGTGTTGCTTCAGTGTCAGTTCACTTCTCAACTTTGATTCAAGTTAATGTTTTTGAAGTGAGAGACCATAGAATGGAAATGGGTTCGTTTCTTGGCAATTCTGCTAACACGCGGTACATGTCTCGGGGGCTTGAGGCTTGTACGGGAGAGCATGGATGAATGGAATCTGAAGCAATCTGGGAGGTTCTGAGAGACCACAAAGTGTACTGTGTATGGAACTAGTGTTGGAAAGATGAAGAATAAAGTGCTTCCGTTTCGAGGGAAAGAAGATGAAAATATGACAAGAAGGAGTTCGGAGAAGCGTAGAATTATCTACTGAATGAACAAGAACCGTAGCCGCCCACGGCCCGACCCATGCACTAACAATTAGCCCCCAGCCCCACTGTGTTTCCCACTGTTCCCGCTGCAAAAATCATTGCCCAAACCCAAGCCGTGACAGAAGCGCCAACCTGCATCTTCCATTTTCCCTCCTGCTTCTCTCTTCACCAGTCAAACCACCGCACCTGACACCCAGAAACATGAGCCTCCACCTCCGCAATGTCTAGTCTCGGCGCCTTCCCGTCTTTGTTCTTATTTTGGGTTTTCTTCAGTGGGCGGGGCATTGTCGAACAAGGCGCCATTGCATCGTTGATCGACACCATGGTGTGCTTCTCGTCGGCGCCTGCTGCGGGAGTTTCCTCCTTCACGGGTAACACTTCGAGGAGTTAAGTCTCATAAAAAGAAAACTTCACCCTGTTCTCGACTCGCCCCGAATGGGCTCGACCGGTCACACTAACAAGACCGAAATGCGGTGTCTACGGTACAATAAAGTTCTGTATAGTAGCGAAAGTCAGGAACCACATCAGGAACAGTGACAGAAAACATGTCATCTCGACGCCTCCCGGAGGTGAAACACACCAAGTTCGCGGGCCGGGGGGGTGGTACGTAACGGTGTTGGTGTGGGACAGCGGCCAGGCGCTTCGCCCCTGTGGCTTTTCTTGCTAGTGGCTAGCCGGTTATTGGTCCAACGGCCGCGATCCATGTTTTCAAATCCTAAGTGCGCCTTACTATCCGCCATGTAACCCTTCGACAACGACCTAGGAAGTGAGGGGACTCGAGGAGCTCTGAGGGGCCTGGGGAGGGAATAGATGCCAGTTTGGGAGAGACAAGAAGGCAACCAACATGGGTTCACTTCGTCGTGTCCGGGGCCCTTGACTCCCCAGTGGGCTATGGGCGGTTCCGATAGTTCGGGTCGGGTTCTGGCGTTGATCCAGTCAGGTACCACCACCACGGGATCTCTGCTTTTGCTATGGGTCTGGAAGATATATGAAGGTGTTCCCTCTCCTCTGTCACGGTCGAGGAGTCTTTGGTGCTTGAACCCTCTTTATTGTTACTTGCTGATACCCTGTTCTCTCGTTTCGTTTGTTATTGTTCGATTTGTGAGTCAACGGTTGAACACTTTTGGATACGGAAAGGAGAAAGCAGAATACAAGATGGCTCCCAAAGATGGTGGTCCACTCAACTTGCTATCTCTCGGTAGGCTCTTCATGTTAATGGATCTTGGGTTACTGTATAGCTAACAATATGCCGAAACAAACAGATGGTGGAGGGATTCGCGGTGTTTCAGAGCTCGTTACGCTTGACAGGATCATGAGAAAAGTTCAAGAGAGGGAGCTCTTGAGTGAGATTCCAAAGCCCTGTGATTATTTTCATCTCATTGGCGGTGTCAGTACTGGAGGGTAGGGCCCCGACCCGAAACTCCGATATGACTCGGGACTAAATAATATCATACAGTCTTGTCGCGATACTGCTCGGCAGACTCCAACTGACCACCACTGAAGCGCTGAAAGAGTACGACAGCTTTGCCAAGAAGATCTTCTGCACCAGAAATCGAAGATTTAGTTTAGTGTCCAGGTACGGCGAGGAAGCGCTCGAACTAGCAGTCCACGAAGTTGTGCAGAAATGTAGGTCCAGCCCTTTAATGAAGGATCCCTCTGTGGACGAACGAGCGACCGGGAAAGCCTTTGTATGTGCCATGCCGAAGCAAAACCAGGGCGTTCCGCGCCGGATTCGCTCATACAATGGTGGTGACGACTGGGACAAGAACATCACCATCGTCCAGGCGGCACGGGCAACGTCGGCTGCTCCCACCTTCTTCAAACCTCTCGTCATAGAGAATGAAGGAGTCAAAGAGGAGTTGATTGATGCTGCCATGGGCGTCAACAATCCCGCAGCCGAGGTGTTAGATGAGGCAGGAATGCAATTTGACAACTCTTGCAAACTGGGCTGTTTCCTCAGTCTCGGCACCGGGACTCGGCCGAAGAATATGAAATCCACCAACGCAATCGGCAAGCTTTTCGATATCGGAAAGCTGATGAAAGAAGTCACCACCGACTCGGAAGCGAAAAGAGAAGATATGGACAGGAAGTTCACAGACCATGAGTCGACTTACTTCCGCTTCAGCGTTCCCGACGCCGCAAGCAAGGTGAAGATGGAGGCATACCAGGACATACCAAAGTTAAAAGCAATGACTGAGGAGTATCTGGAGACCGCGGAAGCCAAGGCGGACATCGAGAAAATCGTTGATGTTTTGGTCAACAACAAGACGGAGAATGTGACTATCGGGCAAGCTTGTAAGTCTCCAGTGGATATAGGACAGGACATGAAAGAGACTTACTGGCAGAATGGCGCGTGCAGGCAAAATACTAAGGGTGCAAGTGCGCGAGTCACAACCACGAGGAACTGTCAGTCGATACTTCACCGGCAGAAAAGAAACCCTCGACAAGATGTCAAGATATTTCTTTGAGTCTGAAGACGTATCCAAACGATCGCGGTCCCTCGAGTTCTTACTCTGGGGAATGGGCGGTGCCGGAAAATCCCAGGTTGCTCTGAAATTTTACGAAGACCACAAAGACCGGTTCAAATACAAGTTCTGGGTTGATGCCACCGCACCTTACACTCTCAGGGAGGGTTACCAGAATATCGGCTTGGAGTTGTGGCCCCAAGAAGCCATTGCCAACGATGCACTGGTCCTTCAAGTCATCAAGTGGATGGAGACTTTGAAGGACGATTGGCTGCTTATTCTCGACAACGTCGAACACCAAGACGGAGACTGGACCAACTATCTCCCGAGGAGCGGCCATGCCCACGTTATCTTTACCAGTCGTAAGAAGGACGTGAGGCCTGGCCTTCGTTCGGCCAATATCGCAGAAGTCAACGAGCTCAGCGAGGATAACGCAGTCACTCTCTTGCTTAGGGCTGCCGATAAAGATCATGACGACCAATCGATGAAAATTGCAGCACTGCCCATTGTTAGAGAGCTCGGGTGTCTTCCTCTTGCTCTCGACCAAGCAGGAACCTATCTCGGCCAAACCGGGGAGTCACTAGGGCGCTATCTCCAAGAATTCCAGGAAAGGAGGGTAGAAAGAATGAAAAACGTTACTCACAAGACAGAGGGAAGAAACGAGGCCGTCTTCACCACCTTTGACATCTCCTTCGATCACATCAAGGCCTGGGCGAGAAGCAAGGAAGGTCACATCCGAGCTCAGCAAGCGCGGTCAGCCATCAAGATTCTTAACATTATCTGCTTCTACTACCACGAGAACCTATCGGAAGATATCTTCAAGCGAGCGGCCGAGTTCCGGTCACAGAGGGGATTTGACCCCCTTCGCGACGGCAGCCACTCCGTGCAAGAGCTCATCACGGTCGACAACACCCACAAATGGAACGACCGAGCCCTGCGGGACGGAATGCTCCTTCTCGAATCCTTCTCACTTCTCAAACCTAACCGCAGACCACGAGGACCAGGAGCTGAGAACGCCCCACGGTCGTACTCGATGCACGTGCTCATCCACGGCTGGGCCAGGGACCGTTTGAGCAAGGAGGAGCAGAAGGTATACCCGCTGTGGGCGCGGACGCTTTTGCTTGGGTCAATCCCAGCCTCTAAAACAAGTCCTGCGGCAGTCAAGTACAGGCGGCAAGTCCTTCCGCACGCTATGGCGTGCGAGACGCTAGTGAAGGAGCGAGATGGCGATCACGAGCTCGAGATGTTCATTCAGGCAAAGCTCGCCATGATGGCGCAGGAAGGCAATGATTGGGAAAAGGCGGAGGGTATCTGGATCGATGCTGTTCGCGACTTCAAGATGGAGTACACGGGTACCGGTTACAACGAGTCGACCATTTTTGCCATGAAGCATTTGGCAGAGCTGTATAGTGACCTAGGCCGATTCGGCGAGGCGGAGCGCTTACTCGTGGAAGTCAGAGATCGGCGAGTTGTGGAAATTAAAGATCTTTGGCAACAATCGGTGGATGAGCATGAGGCGAAGAAGAAGAAGAAGAAGGAGGAGGAAGAGAAGAAGGAGGAAAAGAAGAAGAGAAGAAACAAGAAGGAGAATGTGAAGGAGGAGGAAGAGGGCGAGTTCTTCAACCACTTCACCCTCGGTCCCGAAGAGATGCAGCTATATCTCAATGCTGATGATTCCATCATCAAAATCGATGAAGCTCTGGCCAAGCTCTACCAAAAAATGGGCCGGTTGTCGGAGGCCGTTACTCTCCTATTGCAAATCATGAAAGCGAGGAAGTGGAACGGAAGTCCTGAGCATCTAAAGAAGCTAGACGCAGATGTGAAACTCGCCCAGGCCTTATATGAAAAGAACGATGAGATGGATATAAAGTTCGAGGGGGAAGTAGCCAGACAGATGGCCGATCCAGAGCGTCAACACCGCTTTCTCAAGTACGCAAATCTCTGTCGTCCACAGCCGAAGCAGATCGCCACGGCGGAGGACGAAGACAATGCCGCCCGGGCAGCAGTCCAACCTCTTCCTACCCAGATACCCGTCGAAGAACCGCACATCCCCGAAGCCCTCCGCAAGGATGAAGCCAAACTATGGGCCTACTACGACAATGCCGTCGACTTTCACGGCGCCAACTCCGAAAAAGCGTGCAATGTCATGCGCGCCCTCGCCGGCACCATGCTCGCCCAGCAGCGGCCCGAATGCGCGCGCATCATCGTCAGCGAGGTGCACAAGCGGACCATGGAGCGTCTCGGCCCGCACCACTACCGGGTATCCGAGCAAGTAAGCGAGATGGCCAACATCTTTATCCAGAACGGTGACATCCCCTCTGCCGTAACGGCTCTTATGACGCCGGCCATCAACATCTGCAACACGCTGGGCGTCGAGAGCTACAACAGCCGAAAAATCATGGTCATGCTGCACGACCTGCTGGACGTGTACGAACAGCAGAACATCAGGGGGAGAGAGGAGGAGGTGATGCAGCGGTTCCAGGCTCTGACGGAGAATTACTGCAATACCTGGTGTCAGTATCATGATATGCATAGGGAGCTGAGGCGCAGGCTGGGCCCGTCGCAGGACGCGCTGATGGCGGCCAGGCTGTCGCAGTATCGGAGCAAGAAGGCGTGGCAGAATAGGGAGGCGAGGAGAGAGCTGTTCAAGGAGCTGTTGGTCCGTCCGGATCCGGATTATGAAGAGCTGAGGGAGTCGGTGGGCTTGGGAGCGGGCTTGGAACAGGGGCCGAGATCGGATTAGTTGTTCGTGATGGGCTTGGTTGCTGGACCGCTGTCGGTTTCTTATTATCATGAAGTTTTGGACGTGATTTTTTGCTATATACCAGGGGTAGGCGTTTGGATCGAGCGTCACAGGGTTGTTTCACCTATTGTTCTCCAGTTCTATGATTGTATCACAGTTGACCTTCTTTAATATGCTCGTGCGATGTGACTCATGACTGGAAAGTCTCACTGCAGACCTCTGTCAACTTTCCCCCGTCTTTCCAGAACATATCTATGCGCCTTCATACAGGATGAAATTCCAATGAAACCATGAACATGCCTAACCATATACCGATCGTGTCTTTTCGGTCAATATCTAGGCATCTCACAGTGCCTCAAACCGTGCCGCGCCTTCCTACTGACCATACAACGCAAAGACCAGAGGCTCAGAGGCAGGCTCGCTGACAATGCGGGTACACCGAGAAGAGAGCGCTCAAAGTCGTGGAAGTACACTGAAAGTTGACGACAAAAGTGGTCAAGAGGAATTAAGATTTGTGCGATTCTGTAACGCTATGGACACATGGCGATAACTGTGGAAGCCCTCCCCGGCGAGAGTAACAGGAGTTTTTTCGAAAAAAAGACATGGTGAAATATGTAGCGTGGATGACTTGATTAAAAAGTGGTCTAATGGGCGTGAGGTATCACCTCCTCATCATCATCAACCCATCCTTTCCTCCACGATCTCAATCCATCTCCCCGGCCTCTCCCCTTCTCCCCCCTCTTCCCCCGTTCGAAAACCACTTCCTGAAAATCGATTCCAAAGACATACAGTCCAATATCAGACCTCTGGTTCACTCCAAGTATATTACCCCCACACACCCCTTCTTCTTCCACATCCTTTGACAAGTAGCCACAACGACAACCACATACGACCATAGGCACCAGGACCAAAAACTCGGGATCCCGTCCGCTCTCCCCTAGATAAGCCGGTGATCGCCAGCCCTGTAATCGGATCGGTGACGACTAATGAATAAGCTGCCTGGTGTTGTATGTCTTTTTTGCTCCTTCCTCCTGCCACTTTCGTTTGGCTTCTGGTTGAGAAGGAAGGTGAGTTGAATATAACGAACTAAAATGGAAAGAGCTCTTCAACTCACTCGGGAGATCCATTAGCATCGATAGATTCCAGTGGGACCTGAAACGCCCCGGTGTTTTCAAAGAATCAAAGAGAGGCAGCTTCACGGCAGTCCTGTCCTTCACATTGGAGAGCATAGCGAGAAATGGAACGCCATCATCGAAAGGCCACTTCCCGTTTCCCAGCTAGTTAACGACATATTCCTTAAAAAGTCACAATTTTCTACCCAAGACAAGTAGCCGAGAGTGTATATCACTGATTGCCTGTTCTTCTTTATCGTATCTTGTTCAAAGCTTCGAAATATAGCGGGGACGGCTCATGAATATCCAAGACGTCTCTAACGACATTGCAGCTTCAGTTTGTTTTTGTGCCGTTCAACAATTCATGTGTCTTGAGTGGGCGGCGAAACATATAAGACAGTTACCTCACCGGCCAAGCCAGTGACGATCCCGTTGACCTATGGTCCCGACCATCAGACGTAAATCATACCATGAAGAAAACTCACCTGCAATCCGGATATGAAATCGAGAGCCGGCCAGCGTGCCCCTGAGTAGTTGCAGAAGCAAGTGAAAACGGTCGGTCGATGAAAACCTAGAAGTAGAGACAACCCTGTCAGCAGTTCCGAAAACTGATCGGGGTGTGCACACGTCTGTGAGATGTCGGGAAGACGGGCGGGTAGCTGCATATGTTTGACGATGGGACTGGTGAGCCAGTGGTGAGTTGGCGGGATGAAATGACAAACATAGGACGGTGGGACGAGTAGAAGGAAAAAAGAGCTATGAGTTAGGAATGTTCAGAGCAGAGCACACAAGGGAGGTGAGTGTTCGGAAGATAAGAAGTAAACAGCGTCATTATGAAGGCTAATGCAAAAACGACAGATGAATATGCTAGTGACCGATGGCCACAACCATGTTCCGGGAAGATTCCATTGTTCATTAATGAGACCAAAACGCGGGTAGAGTTAAAACTGCAAATTACCGTTTTTGTTTCAAGTCGCTGTATTTCCCAGGTTCACACACTTAACCCCGAAACCAAAGACGACGAACTATCCGCTTAACGCCACGTTCCCAGCACCCGGTATTTTTATAAAATCGATATAAGAGGCTCGAGACTCAAAACTAAAAAAACGAAATTCCGAGGTGAATTCTATGGGGTGAATTAGGCTATCGTCCGAGATCGATCCTACGACCGGTGCTTTTCGCTTTCTGTTGAAGTGAGAATATCTGATTAGTGTTTGGGTTGCTGAGAGTCACGGCCGTTGTTCTGAAGCTCACCCAGACGCTGGTAGAGTAGGTAGAGCGCCATGCGGTTGCACTCCTCTGTACCGGTGATGGTGACGAGTCGCTCATTGCTATTGTCCTGCGGTTCATTAATCTTGATCACACTGCCAGAGATCTGCCTGATCTCGTTGATCTTCTGTCCACCCTTGCCAATGATGGCGCCGACCATATCGTTGGGGATGTAGATCTGCTGGGTGAGGGCAGCGCCGGCAACAGGGGCACCATGAGGGCCAGCAGCATGGGGAGCCGGGCCGGCGTGGCCGACATGGGGCGCAACGTGGGGGGCGGCGGCACCGTAACCACCGGCGGCGTGGGCACCGTAGTGCATTGGGACGGCAGGGTTGGGCTGGGCCGGATGAGGTGCACCATATGGCGCAGGGTACTGGCTGGGCGGCATGCCGTGGGACCTGGGGTCGGGGCCGCGGTTGCGCTGGTAGTAATCGCGGTTGCCAAAGTTGCCGCCAGCGGGCTGAGGAACGTAGGGGACGACCTGCAGGCCACCGGGAACAGAAGCAGCGGGGCCTCCGCTGCGGGTGGCATAAGCTGAGGCGGCGGGACCACCGAAGCGCTCGTTGAGCTGCTCGAGAAGAGTACTACCAACGTAGTAAGTAGCAATGTGAACAGCATCGGCAACGCCCATAACGACCAATGACCGTTCAGTGGAAAGGGGCAGGCAGGAGTCAGAAGCATTGAGACGAGCCCCGGAAGCCTCCTGGATCTCCTTGATGCGCGCACCGCCCTTACCAATGATAGAGCCGATCAAGACGTGGGGGATCAAAAGACGCAGGGGATAGGTCTTGGAGTGGGTGTTGGAAGGCTCAGCAAGAGGCTCATTGTTCAGTGTACGGATAATAAGGCCGAATGCCTTAAGATTGTTAGCCAGTGAACTGCTGAGGGAAACAGAGGGACGACATACCTTTGCGACCGCATCAACAACACCACTGACAGTGAGAATACGTTCCACGGCGCCCTTCTGGTAATCGCTGACGGTGCACTTGGCGTTGGACATTTCTCTGATCTTGGAAACATTCTCGCCGCCCTTTCCAATGATGGTAGCGGCTTCCGGGCTGGAAATAACGGATCTAACGTGGATCCAAGCAGTCTCATCGTGAGGTTGGGCAGAGACTGGGGGTTGAGCGCGGCTGCGGGTGCCGTGGTCCTTGGCTGCCTTGCTCTGGGGGGCATCAGGGACGACTGTGTCGCCCTGGGCATCCTGAGCCTCGGGCTTGTCTCCCTTCACCTTGGCGCCGTTGGACTCGGGGGCGGGGGTGGGGGTAGCGGAGCCGGCGGTCTCGTCGGCATTGTGGCTGTCTTCGGGAGCGGGAGCCTCAACCTCCTCTTGGGCGTCCTTGACGATCTTGTCGAGAGCGAGCCTCTTGGCCTCGGGCTGGTCGTTGCGAGAGGGCGAAGAGGACTCCTCCAGGGGCCGCTTAGCGGACTGGGTGGGCTGTGGCGAGGCGGACATGGTTGCGAGCTAGAAGTCAGGTAATAATCACGTCTCGATTAAGTCGTGGTCGCGCGAGATGAATATTCTTCTTGATTTATCGAACTTGTTTTATCTACACCTTGGGGGTTTTCGAAGGAAAACGTGCTGGTGTAGTGTAGTGGAGGTGCGGTTGAAGGGGTCGGGACTGCGCTCTCAGGGTGTTGGAGTAGTGGTTGCTCGGGAGGGGCCGATCAAAGGGAGGATCGACGGGACGGAGACCGGTGCTGGTGCTGGTGCTCGTAGTATGGGAGGAAGGAGGCCTATCGCTGGATTGCTTGCTTGTCTTGCAGTGTTGGTGATGCCTTGTCCGGGGAGTGGTGGTGATATGCGGCAAGGGCGAACGCAAAGAGTAGGTAGAAGAGGTTGAGCAAGGAAGAAGGTGAGTGAGGTAGAGTAGTAGAGTAGGTGGTAGAGTAGACGGATGTGATGACGGATTGCTTTTTGTTTGGTACGGAAGAGAGTAGAAGCACTTCTGGTATCTCAAACCTTCTTTCGCTTGTCAAGCACTGGAGACTAAACACGCCAGCCTTTTTCTGCTAGTCCAGCGTATCCGAGATCCGGCTGCAGTTACCGATAGCAAATCGTGGATTTGACCGGGGACGGGGATATCGTCTAGCTTTGAGGTTCCGATCCGGGTGTGGTTGACGAGGGACGGGGACCTGTGATCGGGTAGATGGAGGAGTGCGGTGGGCGGTCGGCTTCTTCGACGTGGTGATGGTGCGCGTGGTTGTGGCAAAGGAGAACCAACACGCGTGCCGAGTCTTCAAAAAAAAATGTGATGGGATGGCTCAAGTCAACGAGATGACAGATTGAGACACAGCCGGGGGAGAAAGAAGAGGAGGAGACGACGATGAGGGGTGTGGTCGAGGAAAGAAAGGGTTGCCAGGTGGTGAGTGGCTGTTGGGGAGAAAGTGGAAGTGGAAGTGGAAGTGGAAGTGGAAGTGGATGTCTCGAAAGATGTTTGGGATTGTGGAGAGGAAGGGAGATGGGTGATGAAACCTGAGCAGGATCAGCACCGGCCGTAGCCTCAACGCGACCTGCCACGGACCACAGGCCAACTCAACAGCCTCAAGTGACGGCCCTGTGCAGATCTGACGGGGCTGTCAAATCCAAAGGCCAGCTGCCCTTTCGTTTGCAGCCAACTGGTCGAGTCCTATTGCCAGCTGTATAGCCGCCCTGCCGGCCTTGGCGAGAAGCTGGAGCTGGCAGTGAGTTGGTGCATCCCTGGACGGTGCAGCCCAGCATGCAACCCCAGCTCTCTCCTTGCCCAACGCCCAGTTGCCAAGGCATCCGACCTGTGCCTGCTGTGAGGTTATCTCAAACAGTGGGTCTAGGCCATCAACAACGCCCGAGAGAAACTGCGATCCGATTTCAGCACTTCCTGCTTCACAGTTCTTCACGCTCACGCATCAATGCCTGCTGCCTGCAACACCATTGCTGTTGTAATACAGTAACACGGTGTTACGGCGTAACGATACCATCGAGACACATCCGACGAGAGAAACAATCAGCGACCATCACGTTGTTGTTGCTGTGGTTGTTGTCGTCTTGTTGATTTCATCCCAGTCGGGTTATCGTCTTGAACGCCGACGACGAAAGCAAACGGGCGCGTATTCAAGCGGACAAATTTACAGGCGCAGGCGCAGGCAGAAGGATCTAATCACTCGGCCTTCGGTCAGAGCTTCGTGGTTGGTTGAGTGCTGGACTAAAGTCTTCATCGGGATTCGTATACGAAAAGGTTGTGTTTTGAGCTTCATCCCTGCTGCTGGACATATCCGGGTGGAAACACACACATCGATTGAACGTGGCACTAATTGCCAAATTCTCGTCCGGACGTCGTACACCAATAAACCGATACTTGCTTGCAAGTGCAACACTCTCCCACTCTCACTCCCACTTTCAACTCCACGCTGTGATACCGTGCCCCCTTATTCCTCATTTGCCACCCCCTAAGCCAACTAGACCACCCAAGGGCTTCGGAAAGTCGGCTATGTCAACAACCAACAACAACACCATGGAAGGCATCATCGAAGGATCCACAGCCACAGGCACAAGCAATGGCAGCGGTGGTCGCGTCAAGGACCCCATGCATGAAGCGAACCTAGAGCGAACAATTCGCGAACTCAAGCGAATGACGGCAGAAGCCGAGGCGACTTTGAACGAGGTGAGCCCCATGTCCTTACCATGTCAACAAACCCCTTTTTACTCACTCAGACACTCACCCACATACTTACTCACTTACTAACAACCTCCCAGCTAAAATCAAATATCAGCCAAAACGGACCACCACCTCCCCTCACCCCCATATCCTCCATGCACCTCCTAACCCGCGCCTACACTTCCCTCTCCGAGTCCGACCCAACCCCCCTCCTCCCCTTTCCGGACTCCGTCCTCCCCGCCCTGCTCGCCCTCCGCAAAACCAGTCAAACCATCACCCAAACCACCACCCACCTCTCCTCTTCCTCCACCCTTCTCGAGCAACAAAAGCGGCGTCTTGAAGATTTGAAAACTGAAGTCCGCGAGCAGAATGAGCTCCAGCAAGCTTTACAGGCGCGTGTAGAGGCGCTGAGGAAGGGGATGGAAACGAGGAAGGAGATGACGCCCGAGGAAGTAGCGAAAGAGGAGTTGGAAAAGATGGAACGGGAGAGGAAAAAGTACGATGAGGAGACAAAGAAGCTCGTCAGAGAGCTGAACTGGTTCATCGAGGAGTACCTTGGCCCCTTGCTGGCAGCGGAGGAGATGGGCGGGCCGGTGGTGGGGGAGATGATGGATTTGGATGCTGAAGATCTTGAGGCCGGGTTTAATGCGAGGGGGAAGTTGAAGAAGTCTAGGGCGAAGAAGACGGAGGGTGGAGAGGAGGGGGATGGAAGGCAGAGGAGGATTGATGAGATTTGGGGGAGTGTGGACAACCAGCAAGACGGGAGGCAAGGGAAGAGAAAGAGGGAGAGGGATGAGGCGAGCGTGGCGGGAGCGGAGATGAGGAGTTTGATTGAGAAACTGCTGAATAAGAGTATGGATGCCGGAGGGAATAGCTCGGCGGCGTATGTGAAGATTGAGAGGGAGACGGCTGCGGCGAGGTTTTTGGTTAGAAGTAAGGTGGCTGTTTTTCACCCGAGGGATGCCACAAGGTTGAGGTTGGTGGATTTTGGGAGGGAGTGGGATGATTAGGGCAGACACGGTCGCTGGGAAGAGCATTAAGTCTATGATCACGATCATGGAAGCCTACGTATCATCGTGGAATATCTGCTTGAGGCGATCTTTGAGGGCAGATCCTTCTTGGGCTTCAGCTTTATCACCATCTTCCCTTGCCTTACCTCTAGCCACTTCCCGGCAGGCAACGCACTGGCCAAGAGATTGGACCCCTGAAATCAATTAACGCGTCCGACGCGTCCAACGCGCTTACAGCTCTGTTCGAGCTTTTGCTTTTGCGCCTGCTCCCCACCATTGAAACAGCTGCGTTTCCTACTCCCTCGCGTAGCAAATCAATGTTTGTTGCTCGTCGTCTTTTCTCCCGCTCTTCTCTCCTTTCTTCCCTCTCAATTATTCCCACAACAACCCCATCCATCTACCAAATAATCAAAATCCAAACCAAACAAATGACCACAGACGGCCCCAGCTCTCCCCCAGCCAAGCGCATCAAGACCTCCTCCTCCACCTCCGCTGATTCCTCCTCCCAAACCACCACCGCCGAAACCACAACCGCCGCCACCATGACCGCCGATACCCAGACCCCCGTCACCAAGCTCGACCAAGCTCCTCCCCTCCTCATCAAGAAGCTCTCCGACAAGGCCCGCCTGCCCACCCGCGGCTCCGCCTTCGCTGCTGGTTACGACATCTACGCTTCCAAGGAGACTACGATCCCTGCGCGCGGAAAGGGACTGGTGGATACGGATATTAGCATGGCTGTTCCTGCTGGGACTTGTACGTTCCGTTTCCTTTCTGTCTGCTTTCTCCTCTCCTCCAACCCACTCCCCGTTTCCCCTACCTGCCTTTCACCAACACCAATTCCCAACCCAACCCCAACCAGCTACCCGACGCGCGATCAAGAGCTAATAAGGACAACAACGACGCATCAGACGGCCGCATAGCCCCCCGCTCCGGCCTAGCAGCCAAGAACTTCATCGACGTCGGCGCCGGCGTGATCGACGCCGACTACCGCGGGCAGGTCAAGGTGCTGCTCTTCAACCACTCCGACGTGGACTTTGAAGTCAAGGAGGGCGATCGCGTAGCGCAGTTGGTTCTGGAGAGGATTTATACACCTGAGGTTGTCGAGGTGGAACAGCTGGAGGAGAGCGTGAGAGGTGCGGGCGGGTTTGGGAGTACGGGCGTTAGTGTTGGGGAGGTTAAGAACTGAGTGTGGTTCTTGATTTATGAGTTTTAAATTTGAAGGGCACGGAAAATCCCTGGTATAGAAGGCGTTTGGGAATGAGATAAATGGAAATGCATATCAAGGATGTTCATGAAGCTGAGACAGAGTTCAATGATAAACAACCAAGGAATCAGGAGCGGATTCATGAGGCAGTGGAGATATACTTTACATGTCCCGTCAAGCATTGGGGGTAAAACTCAAATCAGCAATTCCATATTGGAACCCTCCCCCCCCCCCTCTTCCAAAAATCTTATTTGATATACAAAGTACGATGTGGTATATACTCTCCGCTGGGCTATCAGACCCGAATCTACCAAGTCGCCATGCTATGTCAAAATTCAGCTTCTAGCGCCTCGCTCACCAACCGCAGACAACAACTCCCTCTATCCAATGCTGTGTCCCATCCCCTTTCTCTCTTCTCGCTCTATATACTTCCGTTCCTCTCTCCCCAACAAGATAGTCACATCCAAGCAGAGTCAAAGGACTAAGAGCACTCTATCCTCCCAGCCCTAAACTCCACCTTTGGATGCCTCAAACTATCCAAATGCCTGACCAGCCTCAACTCCGCCGCCTTGCTCTTCATCAAATGTAACCTCTTCCCCGCCTCCGCTTCTTCTTTTTCCGCTTCCTCCACTTGTTTTTTCCGTTCGTCTTCCTCCTCGTTTATCGTCTCCTCTTCCGTCTCTTCTGTCTCAGTGCTTGACACCCCATTACCGTTCGTCTGTTTGAAATCCAGTTTGGGTTTCTTATCCACATGCTGCACTTCTCCATCCTGAACCGTCCCATTGCCATTCGTGTACACATTCCCGTTCGTCATCGCCTTCTCCCTCCGCAGCTGCTCATCCACAAACCCCCTAGCCCTCTGCACCCTCCCCTTCATCCCCTCCGCCGTCTTCGTCAAGACCTCATGCATACTCCCCAACACCTTCTCCGCCGCCTTGGCCAGCGGCAAGTCCAGCGCATCCACTGAATCCTCACTCAACCAGCTCTCCCTCTCCGTCAGACCACCTTCGGTGTTATACACCGCCTCCCGCATGCGCACGAGCATCAAAGCGGAAAACATATCCCCCGTCCCCGAAAAGTAGCAGTCGATTGCCGGAAACGAGATCTGGAAGGCGCGCGGTTGGCGGGTGGAGGTCATTGTTGATCCCACGACGCTCAGGGTTTTCGTGCGCGGGGGTTGCGATTGGCCGGATTCTTGCGGTGTTGGTGTGGGCGCAGAAGAGCCGGGTACGGAGTTGGGCGCGGAGGGAGCGGTAGAGTCGGGCAGGGAGACGGAGGTGATGATTATGTGCGGGATGGCGTAGCGCGAGTGGAGGACGTAGATGGCGCGGGTTAGGGAGGGCATGTCTACTATTTTGACTTCTGATAGTAGTCTGTCATCTGTTAGCTCGACCCAACAAGAAGAGGTAAAGGGAAAAGGGAGAAAGATATACTCACTCAGCCTCAAACTGATTCGGCAAAATCAGATCCGCATACTTCACCAACCCCTTATAAACCGGCACCACATCCTGCGCGACATACAAACTGCCATTATCGCCCATGACCGGATCCAGCACCCAAAAGAAAGATCCCGGCTTCCCGCGGGCCTGAGCCTTCTCTTTAAGCTCTTTCGCTATCTCGCCCACCGCTTCCAAGGCGGGCGCACCGGGGACGTACCCGGACAGCATCATGTCAAAGTCGTCTAGGTAAGACTGCTTTAGCCCCCGGTACAGGTCGCTGATTTCCTGAGCGGACACGCGCGTGCCGGTAAATTGGCGGTAGCCGGTGTGGTTGCTGAACTGCACGGTGTTGAGGGCGGCGACGTCGCAGCCGAGGGATTGCATGGAGAAGACGGCGATTTTGTTGCCTACGTAGCTGTTGTGTGTCGCAGCGGTTAGCTTCAATGTTCTGCCGGCTTTTCTTGTCTTGTTCTGTCTTGACTTCGTCTAGTTTTGTCCGGCCTTCCAAGTCCTCTCGTCTCGCTTTGATTGTGTTCGCGAAGGTCGGTGCCACTGGTATCGAGGGGGGATAACTCACCCGGAGACAACCTAAACACTCCCAGTCAGCAATTGATACAACCAGAGTTGGGTAGGAGGAGGAGGACTAGACTTACATGGCTGGCGACCGCCAACACGCGGGTGTCAGGGACTGGAGGCTCTCCGTCGCTCATTGTGACCTAGGTCAGGTATGGCACTCGATACGATTCGGCTTATGGGTGTTGTAGAGGAAAGATCGGACTCTGAAGTCGTTATAGAGAACTCCTTCGTTCGAATCGGCTATGTTCCGTAGCTGTACTGCGGCGTAGGGTGGCGGCGCAAAGGAGAGTCTCGATCGTTGGTAGAAATAGGTAGGCAAGCCAAGCCAAGCTAAAGACTCGATGGTTTGTAGATTCGGTTGTATAGATCGGTTGTCTGTATAGTCGGCTGCTTGAGATCTCGAGGTGATGTTGAGAATTGGTTCAGAGACCGAAGACGTAGGAATGTTTGTTGTCGAGAGGAAGTCTGTCTCCAAGTCGCAGAAGAAGTCGGAAGGAAAGATGATCACCGGGTCAAGAAGAGGATCGAGGAAAAGTTCCAAAAAGAGGCAATACTATGACACATACGATTCTGACCCTAGTCAGTCAGTCAGCGGTGATGATCGCAACAACGACAAGAACAGCGTGAATAGCCGAAATGTTGGGTCAATTGAAATAACGATAGAGGTGTAGATAGTAAATTGAACTGCGATATCGCCCTCTTGTGCCACCCATTTGCTCAGATCTTGACTCGAGTTTAAGTCCATTGTCCTTCGAAGGGTCCAGAAGTCGCCGTTAACGGTCATCGCACAGGGCGTCAATGACTCTTTTCCAGGAACAAACCATGCCCCGCCAAAAGTTTCCTGCAGGGCGGGTTAGGGGCAACTGGTGTGAATGCGGGGTCTATTCCTTCCTTCAACTGAGCGCGCCCTGTAGGCGGGACGTCACGCAGGTGGGTAACATTGAACGAACAATGTGGGGAAGCTGGTGAACACCAACCTTCATCGGACGAAAAACATTATGGTAATGTAGAAGATTTCTGGAAACACGCCGACACGGAAGTTGTGATGTCAATAGTTGTGATTTAACTTCGAGATACCAACTTTCAACGCCAAGCTGAATTCCCGAGACGCGATGATCAATGGTACAGGGCGAACAGTGTCCCAATGTTATTGTAAACCGTCGTGAAAGAAAGACAACGGCAACACTTCCACAAGCATCGTGTTCCTTGGTGTTGTTGTTGGATGCCGTCGTAATATTCATTGACACCTCATCGTCTCCCCTAAGCACTCATCTTCGCAACAGAAAAGAACAAAACGCCCTCTAAAACATTTGTGTGTACTAATGCCAGACTCTTCAAAAACACAAATTTCTTTTCTTCATATCCCTTTTTCTTCTCATCATCAACCTTTACCCTCTACATGGCTGCATTCCTCCCCGAAGAGACTTTTATAACAACTCGAGATACCCATGAAGGCGTAGCTTCCCAGCATCGCGTACATGCAAAGACGGCGTGGTTTCGTGGTGTTGTCGTTCGTAACAAAGATATGGTTCGGTTAGAGGTAGAAGGGGCGTTTACTCCTCGTCGCCAATCTGTAAAACACCCCCAGTAAGCATCACACATACGAGAAAAACCGTCCAGACAACAACAAAGACATACCTTGGGCGCAAGATAGAACCTCAAATAGCTGCTAGCCGAAATGTTGTACTCGACCAAAAGCGGCACCTCGTTGGAGAGGCAGATCTTGACCGTGCTCGACAGCGCGCTCGCCTTGCAAAAGTTGACCAGATACTTGAGCGAGAACGTGAGGGAAACCGGCTCGCTCAACTCAATCTCGATATTCTCGCTAGGCTTGTCGACATTGGTGTGCTGGCGGAGGGTAATGCTGCCGTTACCGATATCGCCCTGGCAGCTAAACTTGACGCCGTCCTTGCTCGCCTCGATGTTGACGCTCTCGCTCATGGCCATGAGGTCGGTGGTGATGCGCTTGAACTCAGCCGACGGCATGCTGATGGTGGCTGCGTACTCGGTATCAGGAATACCCAGGTGCTCCTGGTCAATGTCCATCAACTTGAGGTCGTACTCGGAGATGCGGTCGTTTTCGGAGCTTTCGAAGACGAGGTTGAGCACGTCGGGCGCGTCCTCGGCCTTGAGCGTCAAGATGTCCTCGTTCTGCGCGGCGCGGAGCACCTTGGTCAGCGACGTCAGGTTGACGCCGAGCGCGATGTTTCGGTCGCACCGGAAGGGCGAGAAGGTCTCCGTCTTGAGCATCATGGACACGAGCGCGACGTGCGAGTTGTCCATGGCTTGCAGGGCGATGCCCGAGTCGTTGCAGTCGAAGTTGCAGTCCTGCACGAGGTCCTTGATGGCGTCGACGACCTGGACATCATCATCACAAAATTAGTGGGCGCCTAGCTGGGAAATAATGGCTCTTGACCGGAAGGACATGACATACCTTCTTCAGGATCGACGCCTGCTCCAACCGGGCTTCAAGCATTTCTGTTGTTGTTGTAGGCCTCCAGTCAGCAACCCATCACTTTTGTTCCGACCTTCCTCCCAGTGCCAGGCAGGCAGGCAGCAGGCAACTTCACGCTCTGACAGAGACGACATACTGATGGATGTGAATTACTGAACTCGTGAAAAAAAAAGAGGGAAGAAAAAAACTTGAGAGTATAACAGGCGATGCGCGCGCTGGGTATCACTTCGGGAGAGGGAGGCGCTCGTGGTTTGACGAAGAAAGGAGAGAAAAGATTTGGAATTGGGAAGAGTTGGCGTGAACGGGATGGTTTTGTTCAAAAAGCTGCAACAGGCAGGCAATTATAAAAGAGAAGAACCATACAGGTGGTGGAACACCCACTTCGCGACTTGACGCGCCTGCTAATCGTTGCTAAACGCGCTGAACCGGGGTCAGGCTTAATTGATTTACCGCTTCGGGCTAGTTCCCGGTGCACGGTCCCGTTCTCAGCGCTTTTAGTCTCCTTTCAGGCGCAATCTTCGCGTTTTCAGTGGGTGCTGCCTTCCTGCAAGCTCCCAATGAACCACTGAATCTTTCTGTTTGGATCGTGTCTCTTCGCCGGCGATGTCGAAGGCATGCTTACTTCGATATGGCTTCAACTAGTTGAATCTTCATATTTGTTCTCTTCTCTACCTCCATTCTTCAATCTTTTGTTTATTATATTATTCACCTATCTTACACCCTCTCTCAACTCAGGAATTTGTCACAGAATGCCAGCCCAAGATCGTCTGTATAAAAGGTAAACGCCGTTAAATTCTGTATCCCATATCGCTCGCTTGCGCGCCCCAGCTTTCAAATAGTCCATGGTGTGTATCCGTCAAAACGCCATTTTACCCAAAGTTGTTGTAAGAAAAACTGGCAAGCTGGCCTTCTTGTTGTTGTTCGCCCCTCTCTTTTGTCTGCGCGCAATGCCATGTAAGATTATGATGTTCGAAGAAAGAAAACCTGCAAAAGAGAATGTCGCAAAGTGTGTATATCGTCATAAAGAGATCCTCGTCGGCGCCGCACTTCCTCCGTTTCCCCCTGCTGGGCCCGCGGTTGTATGTCTCTTCGGCCTCAGATTAATCACCATCTCCAACTCCCTCAACATGCCCCTACTCGCTTCTGCCTTCTCCCTCTGCATCGCTCTCATCTCCCTCTCCTCCTTCATTTTCACCAATCTCTCCTCCCTAGTCAGCATACTCCTCGGCCGAGCTGGTAGCGCAACCGCCTCAAACACATCCGGCTCGTTGGAACTTGGCGAAGAGTTTCGTGTGGGAGATGTCTCCCCGTTTAGCGCTTTCAGCGCATCCTCCGCTCCGCCACCGGTTTCGTTCTCTTCGCCGACAGTGGTTAACCCGCTCAAAGAGGTAGCAGGCGAGTACAACATGCTCATAGACGAAAGACGTTTCTCATTGCGGTCAATTCCTGATGCTAGGGCAGCCTTGCCGTCCTCCCAGGCTTGTTGGAGCATCTTGAGGTCTTGGCCGATAGACTCGTATTGCGACATGAGGTCGAAACCAACTTCAGAGATATCGTCGGCTTCGTTGAGTGCTTTCTCGGACTCTTCACGCAACAGTGCCAGCTTGGCTTGGAGACCGCGGATGCCCGTCGATAGAGAGTTGAGCTTGCGGAATTGTGTTCGCCGTTTCTCACGGTTGGGGGAAAGAGGGAACTTGGTTTCGGGGATGGCGGGGAAGCCTGGTTTTGTTAGCTTTGTTTGTAGTATGCAAATATACGGGATGAAACTCACTCTCTTCATCGCTCAAGATGAGACGAAGCCTCTCGTAGCAACCACCAGTCAGACTGCTCAACTGGTTGAGACACTGCGCCGCCGTCGACCAGCGCACAAAGTCACTGTTATCTCCCGTAGCCTCGAACGCAAGCAAAGCGCAGAGAAGCAGCTTGCGGATGGTGTGAAACCGAGCAGCGGCAATCTTAAGCACCCGTAATGACTCCGCCTCCTCCGTCGCATCCTCCGGAAACCCTTGCATTGCATCAGAAATGTCAAAGTCGGTAATGTCGTAAACGTCGTAGTACTTTTCCAGATCCAACTGTTCCGAAAGTCCCTTCACCGCTGTCGTCACTTGGATATAACTCTTGATCATATCGGCAAACCGCTGCTTGAGGGCCTTGCGCAGGCGTCCACATCGTCTCGTTTGGCTTCGGTCTTCGATTCTGCTGATAGGCGGTAGAGGCGCACTCCTAGACGACTGTTAGCCGCGGATACTCACAGTTTCCTCCGGAAGATCACTACTCACAGCCTGTATCCCCTCGACACGAGCTCAACCTCCTGAATCAATGACAGCGCCGCACTAGTAGCACTATCCCAATCCTGACTCTTCGCCACAAAAGTAGCAACCTCTGCCAGAGCTTTATTCCGCACATATCTCAACCACTGTTTTCGGATATAAAAGTGCGCCACCAGTCCCACGGCAACGGCAACCACAACGGTAACCAGCACACCCTTCTTGGTCAAACGGGTATATCCTCCCAAGCACAACCACCGAATCCCCAACGCCACCACCAACGCTCCCGCAGCCGTCGCTATCAACCCCGTCGAATTCGGTAGTACCACATCGTTACTTTGCCCTTTTGAAGAATCGGCGTCCTGGTTTCGGTAGAAGTGATTAAGTCCAGCAACCGAATGTCCACTCAACAACTGCGAAGCGACGATCGTGTACCGGAACTGCTCGATGAATTTCTGGTTGTCGGCTCGGTCTATCCTCGCTGTTACGGCTTTCTTTTCACCACGAACGAATGTCATTAGCCCGGCCGCTATGGCCCCCATTATTTGAGGGTAGAACCTTACAGAGTAGGAGTCATGTAACGAGCCGAGCGAGCTGTATCGCTTCATGCGGTGCGGGATCTCGAGGTGTATTGGCTCGGGTGCGTTCTTTCGGAACCGCTTGCGGACCATGGGACGGCCTACGGGCGCGAAGTTGGGAGAGGAGGGGGGTGAGATGCTGTGTTCGGAGACGCGGCCATCGTGAGCATCGTGGAACTGGCCATTGTGGTCGGAGTCGGAGGCTGGCGGCGTTGGCCAGTGATTTTTGCTTGTTTCTTCGCCTTGATCTGTCATGGCAAGTAAGTAACCGGTCAGGGGATGGTTGGAGTTTAAAAGATGGATAATGAGTGAGGTAGGTAGGCGAACCCTTGAGATAATTGGCAAGAGGCTCGCAATCCTGAATTACGGTCTCCATGGATGCCACCACGACCGGACGACTCGGACAACGACAGGACTCGGACAAGAGAACGGAAGAGGAACATCCAACAAAGAAATGGGCGGCCGATGTGTGGTGCTAGCTCTCCATCTGGCGCCAGGCGGCACTCTAAACAAGGAAGAGAGAGGAGTGCTTGTCCCCTTGTTTCGACGGAGTACAGATACAAGGCCGGCGGCACCACGCAGTTTCCTTGTTTCAAGTCCCGGTTCCCCCCAAATGTCCGTTGTTCTGCAAAGCTGGGCGAGGTGCGGTGTGGCTGTGATCTGAGAATCGGTGGGTTTTCTTGGTCGCTTATGCTATGCGAGGTGGTCGAGACTTGCGAAGGGAGAGTGCGGTGCAAGGTAATGTGTTCGAGTAGTGTAGGTACTAGCGCTGTCGGTTATCTGTGCATATGCCCTTTCGTCTTTGTTGTTCCGTAAAACGTTGTCAAGATTCGATCGATCGTGGTCTATCGTGGTCTGGGTGGTTGTATGTTGTCGATGTTGAAAAGGAGTGTCAAGGTTGGAAATTGGTGTAAGTCATTGATGATGGGGAATGACCGCGTGAAACGGAGTCGAACGGGAAACGGGCAACTGGCGACCTCTGAGACAACGAGCGAGCGACTGACGTCCTCCAAGAGAGAAATTGTAAATTGTGATAAGTGCCAATACCAGTGGAATGATTATGGAAGCTTTCTCTTCTCCATGAATCTCTCCACAGCTGAGTCCCAAAATAACAGCTTTCTGGTCCTGGGGATGCTCATTAAAGGTCACGGAACCCTGGCAGATGACGTTAAATTTGACGCCACTCGTCTGCAACTTGCGAACCAGGGAGGTGGGTTTTGTATCTTACCGTCTTGTGATCTGCTGTTTCCAGTAACCAAGTGCCAGCAAAGTGAAAGTTGAAGAAGAAAAAGGCCCAACGTCGCACAGTTCTGTCACTCCTCAGAGTGATCCATTAGGCCATTCCTTTATACCGGTGTAGAAGGAGCCCCGACAGAAAAAAGAGACAGGTTGGGAGATCCAGCCCGATGTGACAACGATCAATCCCTCGGGACATTTCATTCACCATGACACTTTCCCTTCAGGAGGTTGGACCGTTACGCTACTGCACTTGAACCCTGTCATGACCGAGACGGAACCGAGCCAGAACCTGCCCGCGGGTCCCCCGGCCTTCTCCAACCCTGGAAATTACCCCAATACATGCCAGTCGCTGTGTCACCGTCGCCGATGCCGAGTGGTCAGAACGCTAAAAAAAAACGGTAAGATACGATAAGATTAGTACAGTACAACGGATCGACGGGCCAAAGCTTCCACCCGTACGGGACCCGGCAATGGAGCCGTAAAGGTTCTTAGCAAGCTGAACCCCTGCCACGTGCCGTGTTGCCTGCCGGGCCCAGCTCAGTTCATTTGCATGACGCCGCGGCTGTCAGGGCAGGCATTCATTGTTGCTTTAGCACCTGGGTCAATTGACAGTTGCGGCTCCACGCGATCAACGACACCAGCCAGACCACGGGAGTGCATCACCATCTTAACGACCCACGACGTGAAACGAATTCGCGGATATTTTAAACGAGACATACGAAACAAGCGAAACGAAACGAAGGGACGGAAAGAAGACGAAGATCCGGGGTAAATTGGCTGCTGCGCATCAAACTCGCACAATTATCAACAGCACCCTACCGAGCACAGCTCTTCCTGTCGCATAGGCCTGGCGCCAGATAGACGAGATACACGCGCAAGCAAATTATACCCATATCCATATCAAGATAATCAAGTCACGATGTTGTCCGAACGAGACTACCAGATTTCGCCCATTGTGCAGGAGAGTGTGATGCATAACTCCAAGGTTCGTTACCAGCTCCCCATACCATGAGATACCTGGGGCTTTCTCCCCGCTCAGTTGCCCGCTTCCATCACCCATCACAGTCTCCCAGGGCATCAGAACTAACACCCCACCCTCACAGTCCCTCCAAAACCTCCAATCCCTCTCCGCCTCCCTTTTCGGCATCAGCGCCGGCATCCTCGGTCTCGAATCCTACTCGGGCTTCCTCTTCTACATCTTCTTCTCCCTCCTCACCTCCTTTCTGGTTTACCTCCTCCGCGTCGCCCCCTCCTCGTCACCAAAGGGGTCCAAGGAAAACAAGGGAACGGGGAACGGGCTCGGAAGTGGAGTGGGAGGAGTTAAAAAGTACTTTAGGAGTGGGTTTGAGTTTTGGGCGGGCGGGATCATGAATGGGTTTGCGGGGTTTGTGTTGACTTGGACGCTTTTTTATGGGTTGGTTAGGGCTTAGGCTTAGGTGGGTGCCAGACAGGCAGGCAGGCAGGCAGGCAGGCAAGCAGGCAGCCGATGGGGCATGGGCGGTTGGGGAGGGGAGAAAAGGGGGATAGAGGGAGGGACGGGATGTGGGCGTTCATGTGTGGACGAGGTGGATAAAGGAGAAAGAGGTACGGCAACCTGTGTCTTAGGATGACATGGGAAACTGCTACGTGTGTTTGATGATACAGAACTCAAAGGGTAATGGGCAGAGCAATGACGAACTTGATGTTTTGGTTAGCAAACACAGGCCCGGCGTTGAGAGCTGATCATGAACTGCAAGCACGTGTTGCTGCTAGAAATCAGCATAATGTTCAGACATCAGTTGGCATAACACCGTTGAGAACCGTTGTTGACAAGAAAATACGATTCATCGATGCTAACAAAATACTACCTATTCTACCCCACAACTACCTCCTTTACATCATCAAGCCAGCAACAGCCTCCGATAATATCGACACCATCATGATAAGAAAAAAATACAGTTACGCTATGACGAAAACAAAACCAAACAGCTCAAATCCAAAAGAAGCAAATAACTAACACAAAGACTCGCTGCCAAACTTACTCATATTCTGAAACAGACCATCCAAAACAAACCACATCACTCAACAATCTCAACAACCCTCCCCACATACCCCTCCAACCGCGACGACCGATCCCGACTCCCATTATCACCCAATATCAAGATCCTCGAGCCTAGCTCGACCCACTCGCGATTGGAGAGGAGTTCCAGTTGGACTTCGCATCCTTTGTTTCTTGTTTCTTCGCCGCCCAAGCCCAAGCCATCACCATCACCATTGCCGACGTGGAAAGGGTCCTCAGGGGCATGGGCATCTTCACCCTCGACGAAGCTGAAAACATCGTCCTCTTCTTTTGGCTCATTGACGGAAGTGGATGTGGAAAGGGGAGTAGGATGGAGACGGGTAACCCTCACCACCCTTGCAGACGCCCTAACACTGGCCACATAGACGTTGACTAGACTACCCACCGCCAGCGCCCCGGCCACCCCCTCATCCTCCGCATTGCCGTCACCATTGGAACCGTGGCCCTCATCCTCAAAAACAGCAGTCAACCCACTGGCAGCTTGCAAGGTAGTAGACGACATATGTTTCCCAGGCACAGCGAGGACCATCCCCTTTCTTATCCTCGCTGCCCTCTTTCCCCCTGTGCCATTCCCATTCCCATTCCCATTACCCGCACCCGCCTCTGCAGTGTTCGGGTCACGGTGATCAAACACCATGCCTATACTTCCCACCTGTCCCGCCGCCAGTGTTTGCACAGGAAGCTGGAGGTTACGGATGGAGACAACCTTGGCGGTATGCCACTCCCCCTTTGCCGAGGAAGCAGAAGCAGACGAGTTGGTCTTCGTAGAACTGAGGCGGTTGAGTTCAGCTGATGATGGGTTGGCTTCAAAGTCCGAGAGGGTCGGGCGGAGGTGATTATCGCTGGCTATGGCTGCTACTGTGCCTAGAGAGGGGGTTGCTGGGCTGGGCGTGCCGCTGGACTCGTCAGACGGGGAAGAAGGGAAGGGACCGACGACTACCGTGTCTCCTATCGACAGGCTGCCAAAGCGGAGGTAACCCGCTACAACGGTGCCGAGGTCTGTTTCCTCGTCTGAGTCGCCTGTTGCTAACGATGAAGAAGCAGCCAAGTTGTACTGGTCTTCGATGTGAAAGAGCGAAGCAGGCTGCTCCGGATTCAAAGCCGGGCCGGTAAAGTCATGCGCCGTGGGGGTAGGCGGCAGCGGCAAGCCCTGAAGTAAGGCGTGCAGCATGCCCAGTCCGCGGCCATCGACGGCGGAGGTGAGGACTATCGGGACAACTGTTAAGAGGTCACCGTTGGAAGCGAGTTGGTCGGCGATTTTAGCGACGGCTGCCTCCTCGGTTGGCGAGACATGAGTTAGCTCGTAAGGATTGGTAGCGTCTGCTTTGAGAATAGCGGGAGCTCTGCCGGCTCGCTTGATACCGGTGAGGACTTTGTTGAGGGTTGACAAGATGGAGGGTTTGGATGCGAGATCGAGCTTGGTGATGATTATTGCTAGGGGAAGTTTGAGTCTCAAGCAGAGCTCCAGGTGTGCGGAAGCTAGATCGATGCCACTGCTGCTACCGGTTGGGGTGGTTCCCAGAGCCGGGGCGTCAGCGGAAGGGGAAGCATCGCTGCCGTCGGCTGCTATGCAGAGTAATGTCCAATGCGGCGCCCAACCGACGGTACCGCGGAGGATAGTCCTACGATATCTTGGAGCTCCGGCTGAGTCCACCAGGTAGACTAACCGACCGTCCTTGGTGAAGTCGTGGACGTCGATCCAAGATTCAACCCCGCTATGAGCATCGTTGATGATTTCGCCTTCGTTGTAGCCGACCAGTGCTTGAGCCACGGAGGAAGTGACGCCCGAAGCTACTTCGTGGGGATGCTTGAGCAAATTGAGCCGGCTTTTTCCACGGCCATTATCCAGAGTGCCTTGAGACAAAATGCCCAAAAGCGTGGACTTCCCAGACGTAGTCGGCCCCGTAAGCGTAACACGCAACTGGTTCGCGGTCAACGGACCCTGTTTCATGGTCGGCAAAGCCGAAGACACAGCACCGCTAGCTTGAGCAGTCAAGTCTGGCATGATCAGAGCTTCGGCCACCCATAACTTATCCTTGCGTCGAGACTCCTGAGGTTCTCCGAATAACGAATCCCCAGGCTCATCCGAAGACTCAATCCATTCGCACTCGCCCACAATCACCATCCTCAACACATTCATGTTGCACCCCAAACTCGCTGCCATGACCCTCAGGTTTGCCAAACTTTCATCCAACTCATCTCTCGTCAACCCCACAAGTGTGCCATCATCTGCCACCCCAATCTCATACAGCGCACCTCTCGATGCCTCCAGCCCCGGTAACAGCTTTCCCAGCTTCACCTTCCCATCTCGCGCCAGCTCATCCGGGTCCGGCAGTTGCGGAATTACCAGGTCAACAGCCGCGGAGCTGGCATGGTAAGGACAAGATTGCTGCAGCCTCCATAGCAACTGAGTAGTGAGATGCTCAAAGCGATCCTGTCTCGTTGTTGTCGCGCCTGAAGTACCTCCCACAGAAACGGGAGTTCCGCGTAGTGACTTAGACGTAGGATCATAAGGCAGTGGTCTGCTCTGGGTAGAGCCACAGATCTTGGCTGTTGAGGTGCTGCTGTGCTCGTACTTGCGCCGTGGGCGGAGGAGAAGGTGGAGCTTGTATTCTGTTGGACCCTCTTGGGGCTCGGCTTCTAGACGGGTGATGCCGTTGTAGTCGGAGAGGAGACCGGTTTGGATGACGCCGGTAGTAGTGGGGGTTGATGAGCGGACCTCCGGAGTGGAGCGCCGGCTGGGCCCTTCGGAGGGTTTGAGCCAGGGAGAGGAGACTCGCGGGGGGTTGGGATCGAAGGTGAAGACGGACATGTTTGTGCTTGTGTCTGGGCTCGCTGTGTGTGTTCTCTGGTGGTGTGATTGATAGGGGGTTGGTATCACTTGGAGTTTAGATCACAAAGTCTGGTTGCTATGTGATGTCGGATAAAGAGGGTTTGACAAGCAATAACAAATATCAGCAAGTCCCGTGATGGTGATATCGGAGATGATGGACTAGTATTGCACGATGAAGGGATGTGTTATAGGAGGATAATGTGTGTATTCGGGTAATCATTTTGGATGCTATAGAGCAAGTTGCTCGGTGTCTGGTATGTTGGTAATAGTGGATGGTTAGGTGAGGTCCGTGAAGAGGGTCCTAACTGGGTGCTTGTGGCAAGACCAACTGGTCTTCTAATTGAGAATGGAGAACATCATGTTGAGTATTTCTGTTGTTTACTCGTGTTTGAGATACAATATGGGGAATGCAGGAGGGGGTTTTCTCAAGTTAAGAGTGAGGTTAAGGAGGAATAAAAAGATGAAAGGTGTTTGGTCGGTGAGTGACGCATCAATGCCTTCCTCTTTCGTCCAGAGGTCTGACTACCACAAGCCAACTGATCAACATGCTAAATGCTTATGGTGATCCGTGCAGGAACATGGTAATGGTAAGTATCAGACACGCTGAATGTTTACCGTCTCTGGGTCATTCGAACCAGTTTATCCCATTGTAAAGGGAAAAAAGATACCTCTAACGTCATTTAATGACCTCCGGTCCCAATCAGTAACCTGACTGCATTGCAAGTACTTGACTCCAGAAAGATGCAAGCAGTTGCCTTGGGATGTGCTAGCCATTGTTTGCTTGTACAGTTCAATACGGGTTCAATACGTTAGCACGGTTCTTGTGACGTGGGGCTGCGAACAACACAGGAAAATTCACGGGACGACGACACTTGAAGCAGAAAACCGGAGAGAGCCGAGAAACTTCTTGAATTGTATTAAGGCGTACGTATACCAGCTTCCAGGTTTTTGCATGAAGCTTTAGTTGTAGAGTGGTGACTGAGTTGTGCAGAGTGCGCAGTGAAAGTCCCGGCCTAGGTAACGTGGATTGGAGTGTACCGGTTTTTTTCCTTTCCTCCAATCCTGCTGTATCGGCTTCTCCCGCTCCTTCCAAAGCACTAACACCACGGCAATAGGGTCACTGCCATGGCAGTTATTCGGTACTTGCGCAACTGCCACCCAACCGCCATTTGCCCGCAGTCAAATGCCGACCAGCTGGTTGCTCCATAACAGCAGCTGCCACAAATTGACGAAGGGAGGGCAGTCACGGTCTGCACTCTGCACTCCAGGCAGGCTTCGATGCCGTCTTTTTGTTCGAATTTCCAAAACCAAATTCAGCAGAAACTCACTTTATTGATCAAGTGAGGCGGAGGCGGAGGCGAAAGGCAATACCTACCGGGACCATTTCCTGCTAAAAGAACGTCACCCAGCAAAACTATTTCAATGTTGCCCGTCGTCCTCCCACAACCTCATAGTCATCCACCACCGAACTGCAGCAGCGACCACTAGCACCTAATTCGATATCGCCAAAATGGGCCGAAAAGATAGGAACCCCACCTGGCGAGAGGCCAATATTTGGAAGAAGCCCGAACCCGCCCGGAGATACAGCACTTGGGGAACCACGACAACATGGAGGACGAACACATGGGCTAGCGATGATGTCGACCCCGAATCCGAGGCTCAGACACAAAAAGAGGAGAAGAAGACCAAGAAGAAGCCATCAATATGGCGGTCTTTGGCGTGTGGGATGAAGGTAAGCATTTATCGAACACCATTCAAACCCCTAGCACTAGCAGTGGCCCCTACACCACCCAGCCCTAGCCTGCGACATGTTCAAGCCCGCTTTCCCCTGGATCGCCCATCTCCACTGCCCTTTTCTGTGCATTTCAGCGTCTCCTCCACCACTCAGGAGCGAGGAACCAGCGGAAAAGGAGGCCCATCAACACCACCCATGTTTCGACTTCCATTCGACTGGATCCTTCGAAGAAACATCAAACAGGACGTCTTGACTTGGTACATGGGGTGGCGATGAATGCCGGCACGTCCACCGCCAAGGGAGCCAAGGAATGTCAACACAGCCTCCACAGCCCACGGACAGTCTGACAAGAAGAAGCCAAAGGGGGGAAATCTCAGGATGGGCGAGACGCGGACGAAGCTGAAGCTGAGCACCAGTCCGTGTTAGTGGTCCACATGTTCTACGCCGCCATTAGCATAACAGACACCTAAAAATGGCTGCTTACAGGCCAAGGACCCGTGAGATCCGTTAGCACTTTCCCTCTCGATGGCCAATGCATGCATCTCCAGATCGCCCCTGCTGCTGCTTCCTGCGACTCGTTTACACGTGAGCATGGGACTCCCTGCCGACATGGTACGACGCTTCAGTTGTATTACGGGCCTTCCCCCAATCATTACAGCAGTCCATCGGGCGTCGGGCGAGCCACAGAAGGGCCACAGGAGGAAGCACAGAAACCTGGAACACTCTCTAGACACCATTCAAGACATTGGGAGTGTTATCCAGAGGGAACTGCTTGTATCCCCTGTTTCCCTCATAAGCACCACACCCATGTTTTATTCTCCCTAAAACAAACTCTCCATCCATCTTACTCCTTTTCTCCTTCCTCTCGTTCCAGTTCCACCGCATCTGTCAATCACAACACATCAGTTTCCATCTCTGACATCTACATTGTTCCAATTAACCTTTAAGTGTACTGAGTATTGTAATCATCACAGTCTCCCAAAATGGGCTGGTCATTCGGACGAAAGAAGAACAAGGAGGGCGCCGCCGCCGAGGCGAACCCTTATGCCCAGCAAGGAGCGGCCGATCCGTATGCGAACCAGTACGCGAGCCCTGCTCAGTCTCAGGCCACTCTATCGAGCACCACCAGCAATGGTCCCCGTACCGGTGGTCTTCCCTCCGGCCCCTCCCCGTACCAGAACCAACAAGCTCCTCCTCCTTACTCCGCCGGAGGTCCGGTGCAGCAGCCGCCTGCTGCAGGAAGATACACCAACGAGAGATTCGGCACCACGGATAGGTACGGCGATAACCGATATGACATCCCTTCTACCAGCAACCAGAACCGTTACGAGCCCTCCATCGACTCCAAGCAGAGCCAACTATACTCCAATTCCAAGTACAGCACGGGCGTCTCGGCGGGTACTTCTGCTCAACCGTCTCCCACCAAGCAGCAGTACCCCGTCACATATGGAGACAACAAGCAGCCTGGACAGTTCCCTCCTGATGGACCTCAGGATGTTCCTTACCAACCCACGCCCCAAGAGATCTATGGCAACAAGTTTGGTGTGCCGGAGGAGGAACTCACCGAGGAACAGAAGCAGGAGCTGGAGGTGGACAAGACCAAGGACGACATCTTGCGTACCCACAATGAGGGTTTGGAGAGCTTGCAGCGTAGTAGAGCGCACATGCAGAACGTGAAGAACCTCGGGGCGAACATTATCGACAATCTGTCGGTTCAGGGAGACAGGCTGGACAAGGTTCATGACGCCTCTATCCGCATTGGTAAGCATTACATTGGGGTTTTGAAGTTTGCCCATTACTCTCTGCTAACAACTTGCTACAGACTTGAAGACGAAAACAGCCCAGGACACGGCCGGTTATCTCGGCAAGCTCAACGACCGCCCCTTCTTCGTTCCCGCTATGAGCAAGAAAAGTCTCCGTCAGATGGACGAGAAGACATACATGGACCAGACCATGGAGAAGGTGGAGCGTCAGAAGGAGCGGGCCAATGCCTTCCAGAACCAGCAGACCATGCAGAACTTGAAGCCCGGCCAGAAGAAGTTGCTGGGCGGTAAGGCCGTTAAGAATTACATGGCGTTCGAGGATGATGTGACCGAGAAGGATTTGAACGAGCTCACGTATGACGATGCTGATGGTCAGCAGCAGGCAGTCCTCAAACAGCAGAAAATGCTGGAGAAGGAGCTCTATTATGACCTGGTGGATATGAAGAACATCGCTAGCGGCATTGGTCAGGTTCTTGAGAGGCAGAATGCCCAGATTGGGGCGATCGGTGAAAACGTAAGTGATTCAAACAAGTGTGAAGATGTCTTTGGTAGCAGCTTACTAACAATTTCCAACAGGTTGATCGTGCGGATGACAGAACGCGCAGAACCAACGTCAAGCTCAATGCCATGCTTCGCTAGAGGGAACTCAAGTTGGTTAAGATTTTGGGATCATAGAGCGAGGGAAGGACTGTAGGTACCAGGCGTTGGGGAGCGGGTCATTATATGTTATCAACCTCCTTTTTCTGTTACTACGGCGAGGTTTTTAAGTTCTTCTCTTGGTCAGTGTCAAGGGTTACCACTGTCTATTGACCATGCGTTGACTCTTCTCCTTGGCCGAAACAGACTGTTGTGTACATGCTTTTACTATTACGATGGCCTAAACGGGCCGGAAGAATGTACACTGCTCTTTAAGCATGTTTTCGTGTTGCTCTTTCTACCCTGCGGTAGGTTGTCGCTATGTCAACTAAAGAAGAAATACCATGTTTTAATGCTTATTCCTTGAGTTTTTACGATGCTTATGCTGACAAAGTCACTTAAGAGGTGAATGCTGGTGATGTTTCCCTTGTTGAAGACAGACATAGGTGACAAGGAGGGAGATGCAGGTCTTCGGGGGTGGCCATTCTTCATCTCTCTACTTCATGGTCTGAAGAGCCGTTATCCAAGAGTGCAAGCTTTGGGTACCTCTATACTTCCCATTGGGCCCTCCACGGTGTGGTAGGACTTGCGTCCTTCACAGTGTATCAAGAGAATACTGACGGATCACACAGAAACACAAATTCATTCGCGCCCCAGATCAAGAGTCAAGAACGGATATCTGCAGTTCAACACCATCAAATTTGGGATCTTCAGGCAGTTTATGAACTGCAGTTGGGGCAGTGTTAGGCGCTTCGTCTCCCTCTAATGAGCGGTATTGGACGGCGTTTCGGTGGCCTCGATGGAGACCCGAGCGGCTAGGGTCACATCCATCCACCCCATTAACATGGGCGGCTAACTCGCCAGTTGACATCCCCTCTTCTCGGAACAGCCCAGAGGAGATAATTCAAGCTGTCCCCAGATGGGGGAGTAAAGTGAAAAGATGTCTGTGAATATGGTATATCCAAGCCTTGAAAATTTGGCTCTTTTTCGTTGTTTCTGAGATCTTTTGTGGAGCCACAATGGTCCCTTCGTATGCCTGTGATGGCATCGTCAACCTCCTCTCGCTCGGTAGGATGGATTCTCTTTAGCCTAGTGCCTTTACAGTGACCCCTTTCCTATGAAGACGGGGCTAACTCTGAACATGGTTTAGATGGCGGAGGTGTCCGAGGAGTATGCGAACTCGTCATTCTCGACAAGATCATGACAAGGATCCAAGAGAGGGATGGTCTCGATGAGATTCCCAAACCGTGCGACTACTTCCATTTGATAGGAGGAACCAGCACCGGAGGGTGAGAGACATTTATGGCACGGCATGATCACCTGAGTGCGACGCTTACACTCATATAGACTCATCGCCATTCTTTTAGGGAGACTTCGAATGACAACCACAGAGGCTCTCAAGGAATACGACAGCTTTGCGAGCGAAATCTTCAGCAAATGGAACAGGAGGTTCAGCATTTCCGCCAAGTTCGACGAAAAGTCTCTAGAGAGAGTCGTCAAGTCAATTGTGGAAAAGCGCGGAGAAAGCCAATTGATGAGAAACCCCAAGGGTGATCCTCTGACCGGCAAGGCCTTCGTTTGTGCTCAACGAGCCGAGCAAATTGCCGCCGTTCGTCGAATCCGCGCCTACTACCACGAGGATACGGAAGAATCAGATAAAAATGTCACCATCTGCGAGGCTGCCAGGGCAACTTCGGCGGCGCCGACTTTCTTCGAACACGCCGAAGTGACAGGTGAAGACCTGATCGACGGGGCATTTGGCTGCAACAACCCGTCCCAAGAGGTGCTTTCTGAAGCTGCACAAGTTCTGGACAAGACATGCAAGATCGGCTGCGTCTTGAGTCTCGGGACTGGGTTCCGAAACAAATCTCTGAAATCGGCTGGGAATTATCCAGGCTCAGGGATTCCTTTCGTCAAGGACTTGCTACAATCGCTGAAAGAGGTGGCGACAGACTGCGAGTTGGCTCACCGTTCTACTGAAACTCGGTTTACAGACTTTCCGGATACGTACTATCGGTTTAACGTCCCGGGTGTTGCGGAGAAAGTCAAGCTAGATCAATACAAGAAGATTCCGTTGTTGAAGAAAGCTACGGAGGAGTATATGAAGACACCTGCTGTCAAGGAGAATATCGAGAAGGTTGTCGATATTCTCTGTAAAGGAATCACGTCGGGGATAACTGTCGGCCAGGCTGGTAAGTTGTATCCAGGTGGTTAATCGTACAAAAGCTGACGCTCTTATAGCGTATCCCGACATCAACCAAATGATCACGGACAAGCGTCGGTCCCAAACGAAAGGAAGGGTGACCCGGCTCTTCACTGGAAGAACCGATATCTTGAGCACGATGTCCACGTACTTCCAGAACTGCAGTGACCCGAGACGGGAGTTTCTGCTCTTGGGGATGGGAGGCGTTGGCAAGACGCAAATTGCCTTGAAGTTTGCCGATGACCACCGCAAGACATTGTAAGGTGCTCTGCTACCACAGACTAAATCAGCGACTAACGGTGATGATAGATTCAAAAAGGACTTTTGGGTTGACGCCACTGATGCTGCTACAGTTTTTGATAGTTACCACCTCATCTATGATGATATATTCCCTAGTGATAGTGAGCCCAAACACAAGGGAAGGGCAAGAATTGCCAAAGTCCACGAATGGATGCAAGAAAATGATGATTGGCTTCTGATTCTTGACAACTACGGCCCCGATAAAGGCATGAGCCAGTATATCCCACCCGGAAACAAGGGAAATATTATCTATACCAGCCGCTTCAACAACCTCACACAACTACTCCCTCGCGAAGCAGTTGTGCAAGTCAACGAGATGAGCAAGGAGGACGCCATTACCCTTCTCCTTCGAGCCGCTCGAGAAGTGCCCGAGAACCCAGGCTATCGCAAGTCTTGTGGGCCCATCGTTGACGCATTGGGATGTTTGCCTCTTGCCCTGGACCAAGCCGGTGCCTTCATGGGTGAGACGCAGATTTCCTTCCCTGACTATCTCTCCCAGTTCCTCCAAGCCAAGCAAGACTTGCTTAAGAACCCGAAGTACCTCGGGGCCAATGAGCAAAACACAGCCGTGTACACAACCTTCAACCTCTCGTACTACATGCTCGAGGCTTTCCAAAGGCTCAGGGGAGGCTACTCCAAGGCGGAAGCTGCAAGGACTGGCATCAAGATTCTCAACACCATCTGCTTCTACCATAACTCCGGGATCATGGAGGATATGGTCAGGCGAGCGGCCGAATACCGTTCCAAGCGCGTTGCTAACATCGACATGCCTGACGATGACTACAGCATTCAAGATCTTCTGGAGGTTGACAGCCAAAAGGGGGGCAAATGGAATCCAACTGCATTCCGCAAAGCAGTCGATCTTCTGGATTCTTTCTCCCTCCTCAAAAAGGACCCTGGCTATGAATTATCCATGCACGTCCTCGTCCACCTCTGGGCCCGAGACAGAATGAGCAGCAAACAACGTGCCTCCTTCAGCAAGTCAGCCCGCATCCTCATCCACGACTCAATCCCTATTGTAGGCATGAACGACCCCTCCAATGCATACTTCCGTCGCCGTATCTTCCCGCACAGCGAAACATGCGAGCGCCTCGTCGAGACACGCCTCAGCCAAGAAGAAGAAGCCCTCTTTCAGGGCAAGCGAGGTGTCCTCCTCGATGCCATGGGCAAAGACGACGAGGCGGTAGAGGCTTGGAAACAGACAATAACCTCTTACGAGCGCCTCTTCAGCGTGCGCGACGAGAGGACACTAAGTGCCATGGGCAAGCTCGCGGACTTGTACCTCCGCCTTCGTCGCCATCCGGACGCCGAGCCTTTACTCCAGGAGATCCTCGAGCGAAAGGAAGATATGTTTGGCCCGCATAGCGACGGCACCATAGCCGCCATGGTCAACCTCGAGCGTCTCTACCTCGACATGGGCCGCATGGTGCAAGTCCGCGACATGCGAGCCAAAATCCTCGCCGCCCGCAAAGCCAGCACGAACCCGCGGCAACAAGCCCTGATCGCCGACACTGAAGCAGCCTTGGTGCGCGCCAACCAAACCATAAACCACCTAGCCACCATACAAAACGGCACCGTTAACTATGATGATCCCTCGTCCCTCTCCTACTCCACCCTCAAGGTCCCCACCACCCCTCCCTCCTCCCTCACCCCCTCCGAAGCCGCCGCCGCCGAAGTCATCTTCCTCAAAGAACAATCCGCCCTCTGGACTCTCTACTCGCAATCCCTCTCGTCCTTCGGCCCCACAGCCCTCCAATCCCTCTCCGCCCTCTCCCAGATAACCACTCACCTGCTCTCCAACTCGCACCTCTCCTGCGCCGAGATCGTCTCCGGCGAGGTCATGGCCCGTTGTCTCAACCGCTTCGGCCCGCTCTCCCCCGCCGTCGCAGAGAACCTGCACGTCTACGCCACCGTGCACGCATACCAGGGGAAAATGGACGAGGCCATCTCTATGCAGCGCGAGTGCGTCGAGTTCAGCACCGAGGAGCTCGGCGAGGGAAAAGAAAGCGCGCATACGCTGCGGATGGAGGTCGCGCTGAGGGATTGGAAGCCTTTACTCGATGGAGTGGAGCAAATCAAGAAGAAGAACGAGAGGCGGGAGGAGATGGAGGGTATGCGGGAGACGTTGGTTACGCTCAGACAGAGATTCAATGAGGAGGAGCTGAGGAGGAAGGTGGAGACCGAGATGGAGGGGATGGATTGGGAGGAGTTTTTGGAGCTGGAACGGGATGTGAATTTTGCTTTTTCGGATCAGGGGCCGTTGGAGGATTTGTGCGAGACGGCGGAAGGGTGTGTCAAGAACGGGTTTGCGGAGTTGTATAAGCGGTTGGGGATTGAGCGGGCGGAGAAGTATGTGCATGTGCCGTTGAGGAGGCTGTTGGAGGAGAAGAATGGGATGGGAAACAAGGAGGTAGCAAATGAGGCGCAGAATAAGAAGACGAGGGATATGGAGGAGGGCTTGTTGGTAATGAATCTAGTGCAGAGAGATGGGGGAGGAGGGTATTCGGTTGCTGTTGCTGGGGGGTGGTGACGAAGAGGAAGGGGGATTTTACACTGCTTGGATAAGGTTCGTTGCTCTACTTTTGCTTTGCATTTCGGCTTGGATATAGGGATAACTCGAACAAATGGGTACATAGGTTATATACGACGAATTAATGATCTACGTGGTGCAATGCCACGAACTGAAAGTATAAAGTTTGAGACAAAACAAATCAACGTGCAAAAAGACATACAACACCAGCTTATTCACCGGTCGTCACCGAACCGATTACTAGGCTGGCGGTCACCGGCTTATCTAGGGGAGAGCTGACGGGATCCCGAGTTTTTGCCCTAGTGCCTATGGTCGTATGTGTTTATGCGTAGAATCTGGTTGGATGTGGAAGGGGGAGTGGTGTGGGTGGTTATATACCTTTATTTGACCATAGGCATTTGGACGAGGATTTAAGAAAAGGCTTTTGGCTTATTACTCGAATATACGGGAGCGTTATTTGTTGCTCTTGAGATTAGAAGGTCGAGAAGGGCTAGTAAGATATTGGTCTCCTACATCTATGCAAAAAGGGCACGTTACTCGGTCACGGAGCAGTGGAGAGGTTTGATATTAAGAGTTTGCCGTGAGGTGTTATGGCTATCGCAAAAATGCTGCGGTTAAGATATGAGAAAGATAAAGAGGCGAGGACTCTTTGCTGCTCGACAGATGGACTGTCTTGATCTGTCGAGACAAAAGTCGGAGGAATGAAGTCGATTCGATAATAGTGTTTCACCACCACCAAGATCGAGGACTTCACGAGGTTATCGGCACAGCCAGGACACTCGGTCGCAGCTGAGGGCATTCCAACTTTGGGCAATTGAACAAACCCTAGTCACATCGCGAGAGCTTTTTCCAGCGGAAAAACAACAAGGTGCGACACTCGCATTAGACCTTCCCTCACCCATCGTCAGAGATATGTGCCGGAGGTTGCCGGAGGGAGAGGCCTAAGACATGGCCGTCACCTTCATTCCTAACCACAACCCACCACCTAGACTTTTGCCGGCACGCACAGGAACGCATGCCTTTCCCTACCACTAGCCATGTTCATCACAATCTCCCACCACGAGGTATGGGATTCCAGTTGGCGTGTCGTGGCATAGCGGCGACACCAAGCGGTGGCCAGGAAGTTGACATCCGGTCAACAACATAGCGATGATATGAAGCAACAGCAGCGGCAAAAACAACAATAACAACATGGATAAACTTACCTATAAGTATCCCCAGATCTGACCAGACTGAGAGTTAATCCTTTCCTTCCTCACCAGCCCTCATCTCCTCCACCGGTCTGCATCAACAGGACTTCACTCTTTTTTTTTCGTAACCAACAGAAGATCAAATCCGATCATTACAACCAAGTACCACATTCACTTCAATAACTTTTACTTCACTTCACTTCACTCCTTCCAAAATGAAGTCCATCGCCCTCACCACCGCCCTCTCCCTCGCCATGGCCGGCTCCACCCTCGCCATGCCCATGATGTAAGGCCACGCCGTCGCGCACATCAACGCCGAGGCCCTCAAGAATAACCTGGAGATGGCCAAGGCCAACACCATGTCCTCCCAGGACACCAACACCAACATGAAGCGCCAAACACAGCCCTCCACCGCCCCCCCTGCCTCCATCCCCGCCGCCTCCGTCCCCTCCGTCACTCTCACCGACCTCGACCGCGTCGTTTTTAGCATCGGCGTCATCGTCAAGAACGCGCAGGACGACTTCAAGAAGATCGACATCAAGGACCCCCAGGGCGTCATCGGTATCCTGACCCAGCTGCTCGGTAACGTCACGCAGATGGTGCAGCAGGGGACTTGATGGTCTCGGCCCTCTCGGAGGACTCACCGGTGGTCTCGGGGGACTGGGCGGTTTGATGGGCGTTACCAACGGTCTGGCTGGACTTACCGGTGTCACCGGGTTGTTGAGCAGCTTGTTGAACACCGTTACTGGTCTGCTTGGCAACCTTTTGCAGCTCGGTGGTGGTGCTAGCGGCAGCACCGGTTCTGCTACTGGTGGCTTGGACTTGGGTTCTCTGACGAACTTGGCCAACCTCAGCGCCCTCCTCCAGCTCGGCGGCGGCCTGACCGGTGGTGTCATCGGTGGTCTGCCGCTTGGTGACTTGAGCAACCTCATTGGTGTCTTGAGCCCGGATCTCCTGAGCCAGCTGCTTGGTGGCGTTACCGGCGGCGTTACCGGCGGCGCTACTGGCGGCGCTGCTGGCTCGCCGTTGAGCGTCGTCGAGTCGTTGAGCGTCGTCGAGTCGTTGAGCGTCGTCGAGTTGTTGGTGTCGGCTGTGATGGATCTGGTTAACTGTCTCCTCCCCGTGCTCTTGGTGTGACTGCTGGCCTCACTGGGGATCTCGGTGCCACTGCTGCTGCTCAGTAGAGGAGGGGTCTGAGAATTTCTCTTGAGGGCAAGGCTTTTGTTGTCGACCCGCTGGTTGAGATGAGCCTGGAGCTGTCAGTAGTCCTTGGACTTTCGCTGCTTCTCGGCTGGGGATGTTTGTCGCTTTTCCTTTCTCTAATCTGGCAATAAGTCTTGTTTTTGTCGATGCTTACTGTGGAGGAGATGGCGGTATAATAGTGTCTTTGTCGGAGCAGGAGGACTGGTGAAAGAGGGAAGCGTAATGGTTGCTTGAGAGTGTGTGTTAGTTTTGCTTTGAACAGAAAATATCAGGGGTTTTGCTCTTGCCTTTTTTGACCCCTCCTCATGATATGCTCTACTGTGATCTCGTTGGCTGAGGCTTATTCAGTCAAACAACAAACCATCTGATGTATCAGGTTAGTATCTGCCTCCCGTGCGGGTAGGTATATAAACCCCCGGCACCACTCTCCCTTCCACATTCTCGACTCTACTACATCAAACACATACGACTATAGGCATCAGGGCAAAAACTCGGGATCCCGTCCGCACTCCCCTAGATAAGCCTGTGACCGCCAGATCAGTAGTCGGATCGGTGACGACCGGCGAATAACCTGGTGTTGTATGTTGGTTTTTTTTTTGGCTTTTTGTTTAGTTATGAGTGAACTAGGGCAAGGTGCGAGGAGGGGACCTTGTATATGATTAGGAGGGACTGGATCAATGGTGACCACATAAGACGAGAGTTAAAAGTTGAAATGATGCCATATACACAATCTCTTAGCGTTTATTTACTGCTATCAGTCGTTACATCGTTATTACCAATACAATACAAAAGACATGATCGAGATATTTAGACAAAAAGGAACCACCGGGACTCCCAAATTAGATCGACAACGAGACAAAAGAGATGCGTCAAAGGACTGTGAAAGTACAAAACTTGCAACCACCACCCCATCCGTTCAGGGCATTTCCGAATCATTAATTTCCAATTACATCCCTCCATCATGCCCACCCACGCTCGTATAAATAAAATATGTTCCAATGAGTTTGATCATACAATTTGATATCCATCCATATTGATAGTTCTTTAGTTTTGATAAACGAAAAAGACAATGCTGGCGAGACGGAAAAAGAGGCGAGTCGTTTAGACGTCAGGGGGGACGCCGCGTACCCAGCTAGACAACCAACCAGTTAGTATCAACCAAGTAAACAATAGATAAGGGGGGGGGGAGAAGTGGAACAAGAAAGCAAACTGGACAAAAACGTACTCATTCCACATCTTGGCAAGGAACCCGGGACCCGGCCTCTGCTCGCTCAAACTCTGCCGTCTCGCGACACTATCCGGATCGTTGCGTCTCTTCTGGGCAATCAGGCCTTCGAAGAGGACATGGTGGGAATGGGATGCCTATTTGATACCCGTCAGTGAAACACAACGAGTTAGCAAGCACATGTTCATCATCCATGTTCCAAGGCGGTTACTCCCCCCCCCCCTTTTATTTACCAAAAAAAAAAAAAAAAAAAAAAAAAAAAAAAAAAAAAAAAAAAAAAAAAAAAAAAAAAAAAAAAAAAAAAAAAAAAAAAAAAAGAGGGAACAAGACATACCCGTCTACCATGCGGATACTCAGTATATGTACTACTCTCCCTCCCCATCGACTGATCACTTCCAGTCGAACTAGTAGAACTAGTACTCGCGCTCCTCTCATTCCTGCCGCCAAAAACATTTCCCGCTCCTTCACCGGCCATGGTCCCGACATTAGGAAAGAGCTTGGTGCTGTCATCCATCAGCTTAGTGCTATCGCTCGTATCCCTCGCTCCCGTGCCCATCCTGCTCATGCTCTGAGCGGGATTCTTGCCGGCGGTGGACGTGGAGGTGCGGGCGCCGCCGGAGATGGGCGCGACGGGGGTGGTGTGGGGSGTCGACTCGGTGGGGGAGTCGACGCCGGGAGGGGTGGTGGGTGGGAGGGGACCGACGGTGGTGGCGGTGCCGCCGGTGGTGATTGTGTCGTCCATTGTGGTGGATGATGGATGGGGGTGAGGATGGGGGAAGAGGGGGGTGGCGTTGTTATGCGTTGGGAAAGGTTTGTTGTTGTGGTTACTTCTATGAGGGGGTTGTTTGTTTGTTGTGGGAGAGTTGTGAAAAGTCAAGTCTTGATGGCGGTGTTGACTTGACTTGGCTGTGTATAATTGTTGTGGACTTGCCACTTGCGAGTGTAATGTAGATGAAGTGAACTTCCAAGTGGAGTTCAAATGAAGTTTCAATAGCAATAGTGAGAAGAAGAATCGTTAGATGTAAAGGAGGAGTAGCATAGGACCACAAGCGGATGAAGAGGGCGGGGTTGCCGGTGGTTTATACCTTTGCGTATCATATCACAGATGCTCGAGTGCTGGAGGGGGAGTACCTATGCACCATGCAGCAAGAGCTATGTGCAGCTGGGGTATCTCAAGGCCGAGGAGTTCTCCGTCTTCCACTCTCTCTTACAACCCTAGATCCGCAGGACAAACTGGTGAGATCAGTCGACTAGAGATCCAAACCGAAAGGTAGATGTACCTCATCATGCCGTCACATGCAAAGGAGGGGACGGGGCCGTCCGCCGTTTTCAAGAGAAAGCACGTCCCGCAGGAAGAGCAGAGCTTGACCAAGGTGATCTCACTTGACTGAGATTCCTGGCCGTGGTGTTGAGGTACATAGACATATGTCGGCGGCTGGTGGTTAGACGGTACTTGGCTCGTAAGTCCGAGTGGTAATAGGCTCCGAGAAGGCTATGGGATTTGGAAGTAGATCTCTATCATCGAATGCTTTGACCCCGCAGAGAATGGGCCATAATCATTGCTTCTCTTTCGCTTAAGTTGTGTGTTCTGGATGGTTCATTTCGGGACCTTCCAGAACGCTTACCCCTCCCGTCTCGCCTTACGATCAGCTTCAGAAACGAGGGGAACTGAGATCTGAATGGAAGGATGAAGCCCTGTGCTCATGTATGAGTGGCCAACCATACGGTGACATCTTGAAGGTCTTAAAAAGAGGGGTCTTGTGTGTTCCCATCTCGAGTTACTTGCCGGTAGATCGTCAACCAGTGTCGTTGTTTTAAGCTTCACTCTTGGCTGCCGGGCATGTCCCCGGAATTGGTGTGCTGACGGCAGCAACAGCGGCTGGTTGACAGGTGGACATCGGAATCGGTTACTGTCGTCCTGTCAGCTGAACATGCAGGAAACCCGAACCAGCCAGGTGCGAGCCGAAGAGATGCAGCGAGCGGCAGTTTCTATGCAGACAAGTGCATAAGAAATGGTTTCCATTAGAAATCGGTTCCAAGCCACACGATCCAACACCTCAGCTCATTTGACTTGAACGCGAATCTCGAGAGCATCCATTAGAACCGAATCGGTGGACTCACGAACGTACGGTATCAAAAGCTCTCGGACCGTATTCCGACAGACGGGAATGACGTTGGGATGACGATGCCGTAGGCCCTGGCCTTGAGATGTTGGCGTTGCGGTCATGGTCACTCTCTTTCGCAGCTGTTTCTGTGGAGACTGACAGGCGTTGCTGGGGAACGGGAGTTGCCCGGCTCGGTTTGCTTTGAGATCTTTGTGGGCCGTTCATCCTTGGACTTTGGACAGTCATCTCTCTCTCGGCCGCTGATGATGAAATGGGTGATCTGGAAGATGATTGTAGACTCTCGATATCCATTTGGTGTTGCTCCCACATTGGCAATGATCCAAGTACTCTTGAATTAGGTGAAAGTCTGGCGTAAGAGGTTGATATCGTGAATGGAGAGCACCTCTTTCTGGACAAAGCTCATGTGTGTATTGTTGAGTGTCATGGTGATGATGGATGATTCATTAACGAATGGTGAAATAAAGATGCTTTTGGTAAACAATCAAGGATAAATCTTCCTCTCGACACAAACTTCCCACTTGAGAAGTTATTCTCCGCCATGATCGATGATCAATCAGCGTCTGGAGAAGAGTGTCGTTGCTCCTGGATGGCGTCATGATCCTTTCTGGTGGGAGAAGGAAGATGTTGGCAGCTTTGGCCTTGTCATCCTGCATCTGTAGAAAGAGCCTCTTCAGCTTTCCCTTGAAACGAAAGTCGCTCTCTAGCATTGAGATGTTTCGAACGCGGGCTCATATTATATAGGAAACTGAGATTTGATAATGCTGTTGCGGCATCTTGAGGTTGTCGACGAGATGATGGCAAGTGGTGAGAAGTGTTGAAATTGTTAGTGCAAAGTAATAGTAAGCAAGAGGCGTTGAAGCTGGAGACGGACGTGGCATCCTTATCGCTATGTATCAGTCGGGTGCCCAGGCTGAGCCCCTGAGCCCCTTGCCGTGGGTCCCCTGCGGCCATCGCTGTTCCCCCGGAATGGTTCCACCACAGGGGGCGGCAGGCAGTGGCCCCCCCAGAAGTGGAAGCCGAGCCCCGCCCGCCCCCAGTGAGCCGCGGTGGAGGGGTTCCAATGGTTCCATGACGGTTCCATGGCCTGGGGAAGTGTCCTTCCACTGTCCTTGACTATCACGAGCCTCGTTTGATCCAATCACTGTCCTTCCCCTGTCTCTTTTTCTGCTGGTCTGCTGCATTGCTGACCTTCTATCAACACATCCTCGGCCGCACGGATCTAATTTTCCTGTGTTGGAGACTCTGACATTGTCCCGTCACACACATCGAGGCGATCTGCCTGACAATCCCGGGCTGGAGGAGGCGATATACCGAGTAACCATACAGAGTCAGTCTGACCGAGGATGATACTTGGTGACTATTGCACCTGAATCCGAGTTTACCCTTTGCGACACCTACTACTACAACAGATAATTATACCAACAGCATAAATTCGTCCCAATTCCCGCGCATAGACTTCCAACATGACACAGGACTCGCCCTCTCCCCAAGACTTGCGCATCGGCAACGGTGTCTCTTCAGCTTCGTCTACCACCTTTAGTTCAACTGCGCCCTTTCCCACTTCAGAAACCACTGGCACGAAGAAGACAACTACGACAGATACAACCACAGATATGGCTACCGCCTCGGTCTCCAAGATCGTCAGCCAACCCCGCAGCCTTGCCGAAGTATGCGCCGCTTTGCGCGCAAAGCTTCTTGCCTTCCTGGCTCTTCACTCCGACGATGATATGGTACAGGGTACCCAACGACGGGCTCGCGATGCTATGGAGGTAATAGAAGAAGGCTTGCGTCGGTATAGGTACGATGAACCTTTCATCCCATCACATTCACAACTAGCTAACATAATCGCAACCAATAAACAGACCCGAAGAAATCTCCCTCTCCTACAACGGCGGCAAAGACTGTCTCGTCCTCTTAATCCTCATCCTCGCCTGCTGGCCCGCCTCGATTCAACCTTCTACCTCCTCCTCCTCCTTCTCAACAAAACAAACCCTCCCCCGTCTCCAATGCATCTACATCGCCCCGCCAGACCCGTTCCAAGAAGTCGAGGACTTCGTCGCCACCACCACAGAAGAGTACCACCTCGACCTAGCACGATACGCGCTGCCCATGCGCCAGGCGCTCGATTGTTATCTGGACGAGAAGCCACACGTGAAAGCGGTGTTCATGGGCACGCGGCGGACCGATCCCCACAGCGAGTTTTTGACATCTTTCACGCCGACGGATAAGGGCTGGCCGCAATTTATGCGGATAAATCCTGTGTTGGATTGGCACTATGTTGAGATATGGACTGTGAGTTATACCCAGAAAACGCCACAAACGTCACATCAGACGAAAACTGCCAAGCCGGGATACTTTCTTTTTCAGTTGCTGACACTGTATCGCTCAAAACAGTTTATCCGCCAACTCGACATCCCCTTCTGCTCCCTCTACTCGCAGGGCTTCTCCTCCCTCGGCGGGACAAAAGACACGCGGCCCAACCCTGCGCTGGCACTCGACGCCGAGGGCAAGAAGTTCCGGCCGGCGTACGAGTTGACGCGCGATGACGAGGAACGGCTAGGTCGCGATCGATAATCAATTTATCCCCACCAAATTTTCCAACTACGAACGCCCGTTTTGCGAATTCATTATTACCGAGAGCATATATACCTAGAAAGCCTAGCCTCACCGGAGACGGAGGCCAGCGAACACAGGTTTGTGTATTTTGAGAGGAACCACAGGCTGAGCGATGAGAGCAGGGGGTCTTCAAGGAGGGAGGAAGGTACCTGGTCTACGAACATACTACTATCTACATAGACAGCGTAGAGAAGCATGGCGGCGTTTAGAGCGTTTTTGGATATAATAAAGTTTCATTGCTTGAGCATTATCTTTGCTAATCCGTCTCCGTGATTCTAGTGCTCAGGAGAGAACATGGACTTTTGAGTTCTGTTCTTTGGTTCCCAGAACGTGTTAAGTCGTGGTTTTCCAACCCCTAGACGCCACTATCTTCTCTTTTTTTTTGTTCTTCTTTTTTCATTTCAGGATCTAGACTCAAAATTGTTTTCTTACTACTATTCGTCACCGATCCGACTGCTAGTCTGACTTTCCGGTCACCGGCTAATCTAGGGACTAGGGGAGAGCGGGCGGGATCCCGAGTTTTTTTTTTTTTTGTTTTTTTTTTTTGTTTTTTCCCTAGTCCCTTTGCTCGTGTATGTTTGCTGTTGAGTACTTGCCAGTGGACGTGGCAGAGAGGGTGGCGTGGGAGTTATTAAGGTACTTTTGTTTACCGTAAGTGTTACTTCCGTCGGGGATGGGATGGAATGTAACGAGCAGGGTTACGAATCAAGAGAGTTTTGTGAGGTACGACCAAACAGCAAGTAGTTTGCCTTTTGTGCAACTGCCCCTGTGAAACGCGATGGTAAGTTTGTAGCGGGCGGTAAGGTTACAGAGGTGTGTTGTTCGCAAAACCTTTTCGGGTATAAAACCTTTATCCTCCCCCTTCCTTTTCGCACTTTTTTTTTCTTTCTCTGATGAGCAATATGGCCTGATATCAGAACCCAGCTAACTGATGACAAAGACAGACAAGTGAGGCACTCCGGCTCGGAACCAGATGGGAGGGAGCCTATGTGGACGCTTGAAATGGCGCGGTTGTGGTAGCGATTATCACGAGGAGTGGACTCAACATCATCACTCGATCAACATTCGACCAACAACACGTTAAAGCACGAAAGAAGGTGTCCTCAACATCAGCAACTAATCCATTAACTTTAAGGCAACGTTACGCTATGCCTGGCTATTCCAACTATCCAATCGATCATTCCAACTCCGAATTCCATCTGCCGAATCCAAGAACCATTCCATCGATATTCCAGCAACTATTTCTATCTGAATATCCCATCTTCTCCGTGGTTTCCCTCCCCAACTCCCCACCCATCTAACGCTTGCCTAGGCTTCTGCTGTTCTGTTTCCGATCCGGTTTGCTTCCCTCTTCTGTCTCCCCAGTTGCTTCGGTTCTACCAACTCGATCCTGTTACCCCGTTACTTCAAGGGCTGGTACATGAGTCCGAGTAGTTCCACGTAGAACCACAACCGGGGAGTGCTAGGGCGGATCGGGCATGTTGTTTCCCCTCTCAGGGGTATCTGGTGGTGGCAAGCGTCCTTGATGAATGGGTAACAGTTGATAGTCGCCAATGAAGGGGCATTTTCCTTTTCCTTCCTTTTCTATCCCTTTTCTTCCATTCCTCCCCCATCTCCTAAAAGAACCTGTCGATGACCAGGTCAAGGACAACCTACTAAGGCATCCTACCTCTGGTCAAAGCATCGAAGATGAACCGAAGGTCGTCAGCGTCGATGTCGTCGTCGCTATCCCACTCAATGGGGCGGGTGAGGAGCTCCACGTGATCGAGAACGTCGCGGTGGTCGCCGCCATGGAAGAAGTCATCATCCTCGGGGAAGTGGTCGACAATGTAGTGGTCGCGGTGGCCGTGGTGACGGCGGTGGTGACGGCGGTGGTGGCCCTGGTCGTGGTGTCCCTGGTCGTGCTGGTTCTGGTGCTGGTGTCGTTGGCGGTCACCGCCATGGAAGAAGTCATCTTCCTCGCCTTCGGGCACATGGTCCGGAATACCAGCTGCCTGTCTCTCTCGGATCCGCCTTTCTGGCTCGTGAAGCTCAAAGATGGGGCAGGCGCACAGTGGCCCATCATCATGCCCGTTAGGGTGAATGGTTCTGCAGTGGTAGCAGAAGTATGTATCGCACCTGATACACCTGTAAGACTGTCAGTAATTTTTTTCCCTCTAGTTTTCAAACAAGACGGGGTTCTCACTTCACCAGATTACAGCCACCGTCCCTCTCCACGGTCCAGTCACAGGTTGGACAGGTCCTCCAGGCCTCCTCCTGCCTCAACTGTCTGAACTGTCGATCGGCCTGCTCCTCCGACTGCTGCTGCTCCTCTGTCCTTCTTCTCGGACCGGGACACCGTTCTTGGTACCTGGTACGGTGCGCCCTTCCCTCACAGATGGTGCAGGTCACCTGTCGACAATGGTGGCAGACGACCTCGGTCTCTCTGCGACCTCCGACGCCCGTGAACCGCTCGGGGACTAGCCAGCCACAATCCACGTTCGAGCACCGCGTGCCCGTATGCTCCCTCTCCATGCGTACCTGCTCAGTACGACCAATGTACTGCCTGGTCATCTCGACACCGAGCAGCCGGTGGAGGCGCTCGTTGCGCGCTCGAACTTCCCGAGAAGGGTTCTCGTTGCCAGGCTCGTTGGCTTGAATGTAGAAGCGGTTGCCGCAGCAAGTAGGGGGGAAGGTGTCGGAATTGCGCCAGACGTTGCCGTCCATGGCGTTTCTGAAAAACGACTGGAGGCATTGGCCGCAGTAGTGGTGCGGATCTGGGGCGCAGGAGGTTGTGAGGACCTGAGAGCGTGGAAACTCCTCGGTGCAGACCGCACAGGGGACGAGGTCGCCGCCGTCGATGCTGGGCTCTGAGACCGGTGCCGTGGCGGCGTTGACCGTGGTAACTGTGGTAACTGGGGCTGCCGGTACTGGTGCCGGTACCTGGGGACCTGGAGGTCTGTTAACGGACGCTGGGCGCGCTTCGACGAGATTGGCCCTGGCGGCCGGTACGTTACCGCCGTGCTGGCGGTTTCGTTCGCCTGTACAATCTAGCAGTTAGCTTCACGTTCGTTTTCGAGTTCCAAGGTTGGATTCATACCTCTCCTAGCCACCTGTTCTAGGTGCTCTTCCCGCCTCCTCTCGGCCTCCCTCTCCTGCCTCCTCTCCTGCTCGAGCCTATCCCGCCGAGCCTCCACCTCCTGCCTGTTTTGCCGAGCGCGCTGAGCTCGACGCTCGGCTTGACGGGCCTCCAACCGGCCTAGAACGATCTCACGGTCGATGCGATCGAGGAAGTGGCGGTTGAGACCGAGAAGCTCCTGGGCGCGGGCCCAGAGTCCTTCCCTTCTTGGAGGGGGAACTGGCGGAAGGGGTCTCGGGGGCGGGCCCCATCTAACCATCGGAGGAGGGAATCGGAGAGGAGGGACCCGTGACCCTCTCTCTTCCCTCTCGATGTGTGGAGGAGGACCGTCGACTGGTTCGTCTCGAATGACGACGGTGATACGGGGAGGGCGTCGAGGGGGGTTCTCCCGGCGGCTGCTGCCCTCTCCGTTGTTGGTGTGGCGGCGGTACATCTTGGTAGATGTGGGCTGGTTGTCGTTTTGAAAGCTTTGGTGCTCGTTTTAAGGCAGTGGTAGTAGGCGCGGTCGTAATCGAACGTTCGGGATGATGAGGGAAAAGAAGAGGACCTTTGGCCTGGGTTTCCCTGGGCACTTATAGAAACTGGGTGACCATCTTTTCCGGGTTATTTTCATCCATTGAGAGCATTGGGTTCGTTAGTCAGAGAAGCAGATTCGGGTGAATGAGAAGGGTATACTGGCCGGCGTTGTCATGATGGTAGTAGTGATGGAAAATGTCCGAGAGACAGGGGACTCATGAAAGATGAAAATCGAGGTGGGATGGATCAAGGGGTCCCATCGGCGCCGGCTGTGGATAAAGTCTATGGACTTGAGAGGTAAGTGAAGAGATGGTTTGGCCATATCAGCTCATCAATTTCTTGCGCGAGCTTTTGGCTGACACACCTCCGCGGCTTTGCTGATGGAGTGCGAGATAGGTTGATGATGACACATCCATCCCGAGCGACCCCTTACGACAAGTCCCACGCACATCTTCTGTCTTGCATCGGAGGCATCTGGGATCAAGTAACCACATGTCAAAGCATGTTTATTATTTCCCAGATGACTGATAGACGGCCTCGGTGGCTGACAATATGGGAGTCAATGGAGCGCCTACGTCTTGTTACCGTTGATAGTGAACTGAAGTGCCATGTTTGTGTAGTCAAAGAACTGGAAATGATGTCTGAGGCATTAGTGATGCGCTCAAAATCAATGCTCGAGGACGAACGCAGAGTGTCGAGGGTATCTCTGTATGAAAGAAGATGAGAACTGAAGAGGGAATGAAGAACCACTGGCCGGATGGAAATTTCCACCCCATATTAGCTCCTGACATGGAAGTACCTACCTCTACACTCGACCATATCCACATTTTCCCTTCTTTCCTTCCCCTTTTATCACGAGTCCTTCACATGTCTCAAAAAAGAAGGAAGTTGCGGTCGGCTATCACTGCTCCATGCTTTGCAGTTTCCTTCGGTTCCCGTTTCCCCTCCTCATTCCCTCCCGTCAACTATGCCATTCCTCAATGCTCACAGGCCTTTTACTTACTTGTAGGTTCGATCAGAAAGAGGGACAATGAGACAATTTAGGGCAAAGCTTGACAATCCCGGAGACGATGACTCGACACATCCAAACAGGTTGGACTATAATCACTTCCAAAATTGATTGAGATGCTCATTGCAAGACGTCAAAGCCACTGGTGATTCATCCAATGGACATCTCGCGAGAATTAAACTGAACGCCATCAAACCAGACCCAAGTTGAATTATCCATCAGTAACGCCTAAGTTCCATGCGCTCTTCCATCTATGCTCGCTAACAATGCTAGTCAAAAACAATTCACACAAACCTCTTCACCCCCCTACACATTTCCATCCGCCCTCCCACTCGCCGGCCCCATCTCAGCCTCCGAATCACTCCCGCTCCTACTCCCCTCTGCCTCCTTCCCATTCAAACCCCCCTTCCCACCCCCCTTCTCACCACCACCACCACCCCCGGGCAACTTCCCACCCTCCACATCTCCAACCCTCACCCTCCCCTCTCCCCTCGAAAACAAAAACATCCCACTCACCGCCGCCTTCCCCCCTCCACTCACCGCAACAGCCATCGCGCTCCCCACCCACCGATAAATATACGCTCCTACCAAACTTCCCACCGCCAAACTCACCAGAAACGCAACCCTTCTATTCCTCCCCCTGTTTTCGTTAAGTGGCCTACTAAACAGGCGCTTATCAATAACCAAATCCACCCACGCCGCCGTCGCCATAGCGGTGCTAATCTCCGTCATGTTCAAACTCCTCGACAGAACCACTTGACTCCCCGCCGCTGACGCTAACAGAGCAATACAGACTAGTGTCCTAGTGCCCGTGACAGCCTCCATGGTATCGATGCTGCCTGACTCGAAGAGGAGTTTGCCTGGTGTGTTGGTGTGGTGCGAACTGAATTGGAGGCCGGCAGCGATGAAGACGAGACAGGTCTGGATTGTGTTTGTCATTAAAAGCCAGAGGCGCCGGCGCGGACCGATCAGGTGCCCCAACTGGCCGGTGAGGTAGGCGGAGGCGAGGAAGAAGCCGAGGGACGTGCCGATGTTGGCGGTGATGAACATGGAGGGGTTGAATTCGGGGAGGGCGGCGGCGAGGAGGAGGAAGACGGTGTTGCCGGTTTGGTTGGAGGCGAAGCAGTGGAAGTCGGGGAAGGAAACTGCGTCTGTTGAAGGGGGTGGGAGTATGGGTTAGCTGGGTGGCTGGTTGGTAAGGAAAGAAGAGGGAAAAGGGGTGATGAACCGAAGGGAGGTGGTGTTGGTGAAGGGAACTGTAGAAAGGAAAAGATGTGAAGCGAAAAGAGGGAAAGAAAGGAAAACGAACCTTGTAATCCAATACAAAATGTCAAAAGAACAAGTTGAATCTCAGCAAAGGTCGAAGGCACAACATCCTCATTCAGGTATGCCCATGTCCTTGAAGCAAAGGACTGCTGTGATGATGGTTTGGTCGCCTGATGGTATGAATATTTCGGACACCGGAGCTGAGTGTGAGTGCTCGAATCACTCGAGTCGACCTGTTCGGTCTTTGGTGGTGATGGTGGTGTTGTCATGGTAGATAGACACTCGGACTGCTTCTCTGTTGACGTTGAGCAGAGAGACAGGGTAGAGATGATGAGACGAACACCAGACTAGAGGGGACAAGGAAGGACCCCCTGGTGTCGAATGCAGTCCAGTCGAGTCAAGTAAAGTACTTTCTGCAAGGAGATGGATATACACCTGCGAACTAATGTGATATACCGGCAATGAACAGGCGAAAAGTGAGGTGCAACAAATAACAGAGTCAAAGAAGATATACAACACCATGGTATCACTCGACACCGACAAACAAAAAATTCCAGCCGGCCATCATCCAGGACAATTCAAGAATTTCACCGCTTCTCCTCTTCCATGGTCCCCGACCGACAAGACAAGACAGAGACTTCCTTGTCCTTGTTCCGATCCCCCCTTGTTGTGCCCGTCCCGGAAAGCGTGTTGACTGGACGGCGGGCCGGGTGGTGGCAAACCCTTACCTTACCAAACGGCCGGGACATGGATGAACACATCCCGTAGGGGATGGGGGGGAAGCCGTAGGGCACGGTTTGACCGACACCCGTCGTCGTGTTTGAGATTTTCACCGGGGCTCCCTGCCTGATATTGAATCAGCAGATAGGCAACGGCCTTTATCCACCACTGATATGGAGTTTACGATAACGCAGTGGCAGTCGGTAATGATAGACGGTCTAGCACAGAAAAGATATCGGGGAGATAAAGAGGAGTGTCTGGTATCTAGGTTGACCATATGGTTCGGTGTCAAAGTCTAACCAGTCAATGTCATGCCATGTCACATGTCACCCTTCGGTCTTCGAATATACGCAACCGGTGAGAAGCACTTGATTCGCACCCGGTTCTCACATCTCTTAGCCCCCTATCCGGTTTCTTGTCTTCATCTTCCATGACGCGGAGAGAAAGAAGACCGGGCGGCTTGTCAAGCTGCATCGGATCGAATCGGTGTACGTAGCGTAGTACTATACAACGGGCCCAGAACTCAACCGCCCCAAGTCCCATACCTCAACGTCCACGTGCCAGTGGAATGACTTCATTAGCGTCGTGTACACAGTACTTGGGTTGCGGGAACGGGACGGATCGACAACTGGAACATTCGTGGAAGAGAAGTCGGTTGTGGTCCTTGTAAAAGAGTGTGTGGAGGTGATGTTCCAAGTGGGCCGGCCGACCGACTCCCCGTCCCGCCCACGCTTAACTGTGCGTCGGGCTCCACTGCCACCGGCAAAAATGGGTCGGGTATCGGCCTTCTCCACTTTCGCGGTTATCGGATGTCGGGGTGGGACGGACCGGGGTAGTGGGGCTCCGGGGCCGGAGGTGAGGAGGGGGATGCTCGCTGTGGAAGCCTCCCAGGGGAGCAATGAGCTCACTTTCCGTACTTAAAAACTCAAATTCTCAATGGACACTAAGAACCTTTGCTCCTGATAACTGTTTCCTGGCTCGAGAAGCTCCTTCTGGGTCTCACTTGAACCGACCCCATGCCAAAACCGCGCTGGTAACGACCTTTTGAGTGAAAGAAGGGGATTAAGTACCGACAGCCGCCCCGACAGCCGAGTTTCACTTCCGCACCGCAACTCTCCTCTTCTTCGATCACCCACCACCATCCACCATGTCCTTGCCCGCCTGCCCGACCTTTCGACGCCGGCCAATAGAAAACGGGGATGACTTCACTTACACGGTATCCTGCTCTTTCCCTTTTCGGAATCCTTTGCTCGATCGGATCGGTTTCACCGCTGGATTCCTGTTTGAATTGGCTTCCGATGGCTTAAAAGCCACACGACTTTGGCGAGCAGTATCTAACGGTTAGTAAGAACTAACTGGTCAGCCAGTGAGTGGTATTGCTGTTATCAATTGGTGAATTTTTCGAGTTGAGCAGAGGCGAGCATTCCACTTGACAAGAGCGAATCGCTGGTGGTGGTCGGGAGTTTGTCGTAATTATTATCAAATCGATCAAGGTGTGCCATCTGATGATCTGAGCAGAGGATGCTGTTGTAGATTTCCTACTGCTATCGAGATCAGTATCGCTCAGGAATGCCAGACCAATATCACTGATGATAGGAGAATTTCACGCCCGTCATAAGAACAAGCAGAACAGTTATGACCCAGATGTACATGATAAACAAGAAACGCTTTGGTATCCTCTATATGAACCATGTTTATAAAAAGTGAACCCCGACGCTTTCCACGTTTGCGGTAAAATCCACCCCAACAGCAACCATGAGGTATATACCCTTGATCATCAAAAGCCTCCTTTAATATCTTAAAAAATATATAATCAAAAACCCAGGATAATGATCATGCCCATAAGAGTCGCATGATGAGATAACGCCTGAACCCCGTCTATGGTAGTAGTAAAACCCGCTCAATGCTTTTCATACGCCCGTTTTGTTTTACCAATTTCAGACAACCACTTTAGTGAGTACCGTTGACACCGTTGGAGACACCGTTGGCAGCATCCGCAACAGCGCGCTCCAAAGCCTGGAGGACATCGGCCTTGAGGTCCTCAGCATCCTCAACACCGCAAGAGATGCGGACAAGGTCATCGAAGACACCGACGGCCTCGCGCTGGACCTTGGGGATACCAGCGTGGGTCATGGAGCTAGGAATCTCGCAAAGGGACTCAACACCACCAAGGGACTCGGCAAGAGTGAAGATCTTGGTGTACTGGCAGAACTTCTCAGCAGCAGCGTGGCCGCCGTGGATACGGAAGCTCAACATGCCACCACCCATACCGTTGCGGTGCTGCTTGAGAGCAATGGCGCGGTGGGGGTGCGAGTCGAGGCCGGGGTAGTTGACCGAGATGACGAGAGGAGAAGCCTCGAGGGCGTGGGCGATGGCGGTCGCGTTGGTGGTGGCCTCACGGGCACGGAGATGGAGGGTCTTGGCTCCGCGGTGGGCGAGCCACGAGTCGAAGGCGGAGGGAACGGCGCCGATGGCGTTCTGGAGGAAGGAGAGGCGGGCATAGAGCTCGTCGCTGTTGAAGGCGGCAACACCCATGACAACGTCGGAGTGGCCGTTGATGTACTTGGTCACACTGTGGACGACGATATCGGCACCATGGTTGAGCGGGTTCTGGACGTAGGGGCTCAAGAAGGTGTTGTCGACCACGACCAGGATGCCACGCTCATGGGCCGCAGTAGCAACCGCGCGGATATCCACAAGGCGCAGGGTCGGGTTGCTGGGGGTCTCGATCCACACGAGCTTGGTGGCATCGGTGATGTGGTCGCGGATGTCAACCTCGATCTCGGGAGTGAAGGTGACCTTGACGCCGTGGGCCTTGGCGACCTGGGTGAAGTAACGGTGGGTGCCGCCGTAGACGTCGGAGACGGAGATGACGTGGGAGCCGGCGGCGAGTGACTGGAGGATGTTGGCGGTGGTGGCGCTGCCGGACGAGTAGGCGAGAGCGTACTTGGCGTGCTCGAGAGCAGCAACCATCTTCTCAAAGTTGGCGCGGTTGGGGTTGCTGCTGCGGGAGTACTCGAACTCGCCGACGGGCTTGCCAACGGCCGTCTGGGCGAAGGTGGTGGAGAGCGAGATGGCCTCGATCACGGCGCCGGTGGCGGGGTCGTGCGGGGATCCCGCATGGACGGCAAGCGTACCGAACCCATGGACGGGCGAAGGAGCGCGGGGGGGAGTGGTGATGGGGTGGTCGCTGGAGGCAGTCATTTTGATGTCGGGTTTAATTTGGCGATCTTGCTCAATTGGCGCGATTCCGTAGGGCTGTGAGAGGGTCCGTTTGCGCGGGTAGGGCGTCTAGTTACCGTCTAGCTGCGTAGTTGGTGTCGGTAGTTTGCGGAGATGTGACGGAGATGGCGCCAATTGGTGATCGGTCGGTCGACGGTCGGCGTGGTGGTTGCGGTTTCGGGGCTGAAGATGGAGAGAATGGCGGACTTCTTATGGGTTGTGCCTTTTTTTTTGCGGGCCGGCACAATTGTGCGAGAGACTTTAGCGATGGCGCAATTCGAGTTTTTTGCCGCGGATCCACCCACACACTGTTGCTTTACTCCCGTCTTTCTGTTATGGGATTCAACACTTGAACTACAATGGAAGTAGTGTAGAAGCTGGGACTGTGATGCAGACGCTTTCTCTTTTATATCGACAATTGTCCTTCCCATTTCGACATGGACGAAGCGGTCAAATGCTGAATGACTCTGACAAAAGTGTTGTCGTGATTGCTCAGCAGGATTGGGTAATCATCAGCACCATTGGCACCATCGACGACCATCAGCAACCACACTCTTTAGCCGACTACTAACGCTGTCGAATCATCAACTAATACTCAATCGAACCGATACTGGCCGCGCGGAACGGCTTTTCCGAGCGGTAACAACAAGATGCGCTTCCATGGTTTAGGTAAAGGGCGCGTCTCAACCTCGTTCTAAGCCTATTTCTGTTACCTTATCTGGTTGTATTGTCGGCTTCTGGCTGGTTAAATAAATCTTGACCGAAAGCCCACCGTGTTCTTTTCTCGGGGTGCACATGGCAGTGCGGAAAACAACAAAGAGCCATTGGAAGCCATGGAAATCGGTAGGACAATGGATGCATGGCCGTGTGACACGAAGCGGCACTGTTGTGTAATGTGTAATACCATGGGCTTTATCCGATGTTGATGTGTTTCAAAGTTCAATATTCCTTGGCGCAGTCTATCGCAACTTGCGACGGCTTGAAATATCATGAATATGCCTTGCGCAAAGCCAATAAAGCCATGAACACTATTGCGACCTCGTCATCGCAAAGTGCGGCAGTGATGACAAATGAGTCCGAGGTGTGACGTTGCTGACATATGTCTGTGTGGTTAGTAGAGATCCTCGGAAGGTTCTGTGACTCTATCAAGATCCCGATATCAACGTCTCCCGTCTCGGCCCTGAGCATTAGTGCGATGCCTGGTAGTAGTCTTGCGTCCCGAGTTGAATTCGTGTCCAACGTCACGGTCGCCAGGTTGGCAGATCACTCCATCATCCACGAGGATCTCTCGCGACCGGTGACCGTTGAACAAGACCCGGCAGCGTGGACGTGGGGTAAAAAGGTCAGATCAGATCGTCCTCTTGTTCGGATGTAAACCCCGCCGGTAAGGGTGGTGGGCAAATGGGAAAAAGGGCAGGGATGGGATCATGGCGATTCCCACGATCTGCAATCTGCGTTCCCGTCGGGTTCTTGTAACTGTCGAGAACCAAGGCGAGGGGATTGTCTTTGTATCTCATCCTGTGAATGATATCTCGTCGGCCAAGAAGAAATGTTCCTGATTCTCAACACCCTTGTGCCAAAAGGTGGAGGGACCCACTGGCATTTGAGGAACCTATCGCAACAACTCCTCACAATGGAAAGCGGTTTGTGTGACACTTTTCACACCCTTTGATGGCCAAGAGGCTCCATTGAATAACCTCAGAGGCACAGCTAAGGAAGCACGTGTGTCTCATCCGATGCTTCTATTTTAGCGTAATTGCAGGTCAATCCGTGCGTCATCTCACCTTCAGTCTCTCTAGTGTAAACAACCGCTTCAGACAGCCTCAAAACTTTGATGTCCACTGAAATAAAGCCTCCACCAAGATATATCTCGTTGCTTTTTCGGTAATCTCACCCAAGATACGACTCTCTTGTCAAGGGAACTCGACCATCCAAGCCCCTATTCCCGGACCCTCTAGCTGTCACTGCCCGTTAAAAAGCAAGGGCGGTCATGGGTGGAGAGTCCCTGGAAGCTGGTCGACCCCGATTACTCCTGGTAAATACAAAGTGCCAGTGGAAACCATGGATATCAATAATTGACATTTCCCCAGATTTTTGGCCCCCACCAAGCAGTCAGCATTGGATTGTGAACAACTGGATGCAGTCCGCAAGTTCTCACCTCTGGCACGCGAGCCGCTTGCCCTTTACGAGTTGGTCTGAGACGGGTGGCGGCACCTGAGCCAGTGGTGGTTGAGTTCTCGATTCGGAGTCCGACAGTCTCACCTTGTTTGTGTCTTCTCGCTTGTTGTTGCCGGTTGCCTGCCAGGACTGCATTGTGTAAGAGGAAAGTTGTCACTGCCGCCTGTGAGCTGTCATCAGGTCTCCCTTTCAGTGGCCCTGCAGGCGGCAGGCATGCCCCTTCCCCGTGCTTTTTCGACAAATGATCGTTGATCCTCTCTGCGCTCCACAAACAACGGCCCCACTCGGATCCGGTTCAGTTAGTTGGGAATGGCGTCACTTGATTGGCCCGACCAGAGCCCTGGACGAACAACAACGGGGTAGCGTCTGTCACCAGCATCCTCCCAAAGTCGACTCTTGTCTCTTGATTCTCTCGTCAGCTTCACCGTCGTCTCTCTGTCAGTTCAGTCAATCTCAATCCAGCTTCCCGGCCATCGTAATATGGAACCCCGGGTTCTTCTAAACCGCCACCAAAGGCCGTAACACAAGAACATATCGATACCTACCTTACAACAACCAAAACATCAAGATGCCTCCGCGTCGTTCCCACAAAAAGTCAAGGGCGGGTTGCCGCCGTTGCAAATCGAGGAAGATCAAGGTATCTATCACTGAACAAAACAACCAGACATAAACAACATGGCTAACCCTTCTTCCACCACCAGTGTGATGAGGTGCATCCTCGATGCGGCAACTGCGTCAAGCACGGCGTCCCTTGCGACTTTGAACATCCCGAAATCATCGCCGAGCTTCAAGCTGCCCAAGCTGCTTCAGCATCGAGTCCGTCGACCACCGGAACCCCTTATACTCCCGCTTATTCCCCCGGCGCCGAGTCCGTATCGAATGCGTCGACATCGCGCCTCCAACGAGCACCACCCCTATGCCGCTCACCACCCTCCCAAGCTCTCTCGACAACCACTCCGGCCGCCCACCGAATGCTCGAGTTGAGATTGATGCATCAGTACACCGCCATGACATGCAAGACATTTACCTTCACCGCCCCCACCACGGAGCACATATGGAAGATTACCGTGCCAGGCATGGCTTTCTCGGGCTCTAAACACCTCACAGATGCCATCCTCGCCGTCGCCGCCCTTCATCTGCGAAGTCAATCACCAAACGACAAAGACCTAGTCCGCGCTTCGCACGCATACATGGCGGCCTCCCTAGCCGAATACAGCGCAACACTTACCAAGGGCATCGACAGCTCCAACGCCGAGTCCCTCTTCCTAACCGCCACCCTCATTGCTTTCCAATCAACAGCCACCCGCGTCTTCATGAAAGACGAATTGAGCCTCGCTCAAACAACCGGGAATCACCCCGAGGATTTCAACAAGCAAGGCCGATACACAGCGGCAGGATGCTACTCTATCCCCTTCTCGTGGTTCCACTCCTTCCAGGGCGTCAAAGCTGTCACCGCCGCCTCCTGGCAATGGCTACGAAACAGTCCCGTAGCAACAGAAGTGATCAACTCCCAAGCTGTCTTGCAACTCGACTTTGGGCCCAACCGTCAGACCTTCTTCGGCCATCTTCTAGATGGGTTGGATGAAGAATTGGAAGAAATGGCCAACCCCTCAGAACCAGCACTATCACACCCCGATTCACCCGGGCTACCCTTCCGACAGCGCCGAGCACCTGCCTCCCCAGAGCTGGTGACCAGCACCCGCCAAGCATACCAGCACGCCGTCGCCGTGCTCAACTGGGCGCATAAAATCCCTCACAAAGGCGCGCCGCTAGCATTTCCAGCAACTGTATCCAAGCGCTTCATAGAAATGCTAGAAGAGCGCCGCCCGCGGGCCCTTGCCGTTCTCGCATGTTTCTTCGCCCTCCTTAAATCCCTCGACTCAATATGGTGGCTGCACGGCATGGCCCGCCGGGAAGTTTTGGGCGTGGTGTCCCTCTTCAACAGCGACTTCTTTGGCCCTGAGGCCTACAGCAAATGGTGGCCCCACCTGGAATGGGCGATGCGGATTGCGCTGTACGAAATGCCGGACGGCAGCTCGACGATACCCCCTGAGGTGTGGGGAGCAGATTGGTACGCGGAGGAACAGGCGCTGGAGAGTCAGGGTGGACATAATTATTATCGGCATATTGAGTTGCTGAGCCAGATGACGAACCCGACGAAAAGTATTCCTGATGTTCCTGAGTGAACAGCCATCGATAAAGAGTGTGATAGAACCAAAGGTGACAGTATGAAGACCAAAGCGAGAAGGCGAAACCCCGAGAATAAGAGGAACACACGCCTAGGGACCACCGCTAGTAGGTGGTCCCTTTATATGGGCTTCCGAGAATACGAATACGATCGGAGTGGGACACTGGTCGATATTTAGTGGTGTCACGCACGGGGCGGCGGGCAGCGGGCGTCGGACGCATACATCCAAAAGCCGCGCCTATCAAACATGGCAGAACCGTAACCGAGGAGGGGAGCAGATACGTGGCTCACCCCCTCCTAGTTGAAATATGACCGATGTCAGCCACTTCAACACCGCTGACAAGGCATTACCATGTTGGAAGAATAAGTCAAACACACCACTTTGGCATACACACGCGACAGACTGGGCCGCGAAAGATTGGAAAGAACATCACCACATTATTATCGTTTTTACCATAGCGGAGACGTTGAGAAGAATTCATGACTACAATATAAAGGGGACAACGACACATAGAAAGGGGGTCTGAAAAAAGGGTGTGATTTAACCCGGGGTTGGGGTGGCGGGGAGACTTTGGAAGTTGGAAGTTGGATGATACCCTTGTGAAGAGAGATGGATTGGAGAATTTTATGAAGCTTCGGATGCCTTTTTTTTTGTGTTTGGGCAGAGTGACAGGATATCGGATCGGATCTGGGATCTGTTGGGCAGTCAGATGTGAAACCCTACTAGGTACACTGTAGTGGGGATTTGAGTACCTACTGTAGTGGTTGCATAGTATAATCTCAGCTCAGGAGTCAGGAATGAGATTCACATCAACTAGTTCAGTTCTGTTTACCAAATTCTGTATAACCTGGGGCTTCTGTCACGTTTTTGGCTCCGAGAGTATCGAGAGGATGACACATCCCATCACGTCTTCACTCCTCCTTACAAAGTGTCTCAAACTCAAATCACTACCTACAGTTTCAAGCGTGGAAACGAAGCGATCATCACGACCACACTGCGACACCTATAATCTGCATTCATTTTCTCATGCAGCCTCCTGTAATTCTTTTCACCTCCTTCCTTCCTTCCTTCCTTCCTTCCTTTATTTCTGTTTCGACGACGTATGTAATCGATCGATCGATCCATTTTGGGAAAAAAAAAAAAAAAAATATTCACCACCCAATGTCGCGTGTGTTATGTAGAGTAGACAAGTGCGTCCAACTGAAAGACCAAAACAAACAAATGCTCTTGCAGAGTCAGTCCGCAAGGGTTGTTTTCTCTTATGACTAGGTAACTTGCATATGATGGGTATGACATTCGTTTTCTTTCCAAGGGGGATCGGTATGGTAGCGAGGTAAGGTAAGGTAAGGGAGAATTGTGGGGATAACAGCATGAGGGTGTGGTGTGGCTGATGGTAGGCAGTGTGGTGACAATACATTCCTCCGAAGAGAGCCGTAGCATGAAATAGTAAGTAGATGGGAATTACGTTTCTTCACCTGTGATAGACAAGGCATAACAATTACATCTTCCCATTCTGACCATTTGACGTTGTACACAGGTGTCTGAATATGGCAGGGCAATGGCAATGGAACATAAGTACCCATCGAGTCTGGTAATCTCTCTCTCTCTCTCTCTATATATATATGAGCCTGTGTAAACTCGAGTCCTATGGTTGGGTAGGTAGCTAGGAGAAACATCAGCGTTAAGCCTCTCTATAAGCACTCTGATATCCTCCTGCCCATCTACCAGCTTTAGCAAAGTGCTTCTTCACGAACAACCCATCCATTCATCACTCCAGCTTTTCTCTTCTCTTGATGATCTGATCTGACTTTGATTTTCATCTTCCCAGCAGCAGCAGCAAATGATATATGACATAAGTAACAAACGAAAAACTCCCAAAAACGCCTTGTGTCTTGGTGGATGATCGCAACAATTGTGAGAAAAAGATTACACCTCCCTTCTTCATACCCTCATTCACCCATCCTTATTCTCGCCCGACTCAAAACTTAACAGCATCCCTCGCCCTCTTCTTCCTCGGCCCCACGATCCTGTCACTGACAACCTTGATGCCCTCCATCGGCACATCCGCATCATCAAAGTCCTCATCCACCACATCCCTGCTCCTCTTGAGACCCTTCATCTTCCTCGTCTGCAACTCGCTGAGATCCAGCTTGCCCATATGGATCCTACCAATCTTGTCACCGATGCTGTCCATGCTGATGTTCTTCTTGGTGCGCTCCTCGTTGGTCTTGGGCTTGCGCATCGCCTCCTTGAGCATGTCCGCGTCGGGCTGCTGGAGACGGCCGAGGCGGAAGTCCATGCGGGGTCCGTGCTCTTCGACTTCGACTCTCGGCAACTTCTGGCCGGAGCGCTTGGTGCGGATCAGGTAGGCACGCAGGTGGAGGGTGGGTTTTGTCGAGGGGTCCGAGGGGTCGGTGGAGGAAGTGGGCTCGTCGGCGGAAACGACGATGCAGTACTGCAGACCCTCGACGTCGATCTTGTCTGAGGGTTCGCCGCGGAAGAAGTCGATGAGCATGGATTTGGCGGTGGTGAAGGCGTTGGGGACGGGGGATTCGCTGGGGAGTTTGTTAGCTTGTACCCATCTATCTTTCCAAATTCCCGGGACACACATACAAAGCAGTACCGGCAAACACCATCAAAGGCTTGGTGCCGACGGGCACCTTCTTGGTCTTGAACTGGGCGATGCTGCGGAAGGTCTCAGGGTCGAGGTAAAACTCGAGCATGTCGAGCATCTTGTAGTCAAAAGTGCGGCAGAAGGTGATGGTGTGGGGGCGCTTCTTGCTGCTGGAGCCGAAGAGAATGAGCGAGGTGTCGTTCTTTTCGGAGAAGAAGGTCAAGGAGCTGGCATCCTCGAACGGGTGGACGGGGTTCTTCTTGTGGAAGCGCTTGGCGTGGGTTTGGCGCAGCGAGTAGAGATCTTGCATGGCATCTTGGGTCTGCAGACTGTGTTAGAGACAGTCGCGTGTATGGGAGGATATGGAGGAGGCGACATACGACTTGGCTGCAGGTGGTACCGCGAAGGAAGAGGGCGGTCTTGGGGTTCTCGTTGACCTTGGGGGCACGCTTCTCAAGCGCCCTCTTGGAACGGGCTGTCCGCGGCTTGCTGTGAGGGGAGGACTGTCAGCTGTTATTCTGCGTATTGTAATGACCGAGTGACGTACACTTGGCGGAGCATTTTGGCGGTCTGGTTATGCGATAACGGTGCTGAATAGATTGGGTAGGTATCGCAAGGTGGTGATGGACAATGGAGGAGTGGTGAGGTGGACTGGGCACTTGTTCGCGGGCGGGTTCTCTCTTTCACCTGCAAATCGTCGTGATGGTCGAGCAAAGAAATTCCAGAACGGCGCTTATCGATAAGAGAGCTTGAAAGTTAAAATTTTGTGGGGCGGGTGGGGTCAAGGTTATCCACTCGCCCACTGGGCACTGGCTTTCCCCTGCCTGTCGTTCAGGGGTTCACTCTTTCCATTTCACCACGTCACTGCAACTGGACAACCGTAAACATTTCCTGACATTTCATCCCAACTGGTGATGGAGCCAACCTTGGGACCGATTCATTACCAATTGCGCTAAGCTCAAGATCTGATATCCAAGACTAGGATCATGAAAGTTTGAGATGCCAGTCCGAGTGTATCACATCCTCGAATCCTAACGGCATCACGCACAAGTAGTTCCATCACATCCGCCAGTAACCAGAACCTCGGGATATTCATGACTCTGAAGCTTTCCAGAATTAGCACTCTTGAGAACTATGTTCAAACTGCGTCTGCGAGTGCTAACACAAGGTCTTCCGAAGAGCAACTCCCTCTGATCCAGCATTCGGGATTTGATCTTCAAAAAACGCTGCCGGCAAGTACCACATCACTCTGATCCCGCCACCCATTAGATTTCTCTCTTCAACTAACATCGAGCAAAGTCCCGCTCCGTTGAGATTCCTATCAATGATTTGAGCCATGACTTGAGCCTGCGGTCGTCCATCAATCTTCTTGGAATTCTATACTGACTTAAGCTCTGCGATTACCCGCCTTTCAGAGTGATCAAGTCAACGTGAAATTTTGGCTTTCCCGACTCGAAGTTAAGTTCGGTTTGGTGACGATGCCCGATCACGTCAATCAAAACTGCCCGTACCCATATAACCTCCGAACCGCACATTCTTGTACTCCTCCCGCCAGAGGGCTAGGCCAAAACCGTGGTAGATCCTCAGGCAGTTTCTACGGCACGGGAGGTGACAATGGCTTGACGAGAATGCAATCGCCCTTCCTAAGCCGTTGAAAGTGGCTTCCCGATGGCATTTGCGGAGGCGGTCAAGAGAGGGACGGGAGTGCCGAAGTTCGAGGGTCGACGGACCACTGTTTAGAGAGTTCGGAAACTCGAGCATAAGGGACGCTTCAACATGTTTCTTCAAAAGTTCCATGCAGTTTCCCGCGACCGAGAAGGCAAAGGCACTGGGATGCAAGCTGTTGTGCCTCGTGAACTTCTTCCGGATCTGTGTGGTTGTAACCTGAAAGCATGCTCCCGCCCGTGAGGCGTGGTGGGAGAGGGAGTTTTGGAGCGGGTTGTTCCGTACGAGGGGACAGGATGGGTGGATTGCGAGTGGCTTATTCGAGTAAACTGATGGTGAGTTGACATCAGGGGGTCTTCAGGTCTTCAGGTCTGGAGGTGTCGAGTATCATGCCATCTTGGTACGGGTTTGAAAAGTTTTTGGAGGTTCAGTGTTATGATTATTTTGAGGGAGTCAAGTCATCGAAAAGACATTTATAGCCTGGCGATAGGAATTTCATGGTTGAGTATCAACACAGACTTGTTCGACTAGCAACACCAAGAACCTGACAGTTGCTTCACTCAACACCATGACATCCCTCATCAGAATGAACTTTTGAAAAGAAAACGGTCCATCATGGGTGTTATGAAACGGAACATAAAATTTAAGTAAGTGCAAAAACACAAAAAATGTGAAAAAGTGCAAAAACCCAAAAAGAGAATTTTGATCTCCCTCGGTAAGGATCGAACTTACAGCCTCCAGATTAACAGTCTGACGCGCTAGCCAATTGCGCCACGAGGGATATCCAGATGTTGTTGGAAGACCTCTGGAAGCATGAGCTTATATATGGGAACAAAAAATGGTGTGCGTATTTGATTGCAAGTTTTACCTCCGTTTGGTTATGGCAACCGTTCTGTGTTTGATTTCATCTTCTTGTTCTCCGATGGTTGGATTGCCGGTGTTGTTGGGATTGTTTTGCACTACCAAAGGGGTTAGGGTCCCTCCTCCTCTTCTTGTACCACTTACATATTCACCAGCACATTCCTCAATCCTCCTTGTGCATCAGTGGTGCCAGTGGTGCCAGTGTACGAAATCCCGAATGCTGTGACAGCCAACTTTGTCTCACATCACGTTCCAATTTCTTCGGAAGAATTTTCTTTTTCTTTTTGTGTTCACAGTCGGGGTCTTACCCGGTCTGCCAGTTACACTTCCTATGTAGAGGTACTTTCAAGTTGTTCTTCTTTTTCTTGACTGGGCGCCAACCGAGTTGCTGACGCTGACTGCTGGTCTCACCACTTTGCTTCTCTCCCGTCTCGCTGTGAGCCTGTGAGCCTGTGCCGTGGGCGGCCGCGTATCCGACCAAGAAAAGAGGATTTCAGCTGGAAAGACATACAGCTTCAGCTCCCTCGAAAGAAGCACTGCATTGCAATTGTCAGTATGAGATGTGCTGAGAAGCAACTCGATGCTGCTATCACCGAACTACTCATGTATGCCCCGTTGACTATTCTGGGACGGGACGTATAGAATCCACGCGTATGTAAATCCGGCATAAAGGCTACATGTTGGCATTGGCACACGGGAAAGCCATCTTTACCACGCTCGCCACCTTCTCGCTGATAGACGTGGGGGTTACATCCCAACCTCTGTCCAACAGCATTCTCACTGGTTCACGGTCTTTGGAAATCCGATACCGAGTGGAGATCTCTTGGTTCTTAGCTATTCCCCGTCGTACGTTTTTTTCCTCACTTTTTTGTGAGCGTATCTGTTTAATTTCTTGTTATCCGGCACTAGTGTAGCAACAATGGACTTCCCGAATGTCTCGGGTTCAAGCTGCATCGTGCTGCCCGTGTCATTAGTCGTCACATAGATACTCACCTGTGTGTGTGTGGCCTCCCTGGACATTGGCCCTACATATCCTGGTTTTGGTCGGATAGAAAGCAGCCTTGAGAGAGAGGAGACAGATCTGTGGACGCAATCGCGCGGCCCGTTGCTAATGTCTGCTGAACTCGTGGTTAAGAACCAACGGAAACAAACTGAAGACGGCAATCAACCAGCCAACTAACCGACCGATGATCTCAACAAGAGGCCACCAGGCCGCATTTTTCCCTCCCTGCACGCTTTTTGCATTCTCTGCTGTGCTCTCAGAACTTCAGCTAACAGTTCCGGTTGTACGACAGCTGAGACTGCGAGACCGCTGAGAGCCTGAGACCGAGTAGCAGTTACCTTAGGCCAGACCGCGCGGCCTCGAGATGGCATGGCCTGCCTGGTACGTATCAACAAGTAGCTATCCCCAAGTTACAATGAGGCGGTATTGGCATCGGGTGAAGAAGATATGTGGCGTTGTGATTGTGCAGTTTGTAGCTCCTAGGCTCAATTTCTGCCGCAGAAAGTGGCTTGCATGGAAATTGAAGAGACGCCTTCGAGGAGGCCACCCGGCACATATGTGATGGAAGCCTACAGCGTACAATGAAGTGTTATGGAAGGCGTATCGCGGTGCCCGGCATGAGGCGCTTCCCAAGACCCAAGTGCCGGCCGACTTCTGAGGACCTTTTTCAAGCGCATAGTCTGACCGCTTTTCCACTTCCTACAATGTTCTAAAGTAGTGGATATGTTTCAGACGAGTTAAGACAACACAGCACTGGCGAGCGGCGGCTGGTTCGGCAAGCGAAGGGGTGGCTTGTGAATATTCTTTTTTTTCCCTTCGATATCGGAGTTTGTGGTCCTCTGGATTCCTGGAAAAATGAGAAGTTCGAGTACACGTGGTTTATCGTCGCACTTAGACTCGCTCGAGTAGTGCCGGATCAACGTTCCCCGGGCTTTAGGAGGTATCCGGTCGGCCAACCTCTATACTGCCTTTCCCTGCTTTGTGTTGTGTTACGGATTCCTCTATCGTGTTAGGTTGTGCACCCCAGAGCTAGGGAACCCGGAACATGAAGCTAGAGAAGCCAAGATGGATGCATGCCCTGTCTGCCCTGTTGGTCAGAGATATAGTAAACCCGCGCTGAACCGGCGAACGACCGATGAAGCGAACCGTTGTGTTTTTGTCAGAAGTTTCTTTTTCGATAGCGCCGTCCCGTAGATTCGTAAGCGAACAGATCATTGCAGCGGTAGTTTGAAGGAGCCTTGGGAAAGGGCCCGTACTATCGGAATCGGAAGTCGTTAGTTTTGAGGTAGCATGAAGAGCGGGTCTTTTTTGTCCTTCTGTCTGTTCATCCTCATTTGAATGAAGAAGTGTGACTTTGTAGGGATTTGTTGCCAGCCTGCCCCCTGACCGGCGTTGATGACGTAGTTGTTAATTTTAGCGGTTACTTAGCGGGCGCATCATATCATATCATCCGGGATCCTTCTGGAAGACTTAGTTTGCATCGATCCAGGACAGCGTTTCAAGAGTCGACAAGCAAAGAGGGTTTTTGTCGTTGGCAGATATGGGAAAGAGTCAAAGTTGGATATATTCCCCATATCAGGATGTGCATTTTCCATTGCCGATTCCTGCTTCTCAATGTTGCAGTATCCAGGAGGAACCTCGGTTGTCCTGGGTATTATGGTCGGGTGCCCGTGGTGGATGTGGGTCTCTTTTTCCGATCGACGATCGAGAGTCGTTGACTTCCATTCAAAGCTCGCTGTTTCCAGGAACCCATTTTGAAGCCGACAAATGCAACCCAAGACCGGACTGTTTGCTACGTATCACACTTCACCCACTTCGGAGGAACGCGCTAGTTCCGGACAGCCCTTTTTATCTTTTGGGAAATCCACTCCAGGCAACCTCAAAAAGAATTGGAAGAGAAGAAGAATCTGTTCATCGACACACTGACAGCGCCCGGCGTTCTTGATCCAAAAGTTGGCTCTGTGGTTGCGCTTTGGGGCCCAAATCAGGTAATATCCACGCCTTGGCAGCCATGTCGGGCCATCCCCAAAGTAGGTTAGAGTGCCCCTCTTTGGAGCGGTCTTGGCACATGATGGGATCCACGCTTCAGCATGCTTTTACGTTGCTGAAGAAGCGAGGTGCAGCCCACAGCAGCCTCACATCTCGCGGCGTGGGTGGGAAATCCGTATACGCGGTAATTTATATTTACACTGGACCTGGTGCTTGGAAAATCATTGCTCATCTCGACAGTTTTGAGATAGGGGAGGAGGTTTTGAAGAGAGTACTTAACTGCTACTGAAAAAGGCCCGAGAAGGCCAATGCTCGGACATGATAGTTCGTCCGAATATTCCCAGCGTCATAGTAACGGTCAGACTCAACTGCTCCTCACTTTTGAGGCAACAAGTTGGCCGTGCCTACCTTTTATTAAGCCATGCAGTTGTTAGTCCGTGTCCACCGTACAGGGAAAGCGCCTCCAAAATGTAGACGAATGCGATCCCCACTGCGGGAGCGCGAATCGTATTGATTGGGCCCGCCGAACTTGATTGGAGCATTGTGCACACATTCTGCAGCATCCATTGAATTGGAGAATGGGCAAGAATGAGAAAAAAAAAGAGAATTGGGAAGAGCAAGTTGGATGACGGGAAGTGGAAGTGGTGGTCTGCTGCTGTCCTCCTTCCTCTCGCTACCTCTCGCCTCACGCTCCAATCTCAATCTCCCAAGTCGATTGCGTCGAGACGCTTCCCTTGGTCTCTTCGTTTCGTTCTTGCCTCACTGAGTCGCAGACAGTTGAAGTGAGTTGACGGAGAGTGTTTCTCATTTTTCACTTGTTCATTTCCCTAATCCTCTCTTTGTTGTTACATCAATACCACACTTTACCGTACATACCCGACTTCCGTTGTTACCACTCTCGGCTCCTGAAATCGTACCACTACCAAACACTACAACACCAACATCTACTACAAGGAACAGTACAGGGCGGACTGTTTTCAGCGGCTTGCTCTTCTACGGCTACGGCATTGCAATCATATCATTGGCATACCTCATTTCGCATTGCCCTGTCACTCCGTTATACAGATCGCTACCAACCCTTACCTTTGCTGTTATAGAACCAAGGAGAGAGAGAGACGACCACACCCTTCACTTCGATACAGACACTCCGACAAAGAGAAAGGGAACCACAGCAAAGAGTGGAAAAAGTCAAGATACAACGGTACCTCGCCTCGGACTCTACCGCCCACCATCAAAGTCTCAGGTCCCCGCCCACCCACTATACAAACAGGTACCTTCTCTGCCCCTGGATTACACAAGACAGACAGAACAACCCATCCTACTGCCCGCCAATCATCAGCCATACCGCCCACACCTCTTACAACCACTATACTCTCTGCCGGCCAGAGACAGCTTTTCTCAACCAAGTACCAAACACCAACCGAACCCGAACCCGACCGTTACTATACCCATATCGCCTTGTGATCATATAATGTTCTAAGAAAACAAGGCTGCCAGCATAGCTGCAGTTCAGACGGGCCTTTTCCCTGATTGCTCGACTGCGACGACTATAGCTGCCAGGTTCCGGCAGAGGCGGCACCCAGTCAACCAGGGGCAGGGCAGTTCTTAGAAAGAAGGAGACACTATAACCATCCCCCCTGTTACTACCTGGTCCCGGTTCCAATCTCGAGGTTCCCCCGTCCGTCTGGCTGCTGGTTCTGTGCTGCTTGCTTGCTGCTTGCTGCATTTTACATCCGGCAGTATCCCAGCACCACCGCAGATTATCCTCATCAATATCGCCATCTAGGTAGTATACGGTACCCACGCCGCCGGCCCGTATGGACATCGCGAGAACGGTACAAGGCAGCAGGGCCATAGCGCTGTACGCTTTCGACTCCCCAAAGAGTCCCAAATCGCGAACCAAGGCCGACCACGACGGTAACCAACCCAGCAAGCCAAGCACGCCTTTCAGCAGGGGCAAATCGCGGCCCGGCCGGACGTCAACCACCAGCACCACGAGCACCACTCCCGCGCCCAGCTCCAGCGGAAACGACACAGCGGCAGACCCAAAGCCGGGAGGCTTGCTGAAACTCGACATCCCCCGCACTGGCTCCGATACTGGGATGGGTGGTCCTGCGCACATAATTACGAGGACGGCCAAGTCGCCTACCAGTCCAACAGATACCCATACCCATAGGCTGTCCACCCTCTTTACCTCCGGCCGCTGCAACTCTCTTCCCAGTCGCATCGATTTTCTTAACTCTCCCACCAGTCCCGTCTCCCCCACGAGCGTTCCCCCGACCCTCCCCGACCTCAATGTTCCTCTTACACTAGACTTTGCTGCAGAGCTTGGACGGTCTTTTAGCATTGGCTCCAAGATTGAGCCTTTGCGTGGTGTGGCCTCGAAGGAAACAGTCGTTACAATCAAGGACGCAGAGCCAGAGACACCGCCCGCTACTGCGCCCGTTGCGCCCGTTGCGCCCGCTGTGGTACCCGTCAGCACAACCGAGCCGACCACAGCGAAGACGACCACGACCACGACCACGACCACAACCTCGACGGCCCCAATCATCCCCCCCAAGTCGCCAGCGCGAGAACCTCTTCCTCGGAGGAAATCAATGATTGATCGTCGGCGCTCATGGATGCCTGGTTCGACCACGACTGTGATCTATGACGCCACGGAGACCGCCGAGGACCGTCGCACCAAAAAATTGTCGAAACCGAATCATGGTGGCGGGGCGCAGGAGGCCGCGCAGGAGTCAACAAAGGAATTGCAGAGACCCAAGACGGCCAGTGTAGAATCCTTTGCCGATTATGCGAAGCGCTCGTGGATTTCGACTTCGAGGTCTCCGTCACCACCCGCAAAAAAGCTCGAAAAACAATCGCCAGCCGAGGGGGTGCACAGTGAAGGACGCAGGACGTCCAAAGGATTGCTCGGGCTTGGCAGTAAGAGGGATAAGTCTGCCGGGGGTATTAGTGGGAGCGCCACAGGGGCAGGTGGTGACGCAGATGCCAGCCGGCCACAAGAAAGCAGCCGGAGCCGAGCTCTACAGCGGGCAAGCACCTTTGTGGCTCGGATGAAACAGCGACCCCAAAGTGTCTTGTTCTCCAAAAGCTCGTCATCCACCTCGGTATCAGCTTCATCTGTCAACAGCTCCAAATCAAGTGACATTGACAGCAACGCGTCCTCCGGCATTGACACCAGCACTTCCGGGGCAAAGCCCGTTGATCAGTCCACCCCTACCACCACACCCACAAAAAAGTTGTTACGAGCAAAGGATGCCAAACACGATGTTTCGAGCAGCAACAGCGACGCCCCATCAACAACCAGGAATTCGTCTCTGGACACTACCGTTACAGCAGCTACCTCGGAAAACGCATCCCAGTCAACCGAAGACACGAGCATCACAATGCCGCACCCTTCGTCCGGCGACCCGCTATGGTCGACCTTCCGAACGCTCGATAGCGAGTTTTCCAAATTCGTGGCCAAGAATTCGACCCCCATGCGAATGAACGTAGTACGATCGACGCTTGTACCTTTCCTCCGCAGCACGTCACACCACCCATCCAACACGAACACAAAGCTGCTCTCCCCTGAAGACTTTGAGCGCCGAGCAACAATATTGAACAAATGGTGGAACGGCCTTTTGGATATGTTGGATGCTGGGCAGTCCAGGCTGGAAAGGAATGCTTTCGCCATGTCCATGGGCACCGGTTCTGCGACGTCCCCTCCTCCTACGTTGGGCACTAATCTACAGCCAGTGGCAGGTGTTGACAGGCCGACGTTACTCGAAACCATCACTATAATCATGATGCGCCCAGAGTGGAGGTCCTGCACCAGCTCTTTTCAGCCGCTATCACAACGTTCGCCAGAGGAGCGTGTGCGCGCCCGGTCGTCAACACAGTCCACCGCAGACGAGACCGAGTTGGCTGCCATTAACTTTGTCGCCCAATCCGCCGAGCATAATGTCCGGACCATGTTCGTCAACAGCCTTACCAGGCAGATGGCTCTCGTAGTAGACAAGATGTGTCTACGACATGCGCCTCTTAGCTTGGTCAACTGGAGCGGCAAGGCATGCGCCTACGCCTTTTTCTTCGTTCCCGGGATAGCGGACGTTCTCGTACGTCTTTGGCAATTGAACAGCGATCTTCTGCGCCGGACGTCTGACGAGTTGGGGCTTCCAAGGAGGAGTAAAGGCGAGAGTGAGGATATTGTGGCGCTCTTCCCACCACATCTTGGGAAGTTGGGTTGGACGTCAGTCAAGACACTGGGCAACAAGTTGCGCCTGGCAGCAAAGCTGCCCCTCAACCAAGCCAAGATTGCCTGGCACGGTCCCTGGGTCTCCAGATGGCGAGGAGGCGATACCGACTTGTTCTATGTCTTCTGCAAGTACTATCACATTCTTTCTGCTGACTTCATGCCGGAAGGCCTTCCTCTAGTTGAGAAGGCGCGTGCCCCAGCTTTTGTCCTGGTGCATGCTCAGCTTCTCTCGACCTTGGACGGCGCAATTCACCGTCAGGCCTCTATGGACGCATTGCTAGGACCACCGATCGCCGATAGTCTCCATGGTACCGACGCGACCATGACTGGAGCTACTGGGCTCTCGCTACCCAGCAATGTGTTGAAGGGGATGGACGAGAACAGACTTGTTGCCTTGCTGAAGGACATGTTGTCGGAGAAGTCTGGGGTTGGATCCGAGATCAGGCATAATTTTGCCGAGTCATTCATGGCCCTTATGGTCGCCGCTACCAAGCGGACATCCACATATGATCACGCCGCTTGCTTCATGCTTTGCGACTTCCTCCAGGAGGCGCTCACGGCGATCAACACATACCAGGATAACCAGAACAACAGCATCGCCACCTCGCCTATTCAGGAGTCGATGCCCATCCCCGCCTTCGATACTCCTAGTAGTTCGCTCGTTAACTATATTGATTGGCCCTTCTGGTTCGAGGTCGGCAAGATGATTATGGATTCCAACAACACCATGTCAGAGATTCGTATCATCTCATTCCTTTACTCAGTGTGGGATGCTATCGTTGCTGATCCGGCACGCAAGGAGAGACTGTGCTGCGAGTGGTTGTTGACGGAGGAGACATTTGAGAGGTTTTTCAATCACTGGTGTCCCATGGTTCGCGCCTACTACATGCGTCTTCTGTGTTGGCGTATCTGTAGGGACACTGGAAGTGTTAATGAGCTGGATAAGTAAGTTTCCTTCTTTGTTGCTGTCTTTGTACTGGTGTGCTAACCGTTGCATAGCAAAATCTTCCTGCTTGTTGCACAGCGATTGAGAACCGTCTGGTCACACTATCTCTGGATGTGGCAGACTGCTGAAGCTGAGGGTCGTATGCCCCCTTCAACAGCACCGTGTCTCCCAACACCCGGCAAGCGATTCTTGATCATCCGAAGCGAAGTTCAGCCGGCGCAGACGCCCTTGTACCTTGGCTTCGACTCCTTCACCAGCTCCTTCCCAGGGATGGATGGCGCCTCCGACTACCAGTTCACCACCAATGATAACAGGTCGAGCATGAGGGTCGAAGAGACTTCCAAGAAGAGATGGTCTCTCCTGGGCAAGGTTCTCTCCTTTACCGCTTCGCAGGCCCACCTACCTAATGGCGCCACGAACGGTAAGCGGACATGGGATGAAGAACTCGAGCAAGCTAGGCGCGAAACGGCTGCGGCCGCTGCAGCTCGGGCTGGCCCTCCTCCGCCTCTGAAGCAGAACTCCTCAATGAACGTCAAGCCGTCATCCGACTCGGCTTCATCAACCGGATCCGCCCCTGTCTATGATGCGGCCACCTTTGTGTTCCGGTTCGCTCTCACATGGCAGGGCACCGTCGGTCCGCAACGCAACATGATCCTGTACCGACCTCGCCTTCCAGCTCCCGCTCAGTCCAGGGTTCTCAACCGCGCCGTCGTCTCCTCCGATGGATCTTCCAACGGCGAGATCTACAGCAGCCCCGGCTCGCACCTCATCAAGCCCGGTCTCCCACCCGTCACCCGTCGCTACAGCGGACAATCAGAAACAGGCTTAATCAACCACGTCCGCAACGCTCGTCCTCTCTCCATCGAAACCTCACCACCTCCCCCAGAAAGAAATCCAAACCGCCGCCGCTCAACAAGCATCAACGTCGCAATCCTCCACGGTGTTGGCGAGTCTGATGATGAAGGTCCGCTGGTCAAGACTCGCTCTGCTGCAAGTATGCAAGACGGCAGCCCTTTTGCACGCGCGCGTTCTCCTCCTCCTACTGGGTTCGACAGCGAAGTCAACCGTTTGAACCTCGCCGTCCGCGCTCAGAAGCCCGTAGGGATCTATGCCTCGGGTGCGGTGTATTCTGGCAGAGCGCTGGCGGAGTGGAGTCTGGTGGTGAGTGAGTGCAATAGCTTTGTGGATCGGAGGAGGGATGAGGGTGTTTTGGGGCTGAGGGATGTGGAGGTGCCGAACTTGGGGGTAGAGGGGATGGGGTTGAAGAGAGGGGGTTAAAAAAGCCCCCGACACAGACGCCGCAATGGCTGTTGATATCGTGTTGTGGTTGAAGCGAGCATGCGGTGGAAAAGCTGGCTGGAAGGAAGCCGGAATGACTTTGGAATGCCATTTCTCTCTGGATTTTGGATTTGTCGGTTGTTGAGATACCCTCCCCTTTTATCCCCTTTTAACGTTCATTTTCAACAATGACAGCACACCTCTTTGGACGAGCATTGCCTGGTATGGCATGGGGTTTGCCTGCATCATCATCATCGTCATCATCATCATCATCATCATCATCATCATCATCACCATCATTTATTACCATCATCATTTATTACCATCATATACCCACCCACCTGTCTGTCACTACAACGTCAACATACTTCCTTATCACCCAACAAGCAACAAAACTGGCGTTCACGGTCGACTTTCATATCTCCTTGATCACCTAATTCGCTTCATCATCATACTTGGACGCTTGCTTCGATCTTCTTTCATCTTGCTGCATAGATCACACAAAAACTTCACCCATCTCTACATACTTGTTCACATACACACGGCTGGGTTTCACACCACACCGTCTGGGATTTTTTTTGCGATATATACAAACACATAACACATATCTCATAGCTTCTCATTCTGTTCATGGTTCCCGCACGGCGCAGGGCTGGCTTCTTTTGCTTTTGGCTTCTCGGTTGAAACTTGGCAAGTTTGGGGGTTTTTTTTTTTATCCTGTTCTTAGAGAGGGGTTGGAGATCGGCTACGTCCATCCATAGCTTGATGCGCTTCCGAGGGAAGCAGCAGTATTGTTTATTGGTGATCACTGAAGTTTGGGGATTAATTGAACATGTTTCACACTTCAAACAACATCAGTAGGGAAGTAAGGGCGGCATGGTGATAACAATTTTTGGTTCTGGGAGAAGGTGCTTGGTGGCATGGAATGGTGACGCCCCTGGATTGGATGCGGTGATCATATGTGGTCATGGAAGGAAGGAAAAGTATTGGAGACATTGATTACACTGGTGGTAATATATTTGTTGAATCACATTTGATCGTTGACTCGGCGAAGATATTGTGCGTGCGAAGTGATTGTGTGCCATGGTGTTCATGAAGGATTTGCCCAGGACCGAGTGATCTCTGCGAGGATCGTGAGTATGCCAAATTGTAGAGCATTGAGGGAGGCGGCCATAAGGCTCGAGAGATCTTCGGGAGGAAAGTTCCCAACGTTACACAAGATCTGATCCTGATAACAAACAGCCTCGCATATTTGCCCGCCCATAATACTTGCTTGCCTCTTCTCCTCCATCAATCCTTCTACTCTTTTATTCCGCTTCTCTTTTTGTTCGAAACCGACTACTTCTACCCAAATATCCTCCACGAAATAATTTTTCAAGAATGTAGTGGTAGTCAACTATACCTAACCGATATACAGGCACACGCGCAGCTTCGTGAAATCTATACCATGCTCAATCTTTTCTCTACTTCTGACCCGGGAGTCATCTCCGTAATTACCATCTTCTTTTCGCAGGCACATACGTAACTTCTTAAAATCTATACCATACCCACTCTTTCCTCTAATTCTGATACCGGAGTTATCTCCACAATCACCATCTTTTTGTTCTTTTCCTCCTTTCAATCTCCGCAAATACATATCTGTCTTCTTTTCCGTTTGATGAAACTTCAAAATGACTCCTCTTTCAATCCCACCTTTTCGCCGCCAGTTGCTCGAGGCTCGAATATCAGATTGCATTGTGCCGCGAGCGGAAACGATGAGCGCTTGCGGAGGAGTGGGGGTCCGCTTGTGGGGAGGATGGTCAGATTTGGATCACCTCCGAGCCGGGAATGAAGGGGAGGTGAGAGATAGGTGATGGAGGAGATGCGGACGAGACGCGGCACCGACAGCTGTCCGACGACTGAGCGACTGAACGGCGGATACGATATAGCAAGCAGGCGACAACTTCACAATTTGGACTACCGAGAACATCTACCTGTTAATAGGCAACCGAGGTTACGATATACGAAACTTGTGACCATCTTGGGAGTAACGACGGCGAGGCTTGTTTCCGTCTGACTTAGTTCTTCGTTTGGAGAGAAACTTTGGCCTTAATATCATTGGTCACCAGCACAAGGTCCCTGCGAATTCAAACGACTTGTAGACGGGAGCTTTGCGATTACGAAGTTTGATATATCTTCTACTTTGCGACTTCTTGACGGTAACGGCAACGGCAATAGCAGCAGTAGCAAGCAGCAACAGCAGGAGCAACAGCAGGAGCACCAGCAGCTTATCACATATCCCATCTTTAACCCCGCGTATCCCGCTACGGCTACATGGAATATCATCAAACCGACTACAACAAGCCACGAGGATGGGCCTTTGAATCTCGATCCAAAAACTTGACGCTAACGAGAGATCTGCCTGCGAGTACAAATCGCTACTCTATGCCTGTGACCCGATCTCGCACCTCGTACGATATCAGCCTCGAAGACAGCATCCTGAATCCACTTGGGAAATCACGACGGAACCAACGGCGACTTATTCGTCCTTCCCTTCCACTTCGTCAGCGGCGTCCTCTCAACGGTACTTGACACTCCTTCCATCGCTTTCGGATTACTTGGAGGCCACTACTATAGTGGCGGGAGCAGTAATAAAAAGAAAAGCATGGCTCTTATAGAAGTTGTCTGCTTCCATACCTACCTCTAGGTGGTTGAAACGACGCATCAACTGCGGATGGACGCGTTGTCGGTCAAGGCACTCGCAAGCTCCAAGGTCAAGGTTTCCATCGGATCTTGCGCAGCTGTCTGGAGATCGCATTCATTCCACCTCTTCGCCATCTCCTACAAGACGACAAGAGAAGCCGAGAGAAAGAAAACAAATCCTTTGATCTCGACGTGTTGCAATCGCCAATTATCACATTCACCTGCTTTACCTGACCACTGCACTAACACTTACACGCAGCAAGTTAAGTGCGTCACTAACAGTGGGTAGGTACTTTGGCATATGCAAATAAGAACTTCCCTACCAAAACCTGCACTAGCCGCCTAGACAAGGCAGCACGCGCAAGCACCTGACGGCGCGTTTTGTGTGGGGGTCTGTGTTTTTGTCGCGCCATGGCGGAACGGGAAGGAACCTTTTGTACGAGTTGGAATACCCCACCGCCACAGCAGAACACGTCTGACACGCGATCCAATCAGTTGTCGTTGTCGTCGTTGACGTCCTCTGGAAGTAGCAGTAGCAGTAGCTCACCGTCGTTGTTGACTTCCACTTCGACTTCCACTTCTGCGACTTCCTCGGTTCAGCAGGTGCCGCCTTCCTCGTCTTCTTCCACTTTTAGTTCGTCGCTGTCGTCGTGGGTGCCGCATTCCCTGAAAGTTCTTTACCATTTCACTGCCGGCTCAGTTGCTGCCTCTGTCGCGAGCGGTAGTGGTGAAGCTGCAGTGCTACATCCCAATGCGTCCGGCGGCGTGCTCGGCCGGTTGCTTACGAGTTCGACAGCGCAATCTACGCTCATGACGCGCAACAATCTGGGGGAGCAAGTTTCTTGGTTGAAGAGATCGGGAAATACCATTGCTATTCCGAACGGGCCTGTATATCCTGCTGCGATTACGAGTGCGACAACAAGCGCGATCGAGGACGATTTGTTATATCCGACTCCGGCCGTCACCAACCCAACAAGTCTTGGAGGAAGAGGAGGAGGATCATCAGTCCAACAACCACTGGGACCGCCGCCACCACCACAACAACCAACTCTAAACCCAACCTCAGCCTCAACACATGCGACTTCGAGATACACGAATTCCACACATACAGCAAACACATCCTCGACAAATGACGCCCGACCCGCTACACGCCAACAGATCGCCCCGGAGGTAGCATCGACGGATCAGGATTCAGTTGGAGTTGGAGGAATGGCGAAGCTCTCGGTCAAGAATAACCTGCCACGGCCGCATTTGGTCTCCTTGTCGTTGACGGGGTCTGGGTCAGGATCTCGGTCAGCTTCTGCTAAGCATGGAAGTACCAGTTCCGGTACCTTTGATCGACAACAACAACAACAACAACAAAAGCGCCAGCGGTCGCAATCAGAAGCACAACAACAGCAGGAGCAGCAGCAGCAGCAGCAACAACAACAACAACAACAACAAGAACAGCAACATGCACATACTACATATGCACAAAGACACCAACCAACACCCCAACAACGACCACCCCAAAACCTACTCACACCTGCTTCCACCACCGGCGCCAGCGTCGGCCCGTTCCAACGCGCATACTCGGCTTCGTTAGCTGCTCGGCAGTCCCCCTTGACAAATTTGATCCGTCCAAAGAGCGACTCGCCAGCTCCCCACGCTTTACATCTCAAGAACAAGAAGAACCTCCATCACCCCGCGCCCACGCCCGACAGTCCCATCGTGGACGACGACATCTTTTCCGACGCTGTTGATCTTACCGAAGAACTCGATCATGACGACAGCAAGTATAACCACGATCACAGCGACAGAGACAAAGATCACACCGATAACGACAATGCAGTCGCTTCGAGTTCGCTAATAGGGTTCGGCGATGACAAGTTACTGTGGCGAGAGGACGTTGCTGAAAGAGCGGATCCCGTGGATGAAAGAGGTGGGAGCAGGCCTCGCCAGGTCAAAAAGCGGAAGATATCAAATGACTACAATATGAAGGATGAGGATGTCTCGCTTTTTGATGATGACGACGTGGAGGACGAGTTTATGGATATTAATAAGCTGGTTGAGGGGGATCGGGAAACCACGCCGAGGCCGAAGGCTACATCGAGGCCTGTGTCGACGAGACTGCCGCCTACAGTATCGCTGCAACGGGGTCGGTCTCCTAAGAGGAAGGAGGCTTCGGTGGAGAAGTGCACGGCAACCGAAAACCAGCAAGCTGAAAGGGATGAAGAGCCATCGTTTCTATCGAGTCCGGATGTCGACAACTCCCGCAAGCGAAAGTCATCTGGATCTCCGAAAGGTTTGAGGACGCCAAGACCCCAAGCGAAGCAGATGGAAGATGTCCCAGATACGACCACCGCAAAGAAGCCAAGGCGCAGTGAAGTTATGGACTCGGAGGATGAGGCCTTCACTCCTCTTTCTGCTGGGTCGCTGCCTTGGAGTGCGGAGTCCTTCGAAAGCGGCGGGACCACCACACGGGAACTGGGTTTGGACGAAGACACGGTTATGGACACACCTAGTAGGCCACCGGTTGAGTCCACTCTGCCAACTCTAGAGTCTCTGGAAAGTCGACCACCACCGCCGCCCATGGATCTACCATCACGAAAACCGCTAGAGCCGTTGAACACACCATGCAACCAGCTGCTTGAGTCGGTGGAAAGGCCAACACAGCAGCCGTCGGTTGGGCCAAGTTTTACTGCGGCGAGTACTATCGGGCAAAGTTTGGCACAAAGCAGTACACTTGCCGAAGGCTCCCTGCCACCATCAATGCCGCCGCCAAGTGAAGACCCCCTCAACACAAGGGAGAACAGCAACTTTGAGGAGTTCGATTACAAGCTTCACAAAGCTCTCCTTGATCTCTTCGTTGACAAACCCACAATCTTGGAAAGAGAACTGAGCGCCGTTAACAACGAGCTTCAGGAGAACATGGTCAAGCTGCGGGACTGCCTGCGACTGCCCAGGGAAGAAAGAGACAGGGCACGCGAAGAGGTGAAGAAGGAGAAGGAAATGCTCAAGCGACGGGACATTGCGCTCAAAGCCCTTCAAGAAGAGCACAAGTCGTACCTCAAGAAAAGCAAAGAGCGGGATTCCATCAACGATGAAATCGTTCGCGCTTATGCCGAAGAAGACGAGGCTTACGAAGAGCAGCTGATGGCGCAGGTGGACAAGTTGAATGATGAGGTTGAGGCTATCGAGAGGAGTCTGACGAGGAATATCGTGGCGGCGGGGATCACGGAGAGGAGCTTTGACCTAAAGAAGGAGGAGGAAGAGGAGAAGAAGCCGATCATCATAGCGACTCCGACGCCTTCGATGAGGACTGAGGCCCCGGTTCTGCCGATGACGGAGTACCATAATTCCCAGCAGGTCATATTGCAGACTCAACATCCTGCTGTGCAGCAATCTGCTCACAGGATGCCACCCCCTCCGACGCCGAGTTTTCAAACGGCGCGCGTGACACCGGCGTCGTATCAGAGCAGACCGACCAATAACTCCTTTCCTGATATTTCGGCGGAAGAAGCAATGATGTTCGACGAAGAAGACCCATTCATGGAACAGCACGCTCCGGCTTCTGCTCCCTTCCAGGCTATCCTTCCCCAGCGCAACAGCCCTTTCAAAACCGCCCCGTCCAAGCCAGTCCACGGCCACGATTACTTCGACGATGAAGACGACGATGCCGACCTCCTGGCAGCAGTGGACAGCGTCGAGACTTATACTTCCACGGCCACCACCAACAATCAGTTACGATCACGCTCGGTGATGGCGACATCCACGGCGACCACGATCAAGCCCAGGAAACGGAACGAAAACGCCAATGCCAAGAAGACCAAGTCGTTACAGGCAAAGCTGTCGATGCCGCCCGAAAAGATGAAGTATGCGTGGTCGAATGATGTGAGGAAGGCGTTGAAAGACAGGTTTAGGATGTCGGGGTTCAGAGAGAATCAGTTGGAGGCTATTAATGCTACTTTGGGGGGAAAGGTGAGTTCGTTCGTTACTTGCCCGAGGACAAAAAGAGAAAGAAGAGAAGGCAATTGCTGACTAGAAACAGGACGCCTTCGTGTTGATGCCTACTGGGGGTGGTAAAAGTCTTTGCTATCAGTTGCCAGCTGTGGTCAAGAGTGGCAAGACCCGTGGTATCACCGTGGTTATTTCCCCTCTGCTAAGTTTGATGCTGGATCAAGTCAACCATTTGGCAAACTTGATGATCAAAGCTTACGCTTTCAACGGAGACATGAATTTAGAAATGCGCCGAATGGTGTTTCAAAAGCTTGATGCTGAGCATCCTGAGCATGAACTCCAACTGCTTTATGTCACCCCGGAGATGGTGAGCAAGAACCAGACATTCGTCAACAAGATGAGGGACCTCTACCAGAGGAACAAGCTGGCCAGAATCGTTATCGACGAGGCTCACTGCGTCAGTCAATGGGGTCATGACTTCCGACCTGATTACAAAGCTATAGGAGAGTTTCGTAAGAGGTTTCCCGGAGTCCCGGTCATGGCATTGACAGCCACGGCAACACAAAACGTGATCTTGGATGTCAAGCATAACCTGGCAATGGAGGACTGCCAGACTTTCTCCCAGAGCTTTAATCGGCCGAACCTTTACTATGAGGTCAGGTTGAAGGAGCAGAATCTGATTGCCCGCATCGCAGAGTTGATTCATGAGAAGTATGACGGCCAGACGGGTATCATCTACACGTTGTCAAGGAAAAGTGCAGAGAACATCGCCAAAAACCTCCAGGAAAAACACCGCATCAAAGCAAAACACTACCATGCCTCCATCACCACCGACGAAAAGATTAACGTCCAGCACGAATGGCAAACCGGCCAAGTCAAAGTCGTAGTAGCCACCATCGCCTTCGGCATGGGTATCGACAAGCCCGACGTCCGCTTCGTCATTCACCAGCACATCCCCAAGTCCCTCGAAGGTTACTACCAAGAAACCGGTCGTGCCGGACGTGACGGCAAGCCATCTGACTGCTACTTGTACTTTGCCTATGGCGACATTCAATCCCTGCGCCGTATGATCGCCGACGGTGACGGTGACTACGCGCAAAAGGAGCGCCAGCTACAAATGCTTAACCGCGTGGTCAACTATTGCGAATCGCAACACACGTGCCGGCGCGAAGAAGTGCTCCGCTACTTTGGCGAGGAGTTTGACTACCGGAAATGCAAAGACGGATGCGACAACTGCCGGAATGGACGCATCTCGAAGTCGACGGAGATGAGGGATTTTACGGAAATCGCCTTCGCGGCGATCGAGGTGGTGAAGAGCCAGCAGCCCATTACGCTGGGCAAGCTGTGCGATATCCTGATGGGCAAGAAGAAGAACGAGCATGGCGGCGTGTGTCACTTTGGTATCGCCAAGGGGAGCACGCAGAGGGAGCTGCAGAGGATCGTGCTGCAGCTGAATTTCCACAAGGCGCTGGGCGAGGATAATATTATGAATGGGGCGGGGATGCCTATTACTTACTATGTTGTGAGTGTTGCCCGGTTGTCACTTTTTTACTTACATCTTTGCTTTGCTAACACAGCAGCGTGCAGGCCGGCCCTGAAGCTGGTGCTTACCTTTACAATGGCAAGCGGTTGATGCTGCCAGTTCCCTCGAACAAGTCCGCCGAACCCCCGTCTCGGCCTAAGCAGCGGAGCCGACGTGTAGACGACGACATGGATGAGCCTGAACTTCCTACTTTGCGGCGACCGCCAACATCAACCAATGTCTCTTCGCCCGTCCGAGCCACCAAGAAACGGAACTCCGGAAAAGTCCTACCTACCCTCATCGCCGACTACGAAGAGCCCAGCTCCGACGGTCCCCACGGCCCTCTCCACGCCAACGGCTACGAGCGCGACAACTTCGTCGTATCCGATAACGCTGAACCCGACGAGGAAGAAGCCTTTGAGCCCGTCCGCCCTTCCCGGCGTGGTCCAGCTTCCCGCGCTACCCGCCCTCAACACCGCCAAACCACCCTCTACGACACCCTGCCCCCCACCCAACAATCCCAAACCCTCTCCCAACACCTCGCCACTTTGGGTCCGCCCATCGACGCCCGCACCATGCAGAACCCCCGCTTCGCCCAGCTCGACGAAGTCCACCAAGATATTGTCGATGCCTTTGTCGAGGAAGCCAAAGTCTTCGAGGAAGACTTTCGCAACAAGAATCACATGCGCAAGCCCATCTTCACTGAGACCCAATACCGCGAGATGGCGATTCGGTGGACGCGCACGCTGGACCAGATGCGCGCGATCCCGGATATAAACCAGGATAAAGTAGATCGGTACGGGGCCAAGTTCATCCCGCTTGTTGAGCGGTTTTGGGGGAATTATAGGGATATGATGGGGGGCGGGTATGATAATCCTTGTGAGGCTGATGGTGCGGATGAGGGCCCGGGGACAGGGAATGGGAAGGGGAGGACAAGTGGGAAAGGGGGGAATAAGAAGGGAGGAGGGAAAGAGGTGGTGGATTTGATTAGTAGTGATGAGGATGAACCTCCAGCTCGTGCAGCACCACTACCACGGAATCCGGGCCGGGGAGGAGCTAGCACACGAGGACAGGCACAGTCGACACGCGGGGGACAAACCCAAGATAAAGGCCGAGCAGTAAACCGCCGCGGAGAACCCATCGAAGAACCAGCAGAAGAACAAGAAGAAGAAGAAGAAGAAGAAGAAGACTACGGCCTAAGCGACCTCGATGTCGACGCCGTCGATCCAGACGCCACCACCGCCTCCGACAACTCCGATGACGACGAAGAGAATGATGACTCAAACCTCGAATTCTCCCGCTACTTCTCCGGCTCAACAGGTCCACCAATCTCCAAAGCCGTGCAAGACGCTCGACTCCGCGAACAACTCTCCATGTACACCTCCGGCGACAGTTCCTCCAAAGGTAGCTACGGCTCAGGTCGTGCATCGGGGGGATCTTCATTGAAAGCGTCGGGGTCGGGATGGAAGAGTGGAGGAGCAGGTGGTGGGAAGAAATATTACAGGAAGAAGAGAGCTGGTTCTTCGGCTGCTGGTGGTGCGGGGGGTGGAGTTACGAAACGGAAGGCGAGTGGGAGTGGGACGAAGGGGACGAGGAAGAGGGCGGGATCTGCGGCTGCGTCGAAAGGTGGTAGAGGAGGAGGAGGAGGAGGAGGAGGAGGAGGAGGAGGAGGAGGAGGAGGGAAAAGGGGAGGAGGTGGTGCTGGAGGGTTTGGTGGCATGGGAGGGATAAGCGCTATGCCTCATTAGCATTTATCGCACTTATCGTGTGTTATGGAAGGGAGGATGTATTAGCAAGGCAGGGACAGATAAAGTCGAAAAGCCGGCGCGCCAATGTTTGGGCAGTCTAATCACCAGCAATTTCAACCGTTTGTACCGGACGAGCCAAGTCTACGGTATGCGCCAACTGCGCCGGCTGCAATTCTACTGCTATACAGCCAGGCCCGTCACTGGGTGCCCGGGATTCTACACCTGCCGCCGAGGCAGGGACAGACAGAGTCGAAAGGGACGAGCCAAGTCTACGGTATACGCCAACTGCGCAGCATTGAGTTTTATCATTCGTGGAGTTTTCGTCGTGGAGTTTAGGTCTGGACAGTTAAAAGGGGAAGTCGAAAGGAGAAGTCGAAAGGAGAAGTCGAAAGGATACGACAGTCAAGCAGTCAGTCAGTCGGTCGGTGCATTTGCAGGGCAACAAGAGAAAAGAAAGGCGTTACAACACATGCAACACCCGCCTGGCCTCGAAGATGTTCCCTTGCTATAACTGCGCGAAGGAGGTAATGGAAGGGACTGCGGCACAAATGGTATGACTCAGTCTTGATGCGTTTGGTTTCCTTCGTGGCTTTGGTAACGTTTTGACCGGTCGCGGCGAAACAGGAAGAGGAGGGCGTGTAGAGGGGATTATTAATCGTGCATTGTAGGGATGTCTGAAGTAATCGATCTAACTGCTTCCTCCCTACGAATTCGCGCCCTCCCAAACCGTCCTTACATTCTCTAACTGTTTCGGTCCTCCCTCCCCCAGAGCCTGGACCAACCATCCGACTACGAGCACTAAATTCAACCGCCCTGTTCCCCAAACAATGGCCGTGAGTGGATGGAAGGACAAAGGGGAGTCCTCTAAGGTACCTAATGGGTTCTACCAAATGCCAAAACGAGAAAGACAAGGGAAAAAAAAAAAAATCAAAGAAAGCGCGTCAGGAGATCGACGTCAAACTACTTCTGCTATGGAAGGCCTCCTTCTGTATCAAAGACAAAAAAAAGGTCATACCGCGCGACAGTACGTACGCTCGTTCGGCAACTTTAAGAGCAAAGAAGTTGAAGCAATATGAGCGACTCGGTTGGCAACCACGCAAAAGGAAGGGAAGGGAAAAAAAAGGATCGGTTCATTTCAATCCCCGCCTCGCTTGGAAGTATGTCTTCCCCGCCTAAGTTCATCAGAAGAAGCTGGCGACAGGCCTTATTTTTTTTTTTTTTTTTTTTTTTTTTTTTTTTTTTTTTTTTTTTTTTTTTTTTTTTTTTTTTTTTTTTTTTTTTTTTTTTTTTTTTTTTCCAAACTCCCGTCCCCGTATCGGCCCCGTCACTGGCTATAGCTCCGGATCCGTCGTGTTTACCGTCGGTAGAAGCCTTAGTATAGGGACATCAGAATCGCGAACGTCTAGATCAGACCGTTCAACAATCTTCATCACCGCCGCCTCGCTCCCCGCCTCGCTTGGAAGTATGTCTCCCTCGGCTTAGTTCATCGGAAAGGTCGCAGCACAGGATGGATACCGGACGACGAACCCGGCTCTCCCAGTGAGAACGTTTCTACTCGTCCTCGCCTTAAAACAACCGTTCAAGAGGCCAGCAAACAGCTGAACTTGAAACGGTTCAGCTACCGCGAGAGTACTGGTGCCTCTTTCGTGAGGACCGTCAGATGGAGGAGCAAGATGTTGCCCAGAATGACAATGTCAACTCTGTCACACATGGGATATACGAAAACGTCGTTGCCCATATCTACAATGATAACAACGAGGGTGGGGAGCCGGCAGGTGGCCGCTAGCATACATACGGTTACAAAGCTCATGACAACCAATTCGGGTGTTTATTTTGGGATTTTGGCTTGTGGCTAGGTGACTAGGTGCTTTCTCAAGTCGTGGACTTTGGGGTAGCTCTTTCGTGATGGTGATGGTGATGGTGACAGTGGTATGGTAGTGGTACTGATAGTGATTTGTTTACTTGGAAAAGGGGTTACTATACACTACACACTTAGTTCGCGTGGGACTGGGACTGGGACGGGAAGTGAGGGAGAGCACTAGGTTACGTTACGTAAGCATTATAGTCTTCAGGGTACGGGCGGTAATAGCATTAAGGCAGCCAAGGCATTGATTTCTCAGTTCGAGGCATGTTTGCTTGCTTTCTTTTCTCTTCATCTAACTCATACCAGCTTCTTAGCTACCTTTCCGTTCTGTTCTGTTCCGAAGCTCTCTCATCTCTCCTTGTGATCGCAAAGGTAATTAGATAATACCCTTCCTCCTAGACTCCCAGTCCTCTCTCATCAAGTGCCCAATAACCAAAATATGAAGTGATGTGATTGTGTGAATGCAAAAATTGCCGGTGTAAGAATGGGAAATGCTGCTAAATGCTCTCTTTCATGTCCTTCCTCCATGAGTAATGTAATCCAGTAACCAGTAGTGCCAGTTGTGCCAGTGTGGTATATGTAAAAACAAAAAAAATGCCATATGCATGAAAATGTGTGTGTGTGTGTGTGTCATCCTCCTTTCTCCCACGTCTCAGCCTCCCGTGTCTCATGTTCAGACTTCTCATATATATATATATGTAACCTTTCCCTCGTCCCTTTACCATTCTCTTCATTCCTTCCCCTTCCCCTTCCCCTCCACTCTCACTTAACACTATGGCTTAACATCCCCCCTCAACTCCCCCTCCACCTCCTCCCTCACCCCTCTACACCACCTCACCACCGCCTCCTCAAACTCCACCCACATCCTACCCCCTTCCTCCGGATTCTCCAGCTTCCCGTCCTTAGCATACTGCAACCCCAGCGCATCGCACTTGATCATTATCTCCCACCTCAGCTCCGCCGCCTTCATCCAGTACCTTAAATTATCCGCCGCCCGATACGGCTTTTGCGTGTCTGCGTGGAAACTGGGGATAGCACCAAATCTCCTCCTACTTTTGCGTACAGCGCAATTATGCAAATGCACCAGCCTAATCCCATTACTCAGCTCCCTCAGAAACGGCGTCGGTTCGGGATTATTTGACGAGCGATCAATGGGCGTCCACCTCGGCAACGGCGCAAGACTAGACAGCGGCGGGGGCACGGGTAGACCAGCGAACATGGAGTGAATAAACGCTTCCTCGCGCTCGATCTGGTTCCCTTTCTCATCGGTCGGCCAGTTTTCCGGTTTTAGCCAGGTCCAGGACGCGCGCTCCTTTTGCTCGGCGGCCTCCATCTCGTCTTCTTTGGAAAGCATGTCGCGTAGGGATTTGATCCATTGGTTCATGGTCTGGAACTCGTCGTCGCGCATGCCTCCGATGAACCCCCGTGTGGCCATCCTTTTTAGGATGTCCATTACTGACAAGAGGTCGGAGCGAAGGTCTTTTTCGGACTTGATGGCGTCTAATCGGTCCGGGCGCTCGTGGGAGGTGTAGTAGATCTTGGCGGCGCGGATGGCGAGGGTCATGACGTCGAGGATGTGCATCCCTTGGATTTCGTACCAGCCGGTCGGGTTGAGGGGGACGGTTGGGGTGACGGGGCTGGAGGATTCGTGGTCGGAAGAGTTGTGTTTGGATGTGTCTGAGAGGAGGATGGCGGGTGGGACGACGACCCGGTCTGACGGCGAAGAAGACTCGCCCGCGGGCGCGGTGGCTTCGTTGGCTTCTTTTAGGGATCGCTCGGCGGCATCGAGGGCGCTTGTTAGGTCGGACCGAAGCTCCTCCATCGATGGAGGTTTTGGGATCGGCTTTTCGCGGTGGTTGTACGTCGAGACCGTCGGCGGGAGCATATGTTGCTGGTCTGTTTCCTCATCATAATCCGATCCGTACTCCTCCTCGGGCGGCTGGAATTCCATGTTATGCTCGTCTCCTGTGGGCGACCTGATCTCGGGCTCGAGCCCCGGGGTATTAGGACTGCTGCCCATCGAGGCATAACTCGAATCATTCTCAAAGTTCAAGACTCTGGGTATCGTGTAATCGCCACCCTCGAGCATAGACAAGTCGAGTGTTTGCGCTTTTTGCTGGCGTTTTCGAGCGAACTGGGCGCCCTTCCCGTCCAAAAGTCCCGTCCGGGCGAAGTAGTACTGCAGGTGGGCGATGCTTCCGAGACTCAGGACGGATTCGCGCTGGCGGGCGCTCTGGGCAAAGTCGGTTCCTTGAGGGCGCATGTAGCCCCGTCGCTTGCTGCTGCTTCCTGACGAGATGGAGGAGTTAGCCGTCAACGAGTCCAAGCTTCCGGTAGAGTCCCGTATCCACGAGTTATCGCGGGATCGGAGGAAAAAGTGGCCAAGCGTACTGATGTCGGAGCGGCGCGAGGTGATGGGGAAGGTGCCGGACGACGAGCGCGAAAAGGCCGAGCTGGCGTCGCTTGCGAGGGAGTCGCGCGAGTGTTCCGTGGATCCTGATCCGTGGGAGATGGCCGAGGTGGCAGAGGCACAGCGCATGAACTTGTGAGCGGGAGCGCCAACGGCCGGCGAGGGCAGAGCCTCGGGAGACTCGCACCGGGCAACGGGGGCGTTCTCTGGTGAAGCGCTCATCCTGGCGGTCCGGTATATGTTCGCGCGCGGGTGGCTTGCGGTATGTCTCGACTGTCTCTCGACGATGGGTTACACCCGTGTATATATCCGTTTGGCAGGTCTCGGGTGTCTGCTGGCCTCGTCGTGGGCGGTCGAGCTTTAAGGTAGGAGGGGAAGTCTCGAATCGGGCGCTGACGTATAGCGATCGTTATTGTCCTCTTGACATGCCCCAAGGCGGAGAAGAGGCAGTGGCAGTGATCAGAGGTCGACTGAGGCTGTGGTATATGTAGGTGGGTAGTATGTGGACAGTTAAAGCTGGATGACCAACACTCTGGAAAAGAGATTGTCAAATAAGTTTGAAGCCTTGTCCGGGAACTGTGCCCCCAAAGAGATCCACAGCGGAAGGAAGCGATGGGTAATTCTGTGGAAGGAACAGAGGAAGATGTTAGGCTTCGATGACTGAGTCAGGGGTTTGCCTCTGCTGTGTACATGGGCATGCACGCACAGGAAATGAGGAAGGGGTTTTTTGGTGATTTGTCGTGTGTTGACGGAAAGTGGACGGACGACGGGGATAGAGGACGGAAAGAGAGTGTGTGTTGGTAGTGTCGGGAGCCCATCCAGATTGGGTGACGGTGTGGTGTGCTGTCGTTAGGCTGCTAGCACCTAAACACCCCGCTCATTGCTTCTGCTGCAGGTGCTTCCCTTGCAGCCAAGTAAGAAGCGGAGCACCTCACTTACCACGCGTGCACCCAGCAGGCCTTTGGCTGTTAGGCGGCGCTAGTGCAGTCACGGCAGTGTCAGTTGAAATGGCCGGACCGTTGCATGCGTCCACTAACAGCGACAGGCCTGACACTTCCATTTGACAGCAGCGGGGAAGTGGAAGGACTGGAGACCTGGACAGTGGCACTGACAGGGGCTACACTAACAGTTCAGTCGTCACAGGGCACATTTTCGGAAGATCTTCCTTTCATCGCTCGCATCGCCATCATCCATCTCCGCCCTCCTGGGGGAAATCTGATTTGTTGGAGGAGACCATAGTTGAAGCGAGCAAACAGACCAGTGCGAGGGCGTTGAGGTGGGACGAATTTCCGTAGTCCTTTCAGGTGGTCAAGTTGGTTTGTTAGTTTGTTGACATTGGACGGATGGCGTTCAGGGGTTCAGGTTGGCTGGCAACTCTTCCGTGCTCCTCCCTTGGCCTCGTGATAGCACTAATAGTTGTCTAGGTAGTCTGTCTACTAGGGAATCCCCTCTACCTTGACCTTGACACCCGACTATCAACGAGCGGCCCGTCAGACCAGTGAGTCTGTGGTGCTTACCTATCCTGACCTCTGACCTATCCAATGTCTACGTTCCCGTATATTCCGAACAAGCTCCGTGGTCCCGTTACGTAGTGTATGCAAGCACGGAAGGAGAGCGGGTGCTGCCGAGTCACTGCAATTTCCTTGACTGGGCGTATCTCCAGTATGGTCAGTACCTAGCATATGTATCCCCTCATCCCGTCAATCCTGGCCGGTGAAGGTCCTGTTTCAGAGTTTCAGACGTTGACAGCTTGCAAAGTCTGTCTGTGGTCAGCAACCTCGGTCTGCACATTACACGCCTCGCCTGAAGCCACCAGTCACAACGTCGTGAAAAGTCATGCTTGGCCACGAGTGTACCTAGTTGGGAGGTGGAGAGAGGACTCCCGAGTCTCCGTTGGTGGTGGTGACACCAAATTGGTGCCGCGGTAGCACGAGCTGAGGGAGAGGAAGAAGCACAAGGAGCCAAACAGAAGACCAAGAAACATACAGAGCTCTTTGTGAAACAGAAGCTCAAGAACCCTTGTCCTCCCAAGGAAACGTCCAAGAAACAATTCTGTCATCCATTCAGAATTCAGACGGAGGACTGCCAACCCCACAGAGCCACTACTGCGTAACTAACGGTCCACTCCCCGTTGAGAGCATGCAATGTCCGGTACGAAGCCGTGAGGTGCGAGGCGAAGTGTCAAGTTCAGGCACGTATCCGACTGACTGGGTGTGCTTGCATTCGAGCGGGAGTGTGCAGCTGTTGGTGATGATGTTATGCGATGTCGGCTTTCTTTTCACAGCTTCTTTGATATGAGTCTCGATGGGATGAGCGAGAGGCTTCCCTTGACTTGTGGAACGTAATCTTCACGATATGTCTCTCATGCTGGAACTCTGTGTCTTTACACGTTCTTCACATGCTGTCTCAGCTCTTCGCTCGATCAGACATCCAGTCAGCCATCCGCTGGTTGCCGAGAAACCCGCGATTATTTCTCTCGGCACATATCTCAGCAATTCAGTCTGCAAAAAGTGGCATTCCTCTGAGTTGACTATTTACCACATCCGGTTTAGCTTCACACTCCGATTCACATTATTTACCGAGATCCCCAAGGCTGTTGTTGTGTGCAGGGTACCCTTATTTTCTGGGTGGACAAGACCCCTGAACTGGCAGATTCGTCTCCCTCCTCTGAACCGCCGTAGTGGGAATGGCAAGGTAATTATAATTGCGCACCCGAGTGGGAGGGGAGGCCGATATCAATATCGCTTCTCTGGGCTGCGACCTTTGTCATTTGCTATAGACCCTTGAGACGAAGAAAATGGAAGATCCCCCAGATGGTGATAGGCTGTGATGTGATGGACTGGTCGAGATGTCAGGATGCAGAGCAGCAGAGGATATCACGTATGGGTGGATGGAGGGAGAATGCGGGGAGCGGCAATTATTTAGGTTGTTGACGATGTCTTGTTATCGCGAGCTGAATGGGTGGTGGGAAGTGGAACTCATCTCACTTCCTATCGAGGGAGAAGTTGTAGAGAATGCAGATAAAACCATTCTTGATAGCCGTTCTATCTCCGTCTCCAGTCACTACTCGGAGCTTCCTGATCGAGCTCTCTTCCATGACTTGGGGTGACATGTTTCAAAGCCGGGTGTTTGACTCTTGCACGTCTTGTCAAAGGCTCAACGTGATTGGCTGTTGCCACAGTGGATGGTGTGCTGAAACCCATCACAACTTGTAAGGTATTGTCAAGAATGGCGCAAATTCCCCAAATTACCTCGACGACTACGGGTTTCCAGAAATAAGCAAATAAGCCCCTTTCACTTTTTCTGCTTTCTCCCCATCTCCAACCTAATCATACTTGATCTTGGGACTAAGGCTAGACCCTTCTTTTTTGGTGGTTGGTGTTATCCTCATCCTAACCTAACGAAAAGACTCCAGATTCTCCAATTGGTGACGGCATCCAATCTTCACACAGTTTCGCACTCAAGACCAACTTTTGCCAAGCCCGGCGTCACACTACCAATTTCACTCTTCTGTCACCTCAAGAACACTTGCCAACCAGACATCCTCATCCTCGGCATTTCTCGGTCCTCAATCTCAACTAACGCCGTACTCGACTGTGCCACCGTTCGCAAACTATTCGAGGCTTGTCGTATCCATTCTGCTTGCTCCGAAACACAACTCCCCTCGCCGGTATTAACGGGACCCCTACCTACCTACTGCGTACACAAGCGCAAACATATCTTGTCATACCCGACCCTAACCTCAGCCAACCAACCTCCAATCGCGACAACCGCCAGCCGTCCTGATCGCCGGAATACTTGGAGACCTGACCTCATAGCCTCAACCCATTACCGCATCCGCCGATCAGAAAAGGAAAAACACCGTTCACATAGCAAGGTGACGAGATTAGTGTTCAACTACGCTAGCATCACACAGAGGCACAGGCAACTGCTGCATGCACGCCCACGCCCGCTGCTCCCTCGCGTGAAGGAGTGAAAAGGAAAAAAAGAGGTTGCCTGCTGCAAGGTGTTGCGACCAGGACAGCTGCAGCATCGCAACATCGCCTAGCCTATCTGAGCCTGTCAGTGGTATTCAGTGCACTCCATTGGTGTCGATTGGCCTCTCTTCGGCTCTAGAACCAGTCACCGTCTCGAATCCGGGTCACGAGCTGGACCAATAATCACCACCAAGACACCCAGCAAGAAAAAATAATCCTCAACAAATGACCACCAGTGTGTCGCCTAGGTCTCCAGCTGCTGGCCCTCCTCCGCCAGCCAGTGCAAGTGGTGACTGTGGTTTTACCATCCGACTGGTGAACTCCGACGGCGACTCTGATCTGGATATCGATGCCCAAGACAACCTTGTTACAATTGATGACTGCAAAGATCAAGACTCTCAGTCATTACAAGACCAACAATCACAGCAATCAGACCGGGATAGCTATCACCAACAGCAACAGCGTCAGGATAGCGCCGTCGAACTGACCTTTTCAGAGATCCCTACCGAGCTGCTCCAATTCACCTTTGCCAACAACGATAGCGACAGCAGGCCTGACACTAGCTCCAGCGCTTCCACCAACAGTAATACAAATCACGTTCACATTTCCCTGAACAACGACGACCGGGACCATCGCCTTCACCCCGACTCCGAAGCGCCCACCTCCTCAACACCGCGACAATCCCACTTCTCGACAGACGTCCTCCTCACTCCCGATCCGACCCCTCCCGGTCTTCGCGCCACCCGAAAACCCTCCCCGGGTCTTGCTGCGAGATTGAAGGCTCTCGGTTTTGGCGGCCAGCGCAAAGCCACATCCCCGCCCCAACACCGGGAACTCGAGATCGGCAAACTCCCCGAGGAGACGCTGAAGAAGCTCGACGAGCACCACTTGTCGCTTTCTCAAGCCCTCGTTATCGAGCGACGCGGTCGTCCTTGGAAAGGTCCTCTAGTTCACCTTCCATCATCATCGAGCCTAAAGGCATCCAAGCTGTTCCATCATCACCACAAATCAGAGGAAGCCCAGGAGGCCGCCCATGAACAACACGCCACCATCGGTGGTGACGTACTAGCTCAACAACAAGAACATCACGATAACGACAGCGTTTCCACTTCACCACACAGCAACACAGAAATGGACACCAACAAATACCGACTTCCCGATCATGTCAACGGCAATGGCGTCAAGGCACAACGAGACACGCGATACGAGCACATAGCCCGCGATTCACGCCGGAGTTCATCACAGTCTTCCGACGATGTGCCGCCCCCGCCTCCACCAAAAGATACATACCCCTCCCAGTCACATCAACGCGGCACCTCCAACAGCTCCTCCAACAATGGCGACGACTTCAACCCGGACAACATCTCCTTCAACCCCCTCGGCCTCTCCCGCCCTCAATCCGTCTATACTCTATCTCGCGCCTCCTTCGCTAACCAGCTCGCCCAACTAACCTCCATCACCCTTCCCGATGCCGAGCTTCTCTCCAACAAGATCGCCGCCATTCCCACGGCGCAAGTAGCCGCCCGGGCGCTTATCGGCGCAGCGGAGCAGATTCGAGGGTGGATCTACAAAGCCTCGGAAGTGATTGGCGGGCTCGAAGCCGACGATGACGTGGAGTGGGCGGCCGCTGGCGGGCGCGAAGGAGTAGATGAGGTTGAAAAGGCCATCGTCAGGTTCGAAGAGCTGATTAACATCTATGTGGGCGCCATCGAGGAGCTGCAGGAGCGCGAAGACATAAACGAGGTTTCGACGGAGGATTTGAGGCGGGCGGTAGCGCAGATGGAGAGCATCTTGGGCGAGTGGGCGCGAATCCGATCGACGCTGAGAGCCGTCAAGTCGCAGGTGGAGCTGGCGATGGAGTGGGAGGAGCTGTGGAACGTGGTGTTGGGCGATATCCAGATGGAGGTGGATGACTTGAGCAAGCTGGTGTTCGAGATGGAAGAGAGGAGGCATAAGACGGCCATGTTGGCGGGCGATGGGGTGGACATCGGGGATTTGGAGACCATTGTCGAGGAGGCGCCGACGTCCATGGCGAGCAGGCTGCAGGCGGCTAATGCGCATGGTAACGGGAGGTTGAGTTATCCTGGCTTTCCGAATAGCCCGACGTCACCGCTGCCGACTCCGTCGACGGGGATCTCGATGGATGATTCGAGCTTGTTGGCGCTGTTTGCGAGGATGCAGCCGCTTAGGGCGTCGTTGGATTTTCTCCCCATGAGGCTGGCTGGGTTCCAGTCGAGGGCGGAGGATATCTTCCCAACTGCTTCTGACGAGCTGGAGATGCGGAGGCATAGTCTCGAAGCTACGTACAGGAAGCTGGAGAAGGATGCCGAGGCTCTGAGGAAAGAGCTGGGTGAGGATCGATGGGTGCTGGTGTTCAGGGGCGCGGGAAGACAGGCGCAAAAGATGTACGAGTCGGTCCAGAGAAGTTTAGAGAGGGTGAAGGAGGCGTTCGACACGGGAATGCACTTGACGAACCAGCCTATGATGAGCAAGAAGCTGGAAAGTTACGAGGCTAAGAAAACTCATTACGGGCCTGCTATCGAGAGGGTTCTGTCGATTATCGAGAAGGGCGTCAAGGATCGGTTGACGGTCAACGGAGAGATCTTGCGTTTGCATACCGAGATGCAGGCCAAGTGGAAGGATCTGAAGGAGGAGATGGTTGACGTGGATATGGTTGTGGAGGAGCTTTATTCCAAGGGGCAACAGCTACGGGATTCCGTCTCGAGCATCTTGTCTAACGACAGGTCTCCATTGGGTAGCGGCCATGAGACTCCCCAGAGCTCACCACCTTCGTCTGTCATTATGACCGGCCGGAACGCTCCCCCCACTGCTCGGTCCAAGTCACGACAGGGGGGTACTCCCGGTAGCCAGCTTCCGAAACCTCCTGCGTCTCGCCGGCAGTCAACCGTCCCAGCTTCGGCCTCAACCGTCACCCGCAAAGCCGCACCATCCAACCCCCGGATGTCCACCATCTTTGCCACTACCCCGGTAAAGACGGACTACCGCGAAAGACCAGGCACAACTACTCCTTCCACCTCCCGCTCCGCCCAACCCCCTCGCCCATCCTCCAAACTCGACAACCGTCCTCGTTGGAACGCTACCTTTAGCCCATCTGACGTTGACACGGGTCACAACTTCAAGCCTCTGAGCCTAACCACCCCTTCGCCCTATGCCAAGTCCAACACTCCTCCCACTCTCCGCTCGACTTCCTCCCTAGGCCAGTCCTCCACTTCCAAGCTACCGCAAACCCGCTCTCCCTTGAACCGCGCTACCACCGCCTCTCCTTCCGTCGACGGCTCGGACGTACAGAGCCCCACCATCAAAAGAGCGAACGCCACGGCATCAAAAATGTCCTTCCGCGAGCGCCTATCCTCTCCCGGTCCTTACTCTCAACAAACCCTCTCCAAAAGCGTCGGTCCCAGCGCCACCCGTCCCAGCGCCACTCCGCGCCAGTCCAAGACTTCCCACTCTTACTACCCCCCCTCATCCTCCAACACTTCTCTCCATTCCTCCGCCGGCGGCGGCCGCGAACGCGTCGTCGAACCCCCCACCGGCTCCGGCACCTCCCAAAACATGCGCAGCAACCCCAAGCGCCAATCGCTCCAGCCCCCTCGCATGTCCGAGCCGAGTCTCGCAGTAAGGCCCGCTAGTTCCATGGCTACCTCGCGCAGACAAAGCATGCTGCCGCAGCCGACTTCCCGCGTGGGGAGGGCTACTACCCCTGGACTGACGGGGAGGGAAAGCCCGCAGGCGGTGGCGGGGGCGAGACATGCTATGGGTTTGAGCACGGGTAATACGGGTGCTATTGGGGCGGGGAGGAGGAGTGGAAGTTCACTGGGGATGTCAGGGGGAGGGTTGGCGAGTAGGAGTGGAAGTAGCTTGGGGATGAATGCGGTGGGGAAGGATGGGAGGCCTAGGTGGAGGAATCCCTAAGTCTAGGCTTGTTGTGATGTGAGAGGGGGGTGGTGAGAGGGGGGTGGTGAGATGGGGGAGATGGAAGGTTGATGATTGCGTTGCGTTGCGTTGCGTTGCGTTTCCATCTTTTGATCCTGTGCTCTTCATGTTCTCTGCTCTTTCGTTGCGCTTTACACATACCCCATCACTTTTGAAATCATATGAAAACTAGCATTGCATAGCTCTGGCGTTTTTTTTGCTTTTCTTTTTTTTTTTTTTTTTTTTTTTTTTTTTTTTTAGTCAACAAGATCATATCATGTATAGTTCGGCTTTTGGAATTCATGGAGGGAAGATGGGGAGAGGGGAGAAGGGAAGGATGATGGGCGGGCGGGACGGGTCATGGCGTTGAGTTTATAGCTTGTGGTTATATAGGGTAATTGCATTCATTGCATTTGTATCTCTCTCACTCTGACACTTATGGCAAACAGCAACTCTCGTATTCGTCCCGACGTGTTTGGTGCTCCTACTACTTGGTTTATATCGTTTCCGCCTGTCGGTATAAGTTGAATTATGGCTTGGGAATGGGTAAGAACGAGTAAGGTTGTGACGGGGGGACGACGAGCTCGGCGGGGTAGCAGACGGCCTGGAGACCTGGGTTTCCGAGACGTGGGAATATTTCTTCCCGCCCGCCTGTTCAATTCACTTCCCGACATTACCTCAACATCTTCCCGTGTCTCCATGGGCACTCAGTCATCGATATCATTTGACGACCGCCGCTCCCGCGTTTCACCGAGACATCTTTTTCTTTTTCTTTTCTGTGCTTCATTTGATCGGGATCCCCTTCGGTTTGAGTATCGATGCTCAGGACGGGAATTTGATCCTTCTACCGACTTGATGTTATTCTCTGCGTTCGGTGTTGTCATGCATCGACGGGATCTTTCTGGTATGGCCAATCTCGTCTGTTAGTGCGTTAGTGCAGCCTCTGCATTTATTCCTAACAAAATAATACGTGTGCTAACAAACTGATACTGAAGAAGCAATTTTACGCCCAAATAAAATGTTAGCGCAGATCTCCCTCAAGTCCCTCCACGCAAGCAATCCGCGGTCCAAACTCCTTAAGTCAACAAATCGAGTTCCATCCTCTTCACAACATCAATCTATCCTCGAGGATCACCCATGGCCACCCCAGGACTTGACTGTCCCAGACGAACACCAAACGAACGATTACTTCGCACATATGAGACACCATGATGCCGTACAAATGGTCAACTGTCTTTGACAACTGGCAATCCAGGAGTCAAAGTCATACTCGGTGGCGTCCATACTATTGGCCCTTTTCTTACAAAACCTGCCTACCACCCTACCCATGCGCTGATTATATCTCGATTTGAAACCTGACCGTGACGATTCTTCTCTCCTCTCTATCACTTCGCATTCAGGCCAACGCTTTGCTTTCATTCATGATGGATACTGCAACTGGGTTTCATCGTCTCTCCAACGGGCCCTCTTTCACGGATATGGATCGCGAAACAGATGGGGTGGTTCCCAACCGCCTGTGCGGAAACTGTGCCCGAATCGTTCGCAAGTCCATAATCATCCAGCGATTCATCGCCACCGACTCGGACAAGCTTTTCCTCCTCAAGAAAGAAATCTTCTTTCACAGCCCCAGGCTCGAGACTATCATGTCGTCAATTGCCTCTGGTTGCCATCTTTGCTTCATTGTTTTCTGGGACGAGGACAAGTATTTCTGGCGCAAAGACCAAAGCGGGACTGCCTCAGCGCTTGAGCACTCAAGTGGTGTCATTCAAGTATCCGTGACCGAGGCATGGACCAGCGGGCAGACGTTCATGAGCTTCGACCTCCTGACGGACATGCAGACATCCGCAAGTCAAATGGAAGATACTGGTCAGATGGACTCTGTCCTCAATGACCGATTCCGTGCATTGCAAGGGTGGAAGCGCTGGAAAGACGGAAGATCTCTTGGTGTGATCTCCTTGCGAAAGGCCAATGGTACACCCACCACGCCCTCATTATGCGGTCACTCTTGAGATGTTTCCGGCTCAGCCTTTGCCGTGAACGGTGGCTAACAACGTTGCACAGGCCTTATATTTCCTCCATCGACCTCGGGCTCCGGTACACGGCTTCCTATTTCGACCGATTCGCCAGAGTCGGTTGCGACACTCAAATATTGGTTAAACGAATGCCCAAGAAACCATTACGAATGCCAGGCTTTTTTCTGACCTTTTGGATTAGGGGAGCTTCCCACGCGGCTCATTGATGTCGGGGAAGTCGAAGGTCCACTCAGGCCGCGGCTTGTGGAAACAAGGGATTTCCGCACCTGGGAAAGGATAAGCTACCTCACATTAAGCCATTGCTGGGGAAACCTGAATATGGATGTAATGTTGACGAAAACCAGCTACGCAACTTTCCTGAAACACGGCATCCCAGTCGAGTCCCTCAGAAGGACAATTCGGGATGCCATGAACATCACCCGCTAATTAGGCTGCCGATACATATGGATCGACTCCCTCTGCATTATCCAGGATTCACCGGAAGATTGGGCAGTAGAGGCACTTACGATGAAAGTTGTCTACGGCAATACCTCCTGCAACATTGCTGCTTTGGGAGAATCTGGAGATGGTTGCTTTGTGAAAAGAAATCCTTTACACTTTTTCCCCTGCTACATTGGTGGAAAGCATCCGAACAGCAAGGACAGTGTCTACGCCTTCAGACACTACAACCCTAGTTTGGACTCAAGGGAAGACGTTGACGGAGGTCCACCTCTTCTACGCCGTGGCTGGGTTGTTCAAGAAAAGCTGCTGTCAACCCGTGTAATATACATGGAGATCCCTCAGCTCTACTGGGAGTGCGCTCGATATAATACGCTTTCAGAAGGAGCACCGGTCATGGAGAAATCCGTTTCGACCGTCCCATTCTACAGCCGACTTGTGTGCTCACGATCGGATTTTCGGGCACTCTATGACCGGACTAAGGAGTTTGATCCCGACTGGCTGCAGCATGAGGCTCAGAACATGATCCACCTCTCCAAATCTCCAAATGCTGGATGAGAATGGTTAGTGACTACTGTAAAATGAAATTTACCAAGAAAGACGATAGATTCGTTGCCTTTGCTGGAGTGGCACAGGCTATTGCGTCCAAAAGGCGATGGACTTACGTCGCCGGGACGTGGAAAGAATCATGGCCCTTCGACTTGTTGTGGGCTCGGAATGAGCCTGACCCAAAACCCATAGATCTACGTTGGCGCGAGGATAGATTCAAGCCCATAATTCCTTCATGGTCATGGGCTTACAACAGTATTGACTCCATGTCTGAGGCAAACCCCGCGATGCACTTCCTTCCTTTGCGGTATCAGCACCTCTTCGACCCCGTCACTCGCAGACTTACCATAACTTCCTTGGCCACCGTCGTCGACTTCTCCTGTCCGGATTTCATGACGCAACACTCCTCCGAAGCAAAATATGGTGATATAAAGCTCAGTTTGAGAGGAGAGGTATTGCGAGGAAGAGTCAATACTATTATGGGCACAAGCGGTGTACAAGTCCATTGGGACATAAAGATCCCTCCGCAGAACGAGCTCATTTTCTTATTGCTGATGCGATGGACGGAATTCGGCGACGAGCAGCAGGCCGGACTGGTTCTTATGAGGCAGATGGCTCCTGTGTCGAAGGTCAAGCAACAGATGTACTTCCGCCTTGGCGTATGGGAGGACTATAGCCCTCAACCTCGTCGTGGACGGCGGCTTATGTTTCCGGCCTCCGTGGCGGAAGAGGTTGTTCATTTGTGCTGAGGATTGGGCTGGTACCAAAAGTTGGTGGAGGATGAAGCTGAAGCTACTGCTCGGTTAGATCTCACATGTCGACCTGGTCGGCGTCCTTGTTCGTATTTGTCAAATCTCCAGTTAGCATTTCCTAACAACCTAAACACGTCGTTCTCATCTCTCGACGCTATTGCACCGTCTTTACCTCATTTGCAACATATACACTGCGTGCATTTCTGTCAGATCGCTTCGACCCTTGAAGACCTTGACCAACGACATCACATGAGTGAGATACGAGAGATAAGAGAGATGAAACAGATGGGAGGAAAGCACACTACTGAAGGGCAAAGAAGGTGTCAAGGAAGGCACGTTCGTGTCCTGTGTGACCTTTCGGTGAGATGGTCGGGGACGAGCATGGTGGGGGACAAAACGCGGGTTTTTAACGCGAATCTCTTCTCCCAATCTCTTTTCTTCCATTTCCTTTCCGTTCCAAGTAGCCGACACTTCAACTTCAGTTGTCACTGGATGTCGCCATCATCCTGAACGCAGGCGGTCAGTGGCCTCCTTTCATCATCATCATCTCTCCGGCTCAGATTCATCGCATCTTGTTGCTGCCATCATGATACAGCACAGCACAACGCCCTTGAGCCGTCTGGATACCGCTGTCAGTCTGTCAACATCATCGTCTAATTACCGAGCCACTCACTGACTCATGTTAGGTTGCTCGGCTGTTTGGCCCTCTGTCGCAATTCGAAGTCGGGCGTGCATGGCTGGAGTTTGTTGTGATTGGTGTTGTCATCTTCTGTTACGCTTCTGCTTCGTCCTGCCCTCTTCGATACCCCCTTCATCCTTTTTGTCCTTCTTTCTGGTATCACTTCTGTCTTTGACTTGCTGTTTTTTCCTCTCCAGTAGAGGGACACCCTTGAGTAGGTGCTTCCCGCCCGACTGGAGTGAATAGATCGCGGAAGAGGCTCTACCCGCCAAAGCTTCTGTCAACCTAAGTGGTTCCCGTCCATCATCAAATCAGCAGTTCTCTCGCCATTCAAGCTGGCATCCTTTCTCACAAATCAACTTGATGAGGCGTGCGGCACAAACTGGACTGACAGTGTGGCTGAGCGGGGAAGCTGAGACTTGCAGGCGCCTGGCTACAGGCAAGGTTCTGTTGAGCTCCGATCTCATTCCTGTCATGTTTTATTTACCCTCGACATATCAATTTCTTCCATCACTTTCAGCGGCCTTGATCTACAGCTCAACCAACATGTCTACCAGATCACCGGAAACTCCCAACTCCGAACCACCTCCTGAACCGCAGACAGTCGTTCCACACATACTATGTTACTGCTGTTCTCGTATCGTCAAGAAGTCCGAGATTATCCAGGCACTCGCAGCCGACAGGCTGAGGGAGTATGCGGACATCAGGAACTTAAATACATCTGTCGAATACTTCTTCCACCATCGCAGTCTCAGTCATCTCTCGAAGTCAAGCGCTGCCGGATGCCATCTTCGTTCCTTGGCTATGCGTTCTCATACCGATGGCGGAAACTATCAGTCTATTGTAGCAGCTGTACACGCGGACATCGAGGAAGACATGGATATTTATTTGATGTTCGGCTGCGCATCCATTGATGTTGCAGAGGAGCTCCTAAACGATTTTGACCGCATGGACTCCGAGTTTGCACGCCTCGTGCTGAGAACAGGTACTCCGAACGTGTCCGAGTCTTTGTTGCCGTTCTTCAGGTTGACGAGGATCATGGGTGAAGGTATCGTAAACGCCACCTGCCCCCATTGGCTGACATTTGGATGGAAGTATTCTAAGTATAAGCACTCCAGATCAACGAGAAACGTACTATCTGGCAGCAGGAATTCCTGACCAAGGTGCGAATGTTTCTACCTCGACCAATTCTCTAGAGACAATGTCCACCGTACGGTCTTGGATAGATCTGTGTATCCAGAATCACCCTGAATGCAGCCGAAACCCGTTCAGCACAAACAGCACGGAGTATGGACGGTTTCCTACAAGACTAATCGACGTGGGAAAAGCCGATGGCGAACTTGCACCACGACTAATTCTCACTTCTACCTCTATGTCCCCCACGATCAAATATTTGACATTGAGTCATTCATGGTCTATAACTTCAACCGAGTCGACATTGAAACTGACAAGTGGAAACATACAACACCTGCAGAAGCAAATACCCGTCAAAGACCTCCCGCGAACGTTCTAGGATGCCATGGATTTAACACGACGACTTGGATATCGATATATCTGGATAGATTCGTTATGCATCATGCAAGATTCGCAAAGTGACTGGCACAGGGAGGCTCTTGCTATGAGTAGTATTTATGGCAACTCGTCGTGCAACATTGCTGCTTTAGGACTTGATGGAGCCGACACTTGCTATGTGCAAAGGAATCCGCTTCGGGTTTTTCCGTGCCGAATCACGCAACAGAAGGATATGGGTAGCGTCTATGCCGGTACTCTTCCACCAAGCGATGATTTACCTCTCTTGAGGCGAGGCTGGGTTATGCAAGAAAGGCTTCTATCTCCGCGGGTTCTCTATATCGGAGACGCACGACTGTTCTGGGAGTGCTCTTCCCGGACGGCTTCAGAGGGTCGACCAACTCTGGCCGGAGAGCAGCTTCTACAACCGGAACATGACAGTAGCTGGGCCGGATTTCTGAAAGCCGAGAAGTACTGCACCAAATCGGATTTTGAGTTGCTCTGTGGCCATGAAACCTCTGAACCCGAATCAAACAAGGTACCCCAAGGTCTTCCAAACGGGAGACGGGACCCCAAATTTACATTTGCCGAAGCCTGGTTAAGAATAGTCAGGGATTACCAAAAGACCGAATTTACCTACGAATCAGATAGGCTCATCGCTCTTTCTGGAGTGGCCAAGGCTATCGAACATAGCAAAGGATTCACCTACGTGGCTGGGATATGGAAGGAAATCTGGCCCATCGACCTATTATGGCGGTATAGTGGCTGGCATCGTGCACCCAAGAAGGAACTGGCGAACCATTCGAGATCGAAAGCCCCTTCGTGGTCCTGGGCTGCTCTAAAATGCGACAAGCAGTTTCTCCTACTGGACTTCAGTAAATTCGCAATCACCTACTTTGCACAGGCCATTGAGTTCAGTACTCCCACACCCACAGCTCGATACACTGGTATGGAGACGGATGAAGAAAGAATAACACTTACCTTGAAGGGTGGAGTTAAGAGAGGGCTGGTGAGTTTATACGAATGGTCAACCCCCTCCGAACCCGACTTTGAAGTGGATCTCGGCGACAGTCGATTTCCGCTCTACAGGTATACATGGGACCATACTCCAGAGGTGGGCGACTCGGTGCTCCTTTTATTATTGATAAAAGGAAAATATACTCGCGGTGGCACGCGTCAGGCGGGACTGGCCCTCATGCTGGAGGAGGGCGCAAAGAATAAGGATGGGCAGCTTTGTTACAAACGCGTGGGCTTCTTTATGGAGGATCGTCCGGACCCTGACAAACCCTGGGAGGAGGAAACAGTTTGTCTTTGTTGAGGGCTCTAAGAGATAAGTACAGAGAAAGGAATTAAGGAGGCTAAGATGGTAGTATGCGGAGTGCGAGACTATCGTGGGTTTGGATTGACGGGGCTTACTCTTGGAAAATGTTGGAACCTTTGATGGCTTCTTCTCTGTAGTATTAGGACGTGTTAGTTCATGATAAAAGCTTTGGTGGAAATATCGTACGCTTCCTAACTGATACTAGCGTTTGCCTATCGTCGATGCCATAGCTATACTGGTGTCATTCACACTCTCCGTCTATTCAAAAACTCCTGACTTCTTGACTCATAAAGTCACGTCATAATCAATTATCTTTTCTTTTACCCCATTTTCATCGTCCTCTTTGCAGACGTCGCGTCTATATCGTCTTCAAGTGTCATTCCTCTCCAAGCGCACTGCGCCTACCGCAACCAATGATGATTGGCCGCCTGCGCCTGTAGCTGTGGGTCTTGAAAGTGGGTCCGACTCAGGTCCAACGCAACGACATCATCCGGTCGACGAGGGGACGTGCTTGACGTCCTGCGCGGCCAGGTCCAGTCCAATGTTCAGGTCCCGGTCTCCATTCTCCATCACACTGACTACATACGCCATCAAATAACAACAAAAGAGCACAGCGACGACGACGAAGAAAACGCTTTAACCCGCTGCCGCATTCGGATTTGCACAGACAACAAGACACGTTCGAGTAAAACGATCAGAATACCGCCAAGATGAAGCCTCTTGTGGGAGCCATGCAGGCTTGGAGCTGGTAAGCAATTTGGAACCCTCCGGTCCTATTCATCAATCTACACCACAGCCTCGCCATCATAGGCTATAGCAGCCCGCAACAACGGGGGAATATGCGCAGTTGTCGTCACATACCACACCCAACTATCACCACACCCGACAGCATCCACAATGGAATGAATCAATGCTGACCACACACATCAAAACATAGCACCGTGATCTCCGCCTTCGCCATGCTCATCCTCGGCATCTTGTGCATCCTCTTCAACAACAATCATGTGGAGCTGGTGGGCGGGACGGAGGACCCGGAAGACGGGAAGGAGGTGGCGGCGACGGCTGGGATGGCTATTGCTATTTATGCGGTAGGTTTACTTCCTTCCATCCCCCCCCTTCCGTTGTGTGGTTTGGGTACTCAGCCCAAAGGCGAGATTGGAAGGACAGAACATGGGGAGACGATACAAGACATGACACAAAAGGACGAAAGCAGCCGGGACGAGTACTATACAAAGAGCTTTGCTGACATATGCTTGATGTGACGACAGCTCTTCTTCCTCTTCTGCGGTCTCCAAGGGTTGTTGCATTTGCGAGAGGGCAGGAGGGGGGCTATTGCGCTATGAGGTGGTCCGACAGGACGACGACGAATAGCATACCTACCTATACCTACACGCGCACGCGAGAACGACGGCGATGTATGGCGAAGGTTATATCAAAACGACCACCGGAGTTACAGCAAGCAAGCAAGCAAGCATTACTAGACTTTTGCGACGCGACGCTTTAGAAGAGGAGGTTCATGGGACAGCACACAATGATACGGCGTTATTTTGGGGTTTTGTTTTCTTTTAACGAGAAGGGTGGATGAAGGAAGAAAGGGAGATAGTGTACGGAAGCATGGTAGATGGTTACCGTAATCATACTATCAGCGCTGGCACGGGACAGGACAACATCTCGATCGGACTCCCAACGAGCATCCGCCACCGTCATTATCGCGCCAGGAAATAATCGATCGGTTGCTGGACTGGCAGAGTCGTCTCCACGACTGAGTGAGGCTCGTCGTCCACCCAAGTTATTGGTTAGAGGAGGATACCTGTAGTCGAGCTGGTTCTACCTGTTCCACGGCGTCTTAGGGATCAAGAATTCATGTTTATCATCTGCAGCTTGGTTGTTGCTTCTTGTCATTCATTGCCTGTTTCTCTGATGCCGCATTTTGAGGAGCCTCGTCGGCAAACCCTCTAAGGGTCCTGAACGGCTACACTTGGCGCAACCTGGCGCGACTGATCAACTAGACACAACAGACCGGTGAGAAAATCAACTTTACGTTCTTTCGTCATACTCGACATGTTTGATCCAGTGCAGGAGAAATGTCAAGATGTATGTGTTTCCTGCTGAATAAATGTGCATATCCAATGCCTGCCGGTGCACATGCGGTTACACACGACGGGACGGCTGGATGAACTAGGCAGCAGAAGTGGGTCCGCCGCGATAACCTCAACCAATGTCGATAAGTTCCCCGCAAAGGGTTCTCGTTTTCAGATTGAAGCAATTGAAGACTCCAGGCAACTCCAGGCATCGCATCCACTATTGGCATGCCCTGCTCCTCGTTCTTCAGGCGAGTTACACGAGTTCACATGATGTCGCGCCAGATTCGCGAGATCCGCGATGGGCTCGCAGTTGAAGCGACCAGGTGTCCCATGTTGTCCTAGCTTGTTGACGTGGGTTGTCCAGGCAGCACACCCCCTGCGACTTCCCTATTGAACCTAGAAATCAAGTCGGGTGGAAAGCGCCATCGTCATGAGGCGTGAGGGGCGAGGAGGAGTTCCAAAAAGCGGGAAGGAAAGTGCGGTCGATGGTCAAGTTGACGGTTAGAGAACAGGCCGAAGGTACCTGTCTCGACTGAGTACTGACAGCAAGTTTATAAAATGAAGATCACTCGCTCTTCTTCTTCCACCGTCCGTCTCATCCGTTCTCTTATCATCCCATCTTCATCATCCCTCTTCTTCAGCCTCTTTGATACAGTCAAGTCAAAGTCTCTTCATCTCTCTGTGTCCAAGATCAACACCAAGTCAAGTCTTTTCCAGGCACTTCAAGATGGCGACGTCAGCCTTTCCCCAGCTGCCGGTCCCTCATAGCGACCTGGTCAAGCACATCGCCAACCACCCACAGACCCCCATGGTCGACCTCCTCCAGCCCTACCGTGAATATGAGGCTCGTCTTCGCCAGGCCTACGCTCAAGAGCCGGACTCTGAGCTGCTCAAGGACCCTTACGTCAACGTCTTGCCTCTCTTCACAGACAACACCTCCGACATCAAGATTCGGGCCCGCAACATTGAGGCCGAGTGCGAAGAGGAGAGAGCGCGATACATAATGCCCCTTCCCAAAGACATACGCCGTCCAGACCAGTCCCCCGCCGTCGTCCAGTCCCACAAGGAGTTCCAGAGGAACTTCAACATCTTTTCCGAGTCTTCTCTTGTCGAGCTGAACTGGGACAATGTCGTTGCGGCCGGCTCCTCCGTTGTCAACTGCATCTTGCCTGTTCCCAAGAAGTACAGCGGCTCCAAGAGGCTGATGCGCGAGTTCTATCATGAGAAGTTCTCTCCTGCTTCTGATGTCGATCTGTTCTTGTATGGCCTTACCGAGGAGCAGGCAATTGAAAAGATCAAGGAGATTGAGAGCCAGGTGAGGGATGCGCTGCTTTGCGAGACTACGACGGTTAGAACAAAGCATGCTGTTACTATCTGTGAGTTCCCCATCTTGCTCCTGTGATTTGAAATCAGAAGCTTACACCAGTTCAGGCAGCCAGTATCCCACCAGACACATTCAGATCGTTCTTCGCATCTACAAGTCGGTGTCTGAAATTCTTACCGGCTTCGACATCGACTGCTCCGGCGCTGCGTATGATGGAAAGCAAGTCTATTGCACCCCTCGCGCTCTGCAGTCCTACATGACTCAGACCAACCACATCGACCTCACTCGCCGCAGTCCCTCCTACGAGAACCGTCTTTCCAAGTACAGCCGCCGAGGGTTTGAGGTCTACTGGCCTGAGCTTGACCGTTCTCGCATTGACCCTACCATCTTTGAGCGGAGTTTTATGAGAACTCTTGGTCTCGCAAGACTGCTCGTGCTGGAGAGACTGCCAACTGCCAAGGCTAGAGACAACTATGTCGACCAGCGTCGTCAGGAAAGAGGTCGCCCTGCCCTTAACCGGTTCATGCGCAAGAACTTCCGGGCCATGGGTGGAAACATCAAGGACGACTATGACGACGAGATCGCGGATTGGGTCAACGAGGAGGAAGTGTCCAACTACCACACATTTACCATCCCCTATGGTCCCAAGTTCCACGCCAAGAAGATCGAGAAGCTTTGTTACACCAGGGATCTCTTGCTCAATGCCGAGTGGAACCAGCGCGATGATCGGACCGTGTACTTGCACCGTCATCCTGCCTTTGTGAGTGTTTTTGAATGGGTACTCTTGATGTTCTTCGCTCACCGGTTTTTTAGTTTGGCCGCTTCAAGGACGTCGTTGAAGACTGCTGCGGACACTGCCCGGTTCCCAAAACCGACCAAGAGAAAGATATCGCCGAAGAGGAGGATAAGATCTACGTCTCTGGCAGAATTTCCTTCATCAAGGACGACCCCGGAAGACAACAGATTGGCTCCTTCAACCCTTTGACCGATGATGACTGGACGGAAATGGCCTATATCGGCAACACTGCTAGGCTGTGCCAGGCCATTGTCGACGAGGATGTTGAGCACGTCCAAGACTGGCTTGCTCAGGAGGGCGCCGATCCCAATACCAGGGACCACACAGGCAGGACTCCCCTTCACCTTGCTGTCATGTCCTCTTCGCCAGCAGTTGTTCGTGCCCTTGTCGAGGCTGGTGCCCGCCTTACTGCGCGTCTCGCGGACGGGAGAACCGCACTCCACCTCGCCGCTTCTCGTGGAGATGTGGAGATGATCAAGATCCTCATGAACAAGAGCAACACCAACGAGGAAGAGTTTGAGGAACTGGAAGATCAACGTCGCAAAGCCAGGGCTGCACTTCGAGAGCAAAAGACGGAGAAGATGGATGTCGAGGATGAGAAGGAGGACGACTCGGAAGATATCGAAATGATCGAAGCTGGCGATACCGAGTCTGATGCCGGTGGCGATAAGATGAGCATCGCGACAGGCTCGTTTGTCAAGGTCGACAAGACTCCTGAGACACCAGCACCTGATGGCACACTCCCAGCCGAAGATGAGGAAGGCCCTGACTTCTACGAAGTGAATCAAGTTGCATGGGATATTCCGTGCTCGGCTTTGCACTTTGCCATTCTGGAGGGGCACGATGAAGTTGTCAAGCTCTTGTGCCAAGAATACGGAGCTGATGTCTTACTGCCCGTCAAGTTCCTTCAGGATAAGAATAAGGCCCTCATGACGCTGGTTCTTGTCATGGCCCTTCCCATCGAAAAGGCAAAGTCCATGGCTCAGACACTTCTCAGCCTTGGTGCCACGGTCGCCCAGGCGGACATGAACAGTTGCACTGTGTTCACCCGCTACGTGGAGCGGAATGCCAGGACGCTCCTGGACCTGGCCTATGAGCTCGACAGGGCAGGCTACAAGACGGCAATCAACCACGTCTTGTGCGAGCAATGGTCTCGAAGCGATACACCATTGCTAACCGCAATCAGGGATGGCAACCTGGGCATGGTTGTGAAGCTCCTTGAAACGGGCGCTGTGCCGGAAATTGACTTTGAGACCTGGCTCAAGAGCGCCAGACAATCGGCCATTGAGAGTCGGCTCAGCGACTTTGAGAGCAACAAGAGATTGTTTCAAGACAATCTTGATCGCCCCTTGATTGCTGCCTTACAGTCCAAGGAGCCTAGCATTGCGCTTGAACTTTTGGAACGGGGGTGCGATCCGAATACTCTCCACCCCGATTCAGCACGGGCTTTGCACAACACTTACAGCTCTCGATGGAAGGGGAAAACTGCCCTTGACATGGTGCGGTCGCAGCTAAAGGCCCTTCGAAAATACAAAGGAGAAACCACAAAACTCGAGGAGCCCAAGCCGCGCCTAGGACTGGACACCTATCTCGAACGGTTCAAGGAGGGCACTTACCAACACTGGGCAGTATCCGGCGGAGTCAAACTTGAGAAGATTGGGGAGCAGGCGGAGAGGAAGGAGTATGAGAGAGGTCTCAAATGTCTTGACAGCACGAAGGGCATTCCTGAAAAGGAGCAGGCTATCCGGGACGCCATTGCGACGCTGGAGAAAATCGAGCAGAGCATCATCTCCAAGGGTGGCAAGACATTCAAGGAGCTCTATCCAGACCGCAAGGAGGACGGTAATGATGACTCCAGCAGCAGTCGGCATGGGTACTCTCTTGGTTATCATCATGACAAAGGCTCCTCCAAGAAAGAGCCGTATCATTATGACTTCGTGTTCACCGGTGTTCAGGACATGACTGAGACAAAGCAGGCTGGTTATGTGGAGCTTTTTGAGGCCGTGTGGAATGGTGATCTCGACAAGGTCAAGAAGTTCACCCTGACCTCTTGGGACGACGCCAAGCAGCAGCCGCCACTCAAGATTGCTGTCGAGGGTCATAACGGACACAATCCCTTCACTCTGGCGTTGAAGCGTGGTCACTACGATCTCGCCAAGGTGGTGCTGGAGATTGCGCAGGCGCAATACTCGCCTCCCGAGAAGGCCAAGACCCGTTACACGATGAACAAGAGCGGCGAGGTCGACGAGGAAGATGATGATGACAATTCCTCGGACGAGTCTGCACCCAGAATTGTGGGCGAGACTGTCGACGATCAGTTTACCATTGACACCATCGGTCAGGTGTCCATGCAGGTAAAGAGTCACACCTTACCAGTGAATCTGCTCAAGGGCAGGACGGCCACCAGCGTTTGGGGCGGCGGCAGATGGGGCAATCGCCAGGTTCTCATTACCGGCGAGGACACGTGGGATCCGCTGACGTATGCCGTCACGAACAACGACTTGAAGCTCCTTAAGTTTGTGCTCGATATGGGCGAGCACTTTGGATCCCTGCAGCTTGACCCGGCCACGGAGCCTCCCAAGTTCTTCTCGGTGCCGGATGGAGTTTTTGCCCACGCCATTAGGGAGGGACGCATTGAGGTCATGGCTGAGCTGATTAGACGTACTGGTGCGGGCTTGCCGTTGGAGCACCTAGTGGAAGGATCCGGTGTTGAGCTTAAGGAGCAGCCGCGCTACTACCAGGGCTTGTCGGTTTATGGAAAGAAGAGAAAGGATTGGGCGAACGCCGGCCGGGAAGTGGCTCAACAACCACGCGACGAGAATTCCACAATGTCGCCTTTGCTGAGAGCTGCAGAAGATCGCTGCATTGAGAGTATCCAGTGGTTCCTGAGCGATGCTCCGTTGAGACATTACCTCGAATTTGCCAAGTCCAAGGCTGCTCAGGAAGACCCCAGGATGCAACACTTGGGACGGGCCCCCGGGGGTGTGGAGGGTGCGATCGCTAGATGGCTTGATGACCAGGGTAAGTTCCGCGTTGTCACCCGCGTTATAGAGGAAAAAGCTAACAATCATGCAGGCGAGTTGATCATCCACGCCGTCATTGTCAAGTCTGGCAAACTTGACGTTAGTGATCTGGTCTCGTATCTCATCAAGGCTTGCCCCGAAGCCTTGGAGGCCAAGTCACACGACAACGTGACGCCGCTGATGCAGGCCGTTTACATGGGTCGCATCGAACTCGTTAAGATCTTGCTGGAAGCCGGTGCAGACCCGAACGTCAAGACTAGCGCGTGGAACAATATCCTGCACGCCGCATTGCTCTATACGCCACCAGTTGACAAGCTCAAGGAGCTGCTAAGCCTCTTCGACCGCGAGGCCGTCATCCGCATGATCACTGAGCGTTCCAGTCTGGCCAGTGACGGCCGCACCCCACTCCACCAATGGCTCACCTCCATTGGAGGGAACAAAGACCACGACAAGTCCGTCGCCGTCTTCAATCTCCTCGTTGAGATGTCGTCCGAGGCGGTGACCACCGCGCTCAACATGCTTGACGCTTCCGGCGACACCCCTCTGCACGACATGCTTACCTCACACACCAGCTCCAAGCTGATCCGAGCCGTGCTGGACTTCCAACCCAGTCTGCTCTTCCGCGAGAACGCCGTGGGCCGGACCCCGGTCGAAGTGGTTCACAACGAGCTCATTTCCAGCCGAGTAACGTCGGACGGCGGACAGCAGAGGCACTACCGGTCATACGGGTATGGAAACGAAGGCTACCGCTACTTGCTGGGAGAGAAGCCGCAGGTGTTTCTCAACAACGTGAAATTTCATCAGGAAAGGCGGAGCCGTGAGCATGAGAGCCAGCATGGTAACAGCCACAATACCCGAATGTGGGCTCTATGCCAGGAGTATCTGGCCAAACTTGCTAGCACTCCTCCACCGTCTCGTTCCCCTTCACCTCCCACCGAAGGCCAAACCCAAGCTCATGCCCGGGACCAGTCCCCTCTCAAACGCCGCAAGCTCACCACGGAAACCGAAGGCCGTCTCAACGCGCACATCATCGCCACCAACAAGCTGAAAGAGAAGCGCACACTCGTCTCCCTCCCCGAAGCCAACGACGTAGCCAAACGCCTGGGCGAGATGAAGATGGGATCCAAGTACAATTACCAACTTGCTCCCGAAGAGGAAGATCAAGAAGAAGAGGTGAAACGGTTCGCAGACGACGAGACCCCCTTCGCTTCTAAGCCCGATCGCCGCACGTGGGGTGACGGTGTCCGTTTTGGAAAGTGGAGGAAGGGAAGGGGAGAGAAGAAGACGCCAAGGAAAAGTTATCATGTACTTGGCAATTCGGCTTGGAAGGATGTGAGGAAGAGTGGGGAGAAGGCTGAGGAGAAGGATGAATGGGGAAGGTGTATGTATTGCCAGCAGTACCATACGATGTCTGGGGAGCAGCATCGATACAACTGAGGGGGGGATGAGAAGGGTCGGGATGCGGGCGGGCAAGATTGAGTTACATGTGTGAAGTCGAATGGTCATGGTGGACGAGCTGATGTTGGGAAATTTCGTTGCTTTCTGTCTGATTTTCCTTTGATGGTTTACTGAAACCTGCTAGAGAAATTTGCGAGTTGATAGTTGTAGATTTCAAGCTAGTTAGCGATCTTCAAATCAACCCACTCTCTTCAAGTGATGGCTTGGCAGGTACTGACTGCAATGTTAACCTCCAACACACCTCATAGTCTCATACAACCACTTAGACTTGGTACCCAAAACGATCTATGGTTACGCACCCAAGTGCATAAAGTGCATACCTACATAGCCCATCAATACCTTAACAGTGACAAGTCACCATCGAAACTCCCATCCGCACCATCTACAAAACCCTCGCCGAATACATCACTTCTCCTTCAGCGCCGTTTTCTGGTAGGATATACTTCATTTCTCTTGCCATTCTTTCACTCTCTTCTTATCTTGGTATACTTTAACCCAATCACTAATCAATACAGCTTCATGTTCGAACTCCTAATATTCCCCCGCCGTACCAACATACCTGGTCATCCACCTCTCCACCTCTCCACCAACAACCGACACTGACACTGACATGGACACTGACATGAACAAACAACCAGACAGCGGAATAATCCAAGAGTCAATCAATCATCATCCCCCAACCTCTCCACCCTCGGTCCCACCTTCTCCAACGCCGTCCTCAACAGCGCCAGTTTACCCTTCCTCCTCGCCTCCCTCGCCCTAATCTCCTTCCTCTCCTCTTCCGTAAACATCGATACCTTCTTCCTCGGACTGGGACTAGGTGTATGGGCGGCACTAGTTCCCGGCGTGGTGGCGTTACTCCTGACCGACGCGGAGAAAGCGCCAGGTGATTGTGAGTGTGACTCGCTCCTGATGCTCCTGACTGAGTCTCTAGGGGTAAACGTCGTCGTTGAGCTTCTCAAGCTTCTCAAGCTGGCCGTGCTGGTCTTAAGTGGGTTAGGTGTAGTGGTAGTGGTGGGTGTGCCCTCTCTGCTCCTGCTCTCTGACGATGCCTCTCGCGATTGGGATTGGGAGAGTTTGAGTCTTTGGATCTGCAATTCCAAGAGATCTACGTCGCCGCTCCGCTTCTCAGCCATGGCCGTCATTTTTTGAATGGTTCGCATGACGGCTTCTACGGTAGGTACCTTTGCGGCGGGTCCGCTGCCGGCTAGAGAGACGGCGCCCTTTTCTGCAGCCCTGGCGGCGATTTTGGTCCTCAACAGGACCAAGGCCTCCTCCGCTTCTGCTAGTTGCTTCGCGAACTGGGCATACGCTCGGCGCAACTCTGTTTGCTGGACGCTTTGCTCGCTGCTGAGAGGCTGCGCTTTGATGGTGGCGATTTGTTCGGGGTCTGTTTGGGCAGCGAAGAGCTTGCGCATGTCTTCCTCTTTGGCGCGCATGGTTCGTAGTTCGCGAGATACCTTATCGAGCGTTGCTTGTGTCTCTGCCACATCCTTGATGCGGCCTTCTTCCAACTCCCGAGCCAACTGGCCGTCGATGAGCTTTGTCAGCTCTGAAGCTTCGACGAGGACCCAGTCCTCGGGGGTTTCGAGGTTTTCTTTTGTGCGTCCTCCTTCCTTGGCGAATTTGGTGTGACCGAGGATGAAAGATGCCAGAGAGCGCGCGTTGAGACCGAGGCGGTCGGCCATGCGGTTGATGTCCCGCCATAGGGTCTCGACCGCGGCGGGAACTTCGGAGGAGGGTTTGGATGAGAGGGCACGATGAGTCTCGAGCTTAGAGTCGACGGCGAGGAACTCGTTCATGGTTAGAGTAGGCTCAACATCTGCAGCAAGCAGTTGTTGGATGCCTTCGTCTTCGGGGTCGACGAGCGCCTGGGCTTCGGCCTCCTTCTTGGCGGCGAACTTGCGCTGGGCAGCCACGTTGGGGTCGACTGGTGGGGGGCCCTTGGGGGTGGTGCTGGCGCCCAAGAGCTGGTTCTTGTTGAAGACGGGGGTGCTGGCAGTTCGGGGTCCCTCTTGTGGCCTGAAAAGGCTGGGCCGGGCGGTTTGTGTGCTGCGAATGGGGCTGGGAGAGTCGAAAGGCCCTGAAGGATTGGAGAACAAGGGGGCGGCGGACTTGTTCGCCTCGCCAAAGATGGAACGGCTCTGTGGCTCCGCCTCGGAGCGAGAAATCGTAGAGAATGTGCTCGCCCCCATGTTGTTGTTGCTGCTTTTGCCGAAAATGTTCCGGGACTGGTAGCGTGGGCTTCCGTTTTCGAAGTGGACAGAGGTAGTCGTCTGGTCGAGTTCCTTAGAGACATCGACACCGCTACCCTCACTGGCCTCCTCTGAGTGATCATCATCCTCATCACTGTGTTCCTCCTCTTCTTCGTCGCTCCGCTCCTCGTCTTCCTCACTACCCTGCTCTTCCTCCTCTTCCTCATCCTCATAATCCTCCTCATTCTCATCATGCTCCTCTTCCTCTTCCTCCTCACCCTCAACCTCACCTTCCTCCAAATCGCTCTCCTCCTCCTCCTCCTTGCTCGGGCTCCAAGGGACATGAGGCAACTTGGGAAGATCCTGGGTCTTACTCGGGGTATCAGGAGGCAGTGGCGCATCCTCCGCCTTCTTACCAGCCGGCTTAGCCTTGCCCGACAAGAAATCCGGCGGCAGAGGAGCATCATCGCTCTTGACTTTGGGAGCTGTTTCTAGTAGGTCAGCTATTGAAGATGCTGATGATCCACCTGGAAGGAAGTCCGTCTTACTAGTAGTCTCGGGGGGTAGGGGTGCCTCCGGGATATTGGCCAGGTTCTCCTTGTCTTCTGTGTCTTCCTCCTTGACCTTGGGGGATGTCGCCGACTTAAGAGCATCCGCAAACGATTTGGGCTGCGTCTCCGACTTAAGGGGCGCCGCGAATGGGTTGGGCTTCGTCTCAGACTTAAGAGGCGCGGCAAACGGATTAGGCTTGGCCGCACTTTCCTCAGTCTTGGGCTTTCCAAACAGATCGGTAAGCGGCTTGGGCTTGGACTCCTCGGTCTTGGGCGCTCCGAACACATTGGAGAGACCACTGCCAGGGGGCTTGGGAGCACCAAAGATGTTGTTGGAGGCAGGGGTACCGGCGGGTGTCGTGGACTCTACGTTGAAGACCGACTTGGGCTTCTCGGTAACAGGCGTAGGAGCCGCGCTCTCCATGGTCTCATCCTTGGTCTCCGCAGCGGCAGGCTCGTTCAGTGACAGACCGAATCCACTGCCGAACAGAGATCCACTCTTCTTCTCCGAAGGCACCTCGTTGTCGTTGGCAGTCTTGGGGTCAGCCTTGAAAGTAGTTCCAAGCACAAAGGGTGATGATCCAAAGGCGAAACCTCCCGCGGGTTTCGCAGCAGGAGGAGGGAACGCTGTGTCAGAATCCATCGAAACTTCAATGCTCTTCGATTCAGCGGGCTTTGACCCAAAAATGCTTCCACCGGAATTGTTACCGGCGAGGGAACCGAATGCGCTGCCTTCCGACTTCCCTGCAAAACTACTAAAGGGAGTAGGCGTATTCGCAAAGCTGGCAAACCCAGCGGATGACGAGGCAGCACCGCCGCCAAAGACCTTACCTGAAGTTCCCGCAGATCCAGTGCTGGTACCACCAGAGGCCCATGGAGACGTCTTGACTCCCATTCCGATCATGGAGGACTGGCCAAAAGCAGGGGCCGCTGCAGGACCCCCAAGCGTGCTCGGGGCGCCGAAAGCAGGAGCAGCAGCAGCAGCAGCTGGAGCGCTTCCAAAGCTGCTGGAGCCGAATGCCGGCGCTGCTGCACCGCCGCCGCCCCAAGGGGACGTCTTGGCCCCCAGAGATGGGGCAGCACCGAACGCCGAAGAGCCAAACGCCGGCGCAGCCGTAGTGGAAGAGCCGAACGCCGGCGCAGTCGTAGTAGAAGCGCCAAACGCAGATTGAGGTTGCGCTTGCTGCGCAGGCTGCGCAGGCTTGTTGCTATCCATGACAGCAAGACCAGGGTACGTCGTCCCGTTACGGATAGACTCGTTGTAAACAATCCACCAAGCCGAAAGGACACCGTCGTTATTTAGCACCCAGAGGCCTGGCAGAGGACCTGGGGACTCGTTGATTTCGTCCGTGGGGATGGGCTTATATACCTTGTCTTTAGCAGACAGGTCCAGAGCAGTACCAACAGGGAAGGTTTCCATCATATCCTCACTCATCGGGAGAAGCGCACGCTTGGTGTCATCGGCGAATTCCGTTGTGGTAAAGGCATTCACGACCGGTTTGTCGCTCGCCAAAGGAGTCTTTGAGCGGGTAAGGAGGCCAATGCTCTCGGTGGCAGTGGAAGACACCAGCAGAAGATCGGTAATGTTCGGAGGGAAGTCTTTCAACCGTAATACTGTGTGGTGAGGAGCCTTTTCCGCGCCAAATGGCTCAACAGGGTCAGTCATTTTGTTGTAGGTAAAGGTAGCTTGCCCGTTCGGCTGCGGGTGGCTTGTGATAATGTGGTATACAGACGGATCCTGGCCGCTTGTAGGGTTGTGAATTGCTAGGAACACATGGTTCTCGAGCCATGCCAGCGAGGACACATGGTAGTCTCCCAGACTGGGGGGCTTGGGAATATGCGCCTTCTCAACACCATCCGGAGTCATCTGAATGATGGAACCGTCCGCCATGCCAGCCACCAGCTGCTTGCCTCGGGTACTCCATGACGCGCAGCTAACCTGGGACCGTAACGTTGGGCCGTTGGCTCCCGAAACAAGCTGACGCTCGTTCAAGTTGGCCATGTATAGGTTGCCATTGGTGGTGATAACTGCACAGAAGTGGGCGAACTCGGGTGCCGGGTTGGCTATCAGGGAACGAAGCGCTTCGCCGTTGGTGCTTATCTCAAAGGCGGACTGTGTGGTGCCGTTGATAAGGGCATCGACATCGTAGACTGCCAGGCCGCCACCCTCCTCGGCGGACAAAACAAGGTATTTCTCGTCGGCAGTAAAGGCAAGCTGCGAGACGCGGAGAGGCATAGGGATGGTGGCTTGGGGCGTGAAGGGTCGGATTTCGCCTTCGGCGGGCTGTTCCGCCTCGAAGGCCTTTCGTACGGATTCGGTAGTGGAGATTATGAAGGCATCGGGACCTGCTGCGGCTACAAGGCCCTTGTGCTGGGCGATGCTGAGGAGGGATGCCGTTGGGGCGGGAGCAGGATTCCATTTCGAAGTCAGTTGGACTTTGGCCTCGCCTTTAAGAGCAAGGAAGCCGAGGCCCTGGTGGGACAGTGAGTTAGCATAACACTAGAGGAGGGAGGTGTCGCAAACATACCTCAGTCTGGATGACCCCGAGAGCAGGACCCTCTGTAGCTCCGCCAGCCGCGCCGGACTGGTTTCCAAAGGCGAACGCCATGGTAGCTAGAGGTACCTCTACCACTGATTGCTGCTGTTGTCTCGGTGTAGAGGAGGATCTTTGGGTTTATATCACCGGAAGTCGGATCGCATTGGGCCAAGGGCCTGGTGTATATGAGAGGGGACCGTGTATGCGGGAGGCCCGAGCCGAGTGGTGAGGGTGGAGATGGAGTCGTAGTGACGAATGCGCGGCGGGGAAAGAAGCGCGTCGCTGGAGGTGACTGTCGCTGCGTATGACTTCGACGACCAAGGACGGCGATGCGGCAACTATCGTCGGTCGCGGGTATACTCTATACTCCTAGTACTACAAAGATACCTCGAGTGTTGGTGGGATGGTATGTGGGAGTGGATTGGGTGGTTTGTTTTGGATTAAAATATGGAGAGTCGACTGGATGGTCGTCGATGGTCTGTTGACTTTGGAATAGACCAGTCCGGTTTGGTCGTTGATACTTACCGTGTGGGATGTCGTTGACGACAAAAGATGAAAGGAAAGATAAATGGCGACAAACAAAAGTCCCTTGACAACAAAAAGTCTGGCAATGTGGTGGTGGTCGGTCTCCTCCAAATCTCGATGCAATGGTGCCTCTGCTTGAACCGAACTTTTGACTTCCAGTTGGAGACTGACGCAGTGGACGCCGGACGGGACAAGAAGAAGACGCGACCCACGATTTTTCTGGGAATGGTCGTCTTTGCCTGCCGTGTGCCCGTGTCCGGGTGAGCCAAGCATCATCCAACCCCTGCAGCAACAGCACTGAAGGTATGTGGGTCTAGCCTGATCCGGCTAGACACTATCACGTGTGTGGGGAGCTTGGGCCCATCACCACAGCTAACCCTGAGTTCTGTTTACTACTAACCCTGGCAGCCCTGTCTAGCGCACAACTGCTCTTGCTCGGCCGGCAGCAAGCTCTCAGTGGACAAGAATGGGCAGCTTCAGCGGGGGAGGACCTGGAGGCGGGCAGCCAGCAAGCAACCAAGCAACAACCGCCTGGAGAAGGCAGCTTCTAGCCTCGTCATCAGCTATCAACTGTGTACATCAACAACATCAACTTGCCCCATTCACTTTCCGTCATCCATCAACACCAACGACGACGACCTTGCGGCAAACAGCTCCGCCTCTTTTCTCCCACACCCACAACAAACAGCAGGTCGCCGATTTCACGATATCCTCACGATTATACTAGTCAACTCCAACTCTACCGCCACCAACTAATACCCAAGCCGAAACCATGCCGGGCTTCGACTTCTCCAACTACAACCGCAATGCGGCGCTACACGCCCGCGGCGTCCCGCTGCCCAAGGCTACCAGCACAGGAACAACCATTGTGGGATGCATTTACGACGGTGGTGTAGTTGTGAGTACAGCCTCGTTCTATCCTCCCCTACCTTGACGTCTACGTCTCCGTTTACCACCCCTCTTCCATCATACACCCTACCCGCCACAGCTACCTAGCTGTCACACCCCATTCCCATTTACTCAAGCAACACTCACTAACAACTTGTCCCCCTACCCAGATCGCAGCCGACACCCGCGCCACCTCCGGTCCCATCGTCGCCGACAAGAACTGCGAAAAGCTGCACTTCATCTCGCCCAACATCTGGTGCGCTGGCGCCGGCACCGCCGCCGACACGGAATTCACCACGGCCCTGATCTCCTCCCAGCTGGAGCTGCACTCTTTGTCGACCGGCCGTAAGCCGCGTGTCGTGACGTGCATGACCATGCTCAAGCAGCACCTCTTCCGGTACCAAGGTCACATCGGCGCGTACCTCGTCGTCGCGGGCGTCGACCCGACCGGCACCCACCTGTTTACCGTGCACGCGCACGGTTCCACCGACAAGCTCCCCTACGTGACCATGGGCTCCGGCTCGCTGGCGGCCATGTCCGTCTTTGAGACGCAGTGGAAGCCGCAGCTGAACAAGGAGGAGGCGATGAAGCTCTGCTCGGAGGCAATCGAGGCGGGTATTTGGAATGATCTGGGCTCGGGAAGTAATGTTGATTTGGCGGTGATCACGCCGGAGAAGACGACGCTGCACAGGGGCTTCGTCAAGCCGAACGAGAGGACTCAGAAGCTCAAGAGCTATGTGTTCAGGAGGGGCACGACGGCGGTGCTGAACGAGAAGGTGATTAAGAAGGAGGAGATGGGGAATTATGTTAGTGTGGTGGAGCTGGCGGAGGAGTCAGCGGCGAGCGGTGACAAGATGGAGGTTGATACATAGAGGGCCGCGGCCGAGTGGTATGACGTTGTCTATGCCGACACGCTCCGGATCACCACGAGGAGCGAGGCCGGATGGACGGTCAAGACGGATGAGATTAGCGATCTGGAGCTTGAGCCATGACCTTGCTACGGGCTTACCAAATGGCGCGCCTTGGTGCATGATTGCTAGACAGAAAGGTTGAAATCCCTAAGATGGGGTAAGAGATAATGACAACTAGAACATATTTCTTTTCTTCTCCCAATATGGTGGTGACGTCCAGGACCAGATCTCAAGCAGGACGTCGTTTCAGACTAGGTTCATGTAAGCAAGGAAAGGAAAGGAACAGAACAGGACCATGTCACCCAGTCCGCAGCTATCTAGGTTCCTTTCCATGCCCCCAGTAACCTGTTCTGGGGATGAGACATCAGTTCGCTCGTTGTGGGTTGGGCAATGGTGTTTACGAAAGTTTCCTAGGCTGTGTCGCGCCTGATTATATCAAGTTGTGTTGGTATTGACGTGGGCTGGTACCTGGCCTACTCCACGTTTCCCTATACGTAGCCCGGCTAGCTTACTTTCTGGACGAGTCGCGAGACGTGAAATTATACATAGAGGGAAGACGATGTTCACTGGACTTTAATGTTGGTAAATGCCTATTTTGTCTTCTTTCAAATGCTTCCATTCTCATCTTCTCAGCTTCACCCCCTACTTGGTATATGTCTGCCTGTCTGATATGTCTGTACTTTCTCCTCCTCCCACTTTCCTCCCTCTCTCTTCTGCTACTCTCAAGGGCTGGGCTAGCTCGCTAGGTATAAATAATCAATGCCACTTGCTTCCAAAATTGCTTTCTCAAAATCGGCGAGCTTCTTGCGCCATATGCCCCTCACCCTCTCGCACCATCGGAGTGAGGTTATTTGAAGATAGTACACAAGACATGCTTTTTATGTCTCTGTCTAAACGGGGCGGGTGGGCAGGCGCGCCTTATCTCTTCTCGCCTCGCTCTTGTTCACAGCTAAAAAGTCCACAGCACATCTAAGCTGCCCCTTATGCTTGCCCCTGAATGGTAAGAAACGAAACTTTTTTCAAACCCCCCACCACCGTAAAATGATAAAGAAAGAAGAATGAACATAGAAGGAAAGAGAAAAAAAAAAAAAAAAAAAAAAAAAAAAAAAACGAATGTTGCTCATAACGTACAGAATTTTGGAAAGAATATGTAAATGTAAATGCACAGAGAAATCGAGCTATCTGCCGTACAAAATAACAGCGGAAGCACTCAACAGCAACAACAACGCCCCGTAGCCATGCACCCAGCGCCTTGTAACTCCTTTTCCAAAGACTCTCAAAACGATGGCCCAAACGGATGGGAATTTTGTATGTTGTATAGGGGGAGGATGTATGTATAAACGGGTTGTGGGTATTTGGGATGGGTATTTGGTGCTTGTTTTTGTGTTAGATGGGATTGAGATGCATGGTCGTTATCATCAGTTGAAAAAGGTTTCAAAATTGGATGTTCAAAGTCGAAGAATGAATGCCCTACTGGGCCAGGTGGCGAAGAGAACCTAAACAAAAAAGGTGCCGGATATAGTCGAAGATAGCTGGAAACCGTCATGCTGTTAGATCGCTCAAGAATGGGTGCTCGAGTTCCACCCAAACAGCGTTTTCCTAGACTTGGACTTGGTGCGGGAGTGTTTCGAGTCTTTCCCGTCTTTTGGATCATCGGCGTATTTTGGTTTGTGAATCCTGTTCCTCGTTGTCAGCCCCCTATCCCCGACTCGAGCGCAGTGAGAACCACGAAAATAAAAGCTTACCAGCTATTCCCAACCATACTCATCCCCTTCGCCTCCGCCTCCCGATAATACTTGGCACTCTTCTTCAAATTCTTCTTGCACCCGATACCCTGAGCATAGCAAAACCCAGCTTCCGCTAGAGCGTCAACGTCGCCCCATGCTATATCGTTTCCTTGTCAGCAAATCTACCCCCTCTCGCAAACTCTCACAGAAGAGGCAGAAAACTTACACCCAGCAATCTCAAAACACCTCAACGCCAAAACCTTGTCCTGCTCAATTCCCCAACCATTCATATGAGACACACCCAACTCATAAAGCGCCAACGCAAACTGCGCCTTTCTCGCCTTATGCTCCACCTTATCCACCGACTTTCCTTCTTTAGTCTTGTCGTCATCCTGCTGCAATTCCAAATTGACACTTGCCGCGGCCTTTCTTAGCCATTCTACTCCCTCGCGCTGGTTTGGTCTCATACCCCATCCGTGTCGGCAGGCGAGGGCGTAGAGCAGCATACCCGTGGGGTGGCCCTGTTTTGCTGCGTGACGGAGATGCCACGTGGATTCTTGCAGCGCACCCTTTTCGTGTAGGGCGACGGCTTTGGAAACGTGCTCTTCCGCGGTCATTTCGGCCATGGTCTGATGCCCGGTAGATTGGCCTAGAGAGCGTGTAGCTGTGAGGGTGGCTGTTGTGTCGTTGGTAGCAGCGATGGAGGGTGCTGCTGTCGCCGTTGGGGGGGCCGTCTTGTTTTGATTGCTGTCGGGTGTTGGAGACGTTGATGGTCGGGCGCGCTCGAGGGCGCTGTCCGTTGAGAGGCGACCAATGGCTTCTGGCGACGGTTGCCGTGTTGAGGCTGACCTGGGGACCTCGAGGCTCACCTTGCTTTGCTCGGATGGTATCTGCCTGAGGCGGTCTTCGGATAGACGAGGTCCTACTGAGCTCGATGGCGATGGAGGAGGCTGTCCGGACACGGGAGAACGGGGGTGAAGCTCATTTGAGCTAGGCAATGGAGGCTGCTCGTTGGTAGTAACCTGCCTAAGGGGAGTACCAACTTCGGGCCTCTCATCTTCCGCACGCCGAACAGACTTTCCTCGTGGCAATATGAACTGCACATTGTGGAAAGAGTGGTTACCGTCAGGGTCAGGGAAACCATCGCCGTTCATGCTAACCGGGGTATGCGCCTCGTTATCAACCAGAACAAACGAAGTATGGCTGTCGGAGGACGGCTGGCGAGCTGGACACTCGAAGGATGGGGTTTCTGCCCTGCTCATGGGCCTGGAAAAGTTAAAAGATGGCCGTTGCAGTACGGACATGTCCGATGCGATAGAGGGCGACCGTTGACTGCGGCCCAGAGGAGACAGGATGCTGCTGCTGGTAGACATCTTGCGGGAACCCTGAGAGACCTGAGAGTGCTGAGAGTGAAACGATGTTCCCAACGAACCAAGTCCATCCTCGTCAGTCGATTCCAGGGGCGAAGACATGATGCTCGAAGATCGCTTGGGAAACAGAGGGCGAGGTGGCAGGAGGCCACTCTGGACGTGATCCGGGGAAGTCATAGCCCGAGTCAAAGTCGGTGCCGGTGGTGGTGAGCGCGCCATGCTCTCTCGTGTTCCCATGGCCGAAGCCGATCGTCGCTCAGCCTCGGGGCTGCGGTCGAGGGGCTGGGGCGATTCCTCCCTACGGGCTCCTATTCCGAGAAAGATCTCTCCTTCTACGCTTTCGTTGGAGAACTGCCTGTTCAAGGCATCGAAGTTCGGTCGAGCGGGTATCGGAACGGACGACTCGATGGGGGTGGGCGGGATGCGGCTCATGCGCGGGTGCATCGACTTTGGTCGGTTGTCCACGTCCTCGTCCACCTCGTGTCTCAGGCCCAGGCCGACGTTGTGCTGCGGTGTGTAAGCCTCATCGCTTCCAGAGTCTTGGGATAGGGAGCGAAAATATTCGGAACGGCCTTGTACAATTAACGGGCTATCGGTAGTCAGAGGCGGCAAACGGCTCATGCGCCGGCCCTGCCTTGCGCTCTCTTCAAGTTGTTTGGCAAGCAGCCGGCTCTGCATGGCAAAAGCATCCAGAGGGGAGAGCTCCGGGGGCGCCTCGCCCGCGACATGGAGTCGAGGGGATCTCAAGGGCCTCGAGACGGACATTGCAGACTTTGATCGTATGTCAAGCTGCTCTGGACGGCGTGGTGTGGACGACATGATGGATGCTGTGTCGGCCGTGTCAGAACCCATTGGTTGTTTGTTTGTCTCGTGAGGAGTCGAGAATGCCGATGGGAAGTTTCCTATGTCGACGGATTTGGATCCGAGTATAAACGTCAGGTTCTGGCGAGTCGGCCAAGAGGCCGCAACGTCACAACGAGAGTCGAAAGTGTATGTTTCGAACTATAGGCGGCGCATCAAGTATGAGGTCGAATTTCGAACGACGGACAAGTAGCGAGCGTGATGTTGGTCCGTGGTTAGACCGTATTGTTCAACGAGCGTTGTTGCCGTCGTCGAGTTCGAAACCGATGACAGACAGGAGCTGGTGGGTATCCCGATAGTATTGCAGATGCAGGGACTTGAGGATCCCTATTCTCCCCTAAAGCGCTCTCGTCGAATCGTCTCCTTCGAGAATGGAGGGGTCGCAAGCGAGTGTCGGATGGTGTGCGTCAAAGCAGGTTTTCCGATGCTGGAGAATGGCGCATTCGAGCGGTCGGCCTGACACAGGGTAGCTGTCCTTGCTGTCGTGCTTGGTGAGGGAGGTCGACGATGACGGGACGACAGCGAATCAGTCTTAGCAGTGACCCATGGGGTGTGGTGGACTGGAGTCTGATGGGGGAGTCTGGTGGACGGGGAGTCGCAGCGATCGACAACGAGTGACTACAATTTAATTCGGACGGGGGTTTTGTCGAGGATGGTCGAGGGTGGTGGTGATGGAGGAATTGCGATTCGGCTTGGGGATTGACTCGCTCGTCTCTCGTTCGGCTCTCGACTGGAAGCGAATGGATACCGTCCTTGTTCTTCTCCTAGGTAGGAAGAACGGAGGAGATGTGTATAGAGGAGAAGAGGGGACCTTGAGGGGTGCAAGTGATGGTAGGGTACCTCTAGGAATGGATGAAAGAAAAAAACAAGACAACGACAGGGACACTAAGGTACTCGGAGGAGAAGGGAAAATAGTAGGAATCAAACAGGGGGAAACCAGTTGTTTTGCCCGAAAAAAGGGAACAAGTCAAGACATGGAGACTGGAAAGTCAAAAAGTGACAAAGTGGACATGCGCGAGGAGAAAGTGGAATTGGGGAATCTCAAAGTCCATTTGCTTGCAATTGCACGAGCGGGCATCTGTCATCCCAACTCTTCTGTGGGCAGCCAGAGGGACGAACGGGTCCCTGAGAAAAACGGTCTGTTAGGCCACGAGCGGGCCGCCACCACGGGACCAATTGGGGCACTTTCACTCACTAACTAACACCACTGTAACCTCTCTCAGCGAGCCTGATGCACACCTTCAGGCATGCTAGCGTCCTCGTCGCCCCATTGAGTGGTTCATCTGGGGATATTAAGTGGGCCCGGATGGGCGGGCGAATATTGCGGCTAAGCTGTTCACGGTAAGATCTCTGTAATTGTGTTCCAAAAATGAAGTGCGCTAGCGTGGAATGGGAATAGCTTCGTGGATGGGGCGTTCCTGAAAGCATTCGAGATTGTGGAAGACGATGCAAGACACTCACACGAAGCATCCATCCATTGAAAGAAAGAAGGAACGATGCAAGGCAAGTCATCGTGATGTGCTTTCTTTCCAACTGCTGTCATTCGCTACTTGCATAATGAGTACGTACATGAAAAATTCAACCACAGGTACAATTAATTTTCTATGCATGACTTTGTTGTCAACTCCAGTCGTCTTCATATCCTCTCAGGACCTCCTGGACAATAAGGACCTCACTAAGATCTCCAAAGAAGGTCGAACATCTGCATCTCGAAACCACGCAACATCCACCGGATTAAACCCCATCTCTCCAAGATCTGCAATGGCATCACCGGTCCCCCTTTTCTCCAGGTCTTTTCTGTTACATACCTCTTCTCCCTCAAATGCATCTCGCAATAGGGGCCCTAGAGGTATATTTCAATACTATGGGAGTAAGCCACCATGTCAGGTACCGACCACACCGAGAACGGCACAACGGCCCTCATCACGATATGTAATGTGGCACAAGACGCATACACACGGAAAGACTCATCGGATTCAATGCCGTGTCGTCCAGCACATCCATTGGGTTCTTGCTTCAAGCAGTACAACATGACCTCAAAACACTCCAACCTCTCGCATGGCGCCAAGCAACTCTAGATGTGGTCCATCTCTCCTAAACCGCCCCCCTGGTCTCCCCAACTGGCATCTCGACCAGGGGCATTGCCTGCGGCTTATAAGAGAACAGAACCCCTATGGTCAGAAAATGGAGGTCATTGGGGCGCGACCGGAAATTGTTTTGCTGTCAGGTGCCCTTCTCTCCTGCATGAAGCATCTTTCAACAGTCCGTCTCCCTCGGTATTTGTTGATGCTTCACATGGGTTTTATTCCTTTATTATCGCGATAGCAACTAAACCTCGGGAGAGGAGAGTCACGGTGCCGCCCAGGGATTACTTCAACACAACAACCTTCTAGAAAGCCTTCTGCTTATAAGCGCTCGCTGATCGCCAAAAGTAAAGCTTTTGTCCCTTTTCCTTTTGCTCGGCCAAATTTCTTTCTCCCTTAAAACAGCCCAGTCAAGTCAGGGCCAACCGTTCGACGGTCCCGCTCGGGATGATACACGATCGGATTCCCAGTGAGATCCATCTATCCATTAAACTTTCAACCAACACTTGACAAGAGAAGAAAAGAAACGACTGCGGTAGAAAAATTCGAGGTGACACATGCAATATGTTTGTTGCCTCCATCATTGCCTCGTGGCACATGGCACAGGGATAGAACCCGTCAACTCAATCTCATGTGGATGTCGTGACCCCATAGCTGCACTGATGGAAAACTGGAAATGAGGGACCCCTTCCCGTCCGGTAAACATGGGATATGGTTGGAGGATCTTGGTTAATGAGCCCTAGGATGTGGTTTATAAGTAGGGACGCGGTAGGCCACGGCAGGGAGATGAACACCCACCAATAGCGGGTCTTTCTTCTAACACTCTTGTTCTCTCGTCCATAATGTCTTCTTGGCTTCATCAGCACTTTCGATGGCCTCTTCGTTCTTGTCAAACGTCCCTCAAGAATGCCGCTGACGCTATCATGGTCAACACAAGCACAGCCGCTGCCGCTTCCGCCTGTAGCCACCGAGAGCAAACGCGGGTTTTGCTGCCAACGTTGCCATTAGACGTCAAAGAGACTCACCACTGCAGCACCGGGGCAAAAAGACGAAAGAAAGAACACAGGAGCAAGGGACAACGACAATGAAAACGGACAGCAACAGTCAACATGACAGGGGTTCTCCACGATTTCCGTCGAACGGAAAGCGCAATATCTCCAGCGGGACCTACATCATTCGCTGCATGCCATGCGCAGTGTCATCTTGCGATGCGAGTGTTGAAACGAGATGAACTGACCCACAGAAGTTCAGAACTTCTTTCCATGACGCTAAACCCTTTTGGGATATCCGTCTTTCTCTTCCTTTTGATTTTCTGTTTTCTTTTTCTCTCTTTTCTCTCGCCGGTACGAACAAGAAATCACCGAGTAGACTTCACCTATACGGCAATTCCCTTTATTGCCGTACCCTAGAGTTCATCACCACGATCAATATTATCACTTTGGCACACACTACCTTACGTTCAACTCTGCGGTCGGGCATCAATACGAAGATACGAAGACAGCAAAGCTGGAAAAAGGGACTTCCATGTGTCTAGACCTCCATCACCGTCGCAACGACCGATTCCCCCGATCATTTTAGATCTCAGATCGAAATCTAGACCGAGATCTCCAAAGTCTAAAAGTCTCCGATTCCTTCCCGAGTAGACCCAGCAACCTAACAAACTCCTTCCAGATGTGTGAGAGTCCAGGGTTGTCATCTGTTATGGCTACCTATATCTTTTTGCAGTTTGCTGGTGCTATATCTCGAACTTGCCTCGCCAAAACTAGCTTTACATACAACTAGAACAACCTAGAAGCAAATACTTAGACTAGACACAGCGATCTTTAATGAGATATGACCGAACAAGCCGCAAGACAAGCTGTAAGAGAAAGTTCCGTAAAAGCACAATAGTGCGTAGAAGGCAAAGTCAGCAACTTCGCCGCAAAGCAACACCTGCCAAGACCGGAACCATAATCGCGATTTGCCGTATTGCAAAGTTGTCTCTATTCTCAAGTTACCTCAGACATCGCCATAGTAAACATGAACAGCTCAAGATACACAAGCACAAGGCAAACATGCCAGAGACACTGGCACACTGACAAACTGGCACAGACTGTTTGGTAGTAACAGTTGTGGCATTCGTGGCCAACACCGGGCCAGAGCCAGATGGGGAGACGTAACGGGCTTCTCCGAGTACGGCCCAACAAAACACCCACACCAATTCTACCGCAGCTCAACCGCAGTACCAACACGATCAAATCGTGGCGAAATTGTTGCTTGCCTTGCTTGCCTTGCTTGCCGAGCTTGCCCAGCTTGCACAGCCCTAATAGGCGGTCTCGTGGTGGAGTGACGTTTTCACGGCAGCTGTTTTTCGTCCCACATCAGGCACATCAACTTCGCGCAAACTTCCCAAGACCCATCAGCCCAATTCAACAACCACACCGACCAGAAGAACTAAAACAAACAATGCCAGCCGAAACTACGACCAACGCCGGGGCTGAGTCTGCATTCCACCATCGCTAGCCCCCGTTCCGGACCGGCCGCACTACGGTTTGACCCTGTACACCGTCCGGCCGGGGCCCGGGTAGTCGGGTTTGAGCTGGGGTTGGTTTGGATGGTGGTTTCAAGGGGTTATTTTGAAACTGTCCGGCATTTTTTTGTTTTTAGAAATAGAAGAGAGGTTGAGCTTCCGCTGATGGATCAAGTCCTGTTGTCAATGCAATGACAACAAGCTATGTTGAACCGTGGAAACCCAACCTCCGCTTCGCTTCGCATCGAGACCAGCGACGCTCATGCAAAGAAATTAGCATCGTGAACAATTTTGCTCACTGTTAACTTCGACTGTATGTACCTAGATTCAGATAAAACTGTAATAAACCTCAAAAAGAAACATTTGCAACTGCTCCGTCTGTGGACACATCCTTCTTTCAGTCTATACTTCCTGTTTTTCCACCTCCATTGACCAGACGTCTGTCTAATTATCCTTGCTCCTCAACTTCTTCAGCCTCACCGTGCCCTCAAACAAGCCCCTATCCACCGCCGCCGCAACGGTCAAGGTACCACCCACAACCGCACAAAGACCGGCCAAGAAGCCCAGGAAGGACTTGGCGCGCTCTTCGCGGTTGACGACCTTCATGGGGGAGATATCCTATCGCCACTTTGTTAGCACTTATCACCACCATCCAACAACATCCAGATAGTCTAGGGGACTTACGTATGAGAAAAACACCCCCGGAATGCCCCCCCTACTATGCAACCTCTCACCATGACCCTCCTTCGTATCATCGCCCCCGGCCAGGCTGCGCTTATGGCTCGTAACGCTATACTGATGCGTCTCCATGCTTCCATCCGATCCATACCCGAACGCGCCAAGTCCAACACTGTGATCCTGCTCCCAATTCGCCCTGTTCTGCGCCGCCTGCTTCTCCCAGCCCAGCGGCAGGTAAGAGGTCGGCACGATCTTGACAAAGTACATGAAATTGTAGTTCGGATCGTCCGTCTCCTGCTTGGTGTTATCGAGGGGATTCAAATGGTGGTTCGTCCACAGCGTATTTTTCCCGTTACCACCCAGTTTGCGAACCAAGTCGTCAGGCAGCTGGGGACCGAATCGCAGACTGTGGATGATATGGCTAAAAGAGTGGCCGCCGGGGACGGGGGTGCTCCACCACTGCGCCAAGTCGTGGACGTGCATGTTCCCGTTCGAAAACGACCGGCCGGGCGCAATGTGGAAGTTGCCGATTACCTTGTTGACGCGCAGACCGCCTTCGATGCGACATCCTTCGTGTCGCTGCTCGGCTAGTCGCTCCGTGTAGTGCTCCCGTTGGCATTGCTCCATGGTGGAGCCGTTGCCGAAGGCCCAGGTCGCTTGGGCGTAGGCTTCGCGCACTTCTTCGCAGGTGGAGCAGCACCCGGGCTTTTTGGCGTTGTAGGGGGCCGGAGCGCCGTAGCAGGGGCCGCAGTAGGAGGGATCGAGGTGGGTGGCGGATTCGTCGGCGGCGTGGCTGTTGGGGGGTATGGTGTTAGTGGTGGTGGTGATGGGGGAGAGGGAGGGGTGATGGTGATGGGAAGGGAAACATACAGAGAAAGAACCTTGGCGTCAATCTCTCCTCCTCCTTCGCTTTGAGGCCTAAGTCTGATCTTCTTCACGCCGTGCTGGACGCCGTGTTGTTGCTCGCCGGATACGTCCATTACATCGAGAGTCAAGAGTTCGCAAGGTACCTTGGGGAAGGTGATGTTGAGGTGGATTTCCATTCGTTCGCCTGTTGTAATCCGTCATGGTCAGCTTCTGTTCTTCCTGTCTGTCTTGACTATCCAGCTCTCTTGTCCATGGGTTGTTGTTTGGGTATGCGCACCTCGTCCCTTATCAACCACCAACTCGGGGTGTATCACCACCTTCCTGTAGTCTCTCCATTCTCCCCACGAGAGGAACAAGACGACGAGCAGCGAGACGATCGTGACGATGCCTCCGGATGTTGTCCTGATCCTCGCATCTTCGACTGTTTTTGTAAAAGCGTCGAGCTTGGTGAATCTCGATTTCCCGGCCATCTTGGATCGTCGGCGGGTTTGTGGAAGGTGCCTCTAGGGGCGGACGGGCTTCGGTGGAATCAGCGGCGGCAATGACCAAACTGTCTGGATATAGTAAGTCGACAGGTGTACAATGTGTAATGAACAAGTATCCCTAGGTAGCCAAGGGACGAGGGAATGTTCCAAAGATTCCACGTGGTTGTGTGGAGGGGTTCGTTTCCCTTGCCGTTGTTGGTTGCTGTTAGTAGCTTGCGCGTCACCAACGGGAAGGGTGGAAGCTGTGGAATTGACAAAGCTCCAGGCTGTTAGTGTAAGGTCAACTCGCTCAGCTGCAGCCTTGTAGCTCGGGCGGGACGGGACGATCTTCAAAAACTCCAAATTCCAGAAAGGAGGGGCAGCAATCAAACAAACGAACAAGCACTTTCTCGTTGACACTTTCGCTATTTCATCGCCATCAATCAATTAATCACCCCAATCATTCAGGAACGAGAGACATGATGGATCTTACTGTTAACGAAACGAAACGATAATGAAGTTGAGGCCACCTTACACGCTGATTCTATCCTCTGATTGGTCAACAGGACCCTAGGGGATCCGCCGCGTGGCATTGGCGGGCATTGACCAGCGACTATCCATGATCCTAGGGCTGGACTTTCTTGGCGCTGCCAGGGGAAATTGTCTTGCATGAACCCTTTTTTCTTTCTCGAACCATGATGGCTTTTTTCCAGGAATGGAATGGTGATCAAAACATTGGACAATGTCCACTTTTGACACCTGCTTTGTTGCTGGGACAACCATATTTGTGAAGTCATTTTTAGGATCTGTTTGCGAAGAGGCTATTGGACCAGATGACGATAGCGTCGAACAACATGTCTGGATTTGGTGATTCCTCGCCGACATTATGAATCTACCGCCTTCCACAAAAAAATATCGAAAACAGCCTCAGTCACCGTTGTCACTCCCAAGGTTCGCGCCCTTACTATATTCGAATCGCCAAAATACTTTCAGCAGAATTGATGGTCTAGCCCCTTCCTTCGGGAGACGAGGCCCATGATCAACATTGGTGCGGCGCTTGGTGTTCATGGCTCCGGCAAAGAAGGGGTGGGAAAAGGATGTTCGGTCGAGTGGTTGTCTGGCAGTATGTAAAGCCTGGGTCCGTCGGCCGATTCAACACGGTCCTGGTGTACGAAGCGCTTGTTCTGTCCTCCATTCCGACATCAAGTTGAACGAACGGAGAACAATCGAGGCATGATCACATGAAGCCTCAAAAGACTCGAGCGTAGGCTTGACTGACCTTGATCACAAGGCATGCATTCCCCGCATGCTCGTAGAATACGAATGTCACTGTTCTTTCCTATCCCCTTGCTGTTCATGTGGTTTCTATATTTCTTCCTTTCTCTCCAGATACTCCGTATCCATACACCGTGGCCTTCTCGGGATACTGTCATCGAGCACGATAGACAGCAAGTGTTGTGGGCTTCGCCATCTAACAAAATTTGGCAAAAGGAAAAAGATTAAAGGAAAAATTAAAGGGGAAAAAAAGTGAGTATAATGCAATATTGCATGTCGTGGTTGGAAGCTCCGGGTAGCGTAGAGGTGTAGCCGTTTGGACTACAAATCTTCCGATACGAAATCGGCCCTTCCTCTGGACTACTGAAGCACCGTCGAGGGTAGAGTGCGATGATTCTTATTGAATGAAAAGTCACCGCAAGCGTGCCCCTAACAAGATTCGAACTTCGAAGGTACGGATCGTTCGCACGGGGGACTCGGGGGTATGCTACCCGTTACACCAAGGGACCTTGATAATGTATTTTGTTGGAAGGGGGCTAGGCGGGCGGGCCTATAAGGGGCTTAGTGGGCTGGTGGGAGCCTGCGGAGGGCAGTAGGTTTTGGGGTGGAAATGGTGAGTGAATGGTGGTGTTGAAGATGGGATCGAAGTCTGAGGTTTGGAGTGTTGTGCCATCGGCAGTTGCGGGCGGCAAGGTCGTCTCTACGGGTGAGTTTTGGGAAAGGTAGGTTCGGTCAACACTTTCATAGTAACAACAAGTTGCTACTTACCATTTCTAACTGCCTGGTGATGGCTTTGATCGGTCATGGGAAAGCGGGAGGTCAAATGTATTTGCAAGAGGAGACTCTGGCTAGAGGTGTTCACTCTTCCTCTCTGTTGGGAACAGCCGTGTATCAAACGGAAGGAACAAAAGAGTCGGCTCATTTTTGACCGAAATAACTTTGCCATAGGTATCACAGGTGCAGGTGGAAGTTCTCCCTCTGGGCTCTAATTTCCTAACGTCGCAGATGCAATGCTGGTCTTTGCCTTGAGGAAGTGCCGGCCCTCAACCATGAGCTCTTGCAGGCAATGCAGTCTGACTAACAGAGGAAAGTCTGAGCCCCCACCAGACTGTTTTTTTTTTATTACCCCCATCCTTCTCTTACCAGGAAAAGGTTGTGTAGTCCTAGAAGGGGCAGATGTCTTTGAAGGAAAGCACAATCATCTTGGAGACCAAGTAAGTAGTCCACACTCCAGTCACTGTCACCAACCATCGTCTTCAACCAACCCAACATCAAGTGTTACCAAAGTCATTTGATCGTACTTCAGCAACTACACCATCACACAATACTACACAGCTAAACCTGGGTTACTGTTCATCCAACAACATACCAAACACCATTGATCACGACTACAACAGACAAGCATCGCTCCAATCTGTTTCCCACATCAGTTCCCCAAACAAACTACCACAAACAACCAAGCCAACTTTCCACACGAACACACACTACGCTCAGGATTACCTGGCTAACAATACCAAAATGAGACCCAATTCTTCCGCCAACAAAGACCCCGACAACTCCGAGCGTGGCCGTCGGTTAGAACGCGCGGGTATCGACGACGAGACCGGTACGGACAATACGAACTACAACCTTTTCCATCCTCCCAGTGCCGACAGCCTTTATTACGGTCCTCTATCTCTTCCGCCTCGTCCTCGTTATCGTTCTCCCCCTCCTACGGGGCTTCCTTCGGGTTCCGCTCCTGATATCGCTGAGCTTATCACTTCTGCCGCCAGAGCTGCCAATCTGGCCGCTGCTAGCCGCGGTGGCTCACCTAACCCTATCGAAGAGGGTGAGGCTACCGTCCGCTCTTCCCGTGACTCCTCTCGACCCTCGTCCCGTTCCTCTGCCCCCTCACCAGAAAGCCGCCCCTCCGTTTCTCCCGACCTTCCGCTTTCCCATTTACCTTTCCCTCCTTTTCCTCCCCCTCCCGCAGCTAAACCCAACACCGCGCCCTACGGCTCCAACAACAAAGAATACTCGGTGGAACCCTAGTATGACACCGAGAGCAAAAAAATCCTGTCCGACCTCAGCAAGCGAGCGGAAATGGCGGAACAGCAACGCCTCACCCGCGACGGACGGGACCCGATAGCTTTAAAAGTCTTCGATGGGTGTATCCGTGAACAAGGATACGTGCTTCGCCCGTTCATGGGCGGGTTGTCGACGACGGATGAGTGGGACTATGAGATGGGGTTGAAGGCGTTGCCGGGGTGTCTGATTGAAGCCAAAGAATGCTGGAGGGCGCTGGATCCGTGGAAGACTGGGACGAAGGAGGGGCAGAAGGGAAAACGCAATTTTGATATGTGGGTTGAGAAGGGGTATAAGAGCGTTGTGCTCTGTGCGGCGGATAAGAATAACAAGTGTAGGGCGGTCATGGTTCGTTTCAGGATTGATTCGAAGATGAAGGGGAAGGAGGCGGAGGGGCTGGATCTTGATCTGGGTGTGAATGTGAGCAAGAGTGGGAGCGGGAATAGGAACAGGAATGAGGAGGAGGGTCCGGTTTGGAAGGAGGGGGTGCTGGGGTTGAAGGTGATTGATTTTTGGAGACCGGGAGTGGCGGATAAGGAGTTGCAGGCTGCGCTGGGAGATGCGACCCGTGATATTTTCGAACTGCTCGATGATGTGAAGGCTGTTCAGATTCGCGGTGGCGCGGGGCCGTCAACGAGCGGAAATGTGGAGTATCCGATAGATGCGAGGATGAGAAGGTACTTGGTCATGGAGGAGAATGTTAAAAGGCTCGCGATAAAGCTGGGATATGAGCAAGTAGACGAGGAGCAGATGCCAATGGGTACGCGGTGGGTGTTGGAGTTTCCGCGAGACGCGCTGGACGAGTTAGTGAGGACGAGGGCCAAGTTGTTGAGGGACAAGACTGATGAGAAAGAATGGAAGGAGGAGGAGAGGGAAAACGATTTTGAGAAGTGCGCAGAGGAGGAAGAATTCAAGATTGTCAAGGAGGCTGGCATCGGCGGAACAAAGTATGTCGAGGACGTGAGTGCGGCTGTGGATCTAATGGACAACCTCATGATTGCTGCGGTGGAAGAACGCGGCCTTGAGGCGGTCCGGAACAGGGACGACGGCTTCAGACCCATGCCGATGCTTAGTCTGCCGGTCCGCAACAGGGAGAACGGTTTGGGACCGGTGCTGTTTTCTGCTAGCCCCTCACCGTCAGGCAGCGAAAAGTCTGACACGGATTGCAGCATAGTGTTTCCTTGGGACGATAGCCCTGAGTCTGATGGGGAAGCTATCTTGGAATCAATCGAGACAGACAGCCCGGAGTCTGGGGAGGCGGAGGAAACCCGTCCGGAAGCTATCCCCGAGGAGTCAACCATGTCGGAGCTCAAGGAGGGCACCAGTCCAAAGCCCGGCCAGGTGGAGGAAAGCAGGTCGGAAGGCAACAGCATGTCTAGCCCGGAAATCGCAACACTCTTCAAGGACGAGGAGTCTTCGGATGAGATATTTTCAGATGAGAAGTCTTCCTCAGAAAACGCCGACGAGGGAGACAAATACCACCTCTCTGGGTCTCATACTCCCGAGAGCAAGATGGTTATTGTTGAAAGTGTCGAAGTCGATACCGAAAAAGCCGAGAGTTCTCTCGATGGGAAGAAGGGTGTCGGGGTTAGTGTCAAGTCTGTGGATCCTTCCGATGAGGATCCTTCTCATGACGAGCCATCTCATGACGAGACCTCTGATGACGAGATTGTCGACTTGGCGGCTTGTTATCTTGATGATTCTTCTGGTAACGAAAACGATCTTGACTAGGAAGACAAGACGGACGGGAACAACCAGGATGAGAAGACGGACGAGAACAACTCTCCCCAGGACGACAAGACGGATGAGAGCGAGCTTCCCCGGGATAAAAAGACGGACGAGAACAATCTTCATCAGGATGACAAGACGGACGAGAACAATGTCTCCCAGGATGACAAGACGGATGAGGACGATATCAGGCTGCTCCTGCTCGATTTGCTTGGTGTCAACAGAACTGCTTCTCCGGACGACGGGAATGAGACCAAGGACAACGAAGCGGAAGGGAGCTCTTAGATGTCCGGGAGGAGGTTCATGGTACTGGGTATTGGTGTATTTTAAAACATAACATCGTCGTGCTTGTCAGCGTTTCCTGTATCAATCCTCCGGATATAGCGTAAAAAAAACATAATGTCTATTCCATTCTGCCAGCGCTTTAAACCTGTCGTATATTGTCAACTTCCCAAACCTTCCTAAGACTTGAGCCTCTCGCTCCTCGCCATATCGTCCTGCGCGTCTCTAACCAAAAAACTGTAACAAGTTAGCATTTTTCCCCCATCTCCCTTTCAACATCAGACAACTGGATAAGATACTCACTTATACCAAATAACCGTCGGCACAATCGTACCCGCATGCCACAAACTATGCGCATCCACGCTCCCCCAAAGCGGCGGGAAATCCAACAACTCCAAACTCATCGCCACCAACACCCACGCCACCACAATACCCGGCCACGCCGCCCACCCCTTCTTCTGCTCCCTATACCTAGTCCACGAATACCAACTCCACAGCAAATTCTGTATCGCCCCCACCGCCACGTTGGCCGCCATGTTATACGTGTAATCCCACGTCCACATCTTCAGGTACGTGACATGCGCCACGTACATCAAAATACAAAGCGCCGTCCAAAGCCTCAACAACGACTGTCGGCGCGGCGTGTCCTTCTTATCCAGCCTGAAGATTCGCACGGCAGTGTAATATAACCCATAAAGCACATTCGCCCCAGCAGCGAAGTAATCTAGTTGTTCAGTAACGGGGAAATCCCTAGTGTGGAAAATAGCGGAGAAGAACCATGAGGCCATGCCGACGTAGGATAGCATGATGTACCATTTGCGAAGGGGGTAGGAGGAGGGGATGCAGGGGAGGATTTTCTGGTGGAGGCCGGAGTAGTGGGCCCATAGATTGCCGAGGGAGAAGAGAACGGAAAAGGGTTCTTGCATGCCTAGGAAGCGTACGAAGGGCCATTTACCGTGGTATTGGACTACGGGGTGCGGAGCCGGTGGGGGGACTTGGGAGAGCCGGGAAGAGGTGACGAGGTGTTGGCAGGTGTAGTCGCATTCGGAGGGGCAGGACCAGAGGAGGAGGCGGCGGTGGAGGGCTGGAGATTAAAAGGAGGGGGTTAGCTTGCGAGGCTAGGTGGGAGAGGGGAGGACAAGGGGAGAACGGGAGAAAGGAAGGGGGAGGGGAGAAAGGAAGGGGAGGACGTACGAATGGGGGTTTGATGCTCAGCGTCCGGACCGCAGTTTTCGCGTTCGCAGACCTGATCATGATGCTGTTAGCTTCTCTCCTTGTATTCTTTCGCGTCCATCCCAGCCCAGCTTTGGTTCCGTCTCTCCATTCTAGCTCAAGCTATCCTTTCTCCCCAGTCCCAGATTGGAAGACAACCTACCCTAATACACTCCTGAAACTCAGGCAGCCGATCGCCAATGGATGCCGCGACGGGTGTAGCTAGCGCGACGAGGCCCAAGAGAAGCAATTGCTGTATGGACAAGAAGCTAGAAGAGCTGGGAGAGCTGGGAGCTCCGCCCCGTCTGGACGCGACGTTGAACTTCATTGTGTGGGCATTGAATGACGGAGTCGGGTTGCCGATGGTGTTTACGATTCGAGTCGGCTTCGAGTGCTGGATGAGAGCTCGGAGGAGCTTGGAGGACGGGAGACGCGTGTGGTCCGGCGCGGTGCAGGTTTAGCTTAATTGTTCGATAGCTCGATAGCTCGGGCTCGGGGTCTCGGGTTGTTGCGTCAGACCGAATATCGAGTCTAACTGGCGATAGCTGAAGCTTTGCTAGGCACTCGACAAGAACCGCAGCTTAAAGATAGAACAAAGTCAACAGTGAAGTCCCAGAGGGCGACAAGCTCAAAGAAATGTCGAACCCTCAAATCGCAAAAGATAAATCCGAAACCCGGAATTCGGATGCCGCGGTTGGCGTTGGCATTCAGCGGGGCTGGACGCTAAAGATGAAGTCTCCGGGCGGGACAAGGCGCAGGGGGCGGGCTGGGCGGCAGCGCTAACCCCACTCGCTCCTGTCCGGCTTCGGGAGGCGCCGAACAGGTGTGGGTCCAAGCGTCGCCCTGCAGCACGTCAAACCTCCGGAGACCGGGACCGGGGCGGGGGGATTTTTCCCGGTGTGGATTTGGTGTGGGTGTACGGAGATCCGGGGAGGGTCTGGGAAAGATGTATTATTGGAACTTGATAGGAGGACTTGGGAGGGTTGGGTGGTATGTCTTGGCCTGGAACTCTGTTAGTCTGAAGGGTGTGTATTTTTGGAGTGTGGTTTCGCAAGTCACATTCTTGGACTGCTGGTCTCGTGGGTTACATAGTGGACATTCCATGGTCACTTAATGATTGAATAATAACGGAATGCAGAGAACGAGTAGATTCACCGAGCTTGTTTTATATCAAGACATGGGCAACTTACTAAGTGAATATTGAGCTATATTCGAGTACAAGCTACCTTACCCATGCCACTCAACAGTTTACACGCCGTTTCAAGCCCCCCTTAATCGAACAATGTGTGCCGTAGAGATGAGCTTTATTGTACGTCCAACTGTATCTGAATAAATAAAATATCCGAATGAGATGAGAAAGCTCCGTGTGAGCGAGTCCAGAGTCTAAATAGGTAAGAAGAGAAAAGAAAATTATGCTGCGAGGTAAGGTGAACTTCGCTACCTATTCCAACCGTTCCATAGGGCAAATACATACATGACAAAACCTGTGAGGGGCAAGAGAAATGAGAAGGATACGAATCGTCATGTACTGTTTTACCATGGTGCGATTGATTGTACAGAGAGTGAAGTAAATACCAAAGACAAGTCCAAGAAAGAAGATAAGTAAGGTATGCAAAGAAGAAAGAAATTGCCTCGCGGCACGATGACTGGAGCCAGTGCCACCAGGTTACCTACCGACCGTAAGGAGGACAAACGAGTTGTATAGATGATAGTCGAGCATCGGTGTTATTATTGCCGTCGCCTAATTGAGGACAACCATTGTATAGATGATAAGCAGATATCATTGTCATTATCGTCGTCGTCCAACTCAAACTTCGCACGACGACCAACTCAATCAGATAGCCATTACATCGAAGCTGGCCGCCTTTACCTCGTGTTGGGTATCGTGGCTGAGGTGGTTAGCTGATATAATGACTATCTGATCGTGTGTTGGTCGTGCGAAGTTTAGTGTCGTGTCGCCTAATTTATCGATATCCGATTATTATCTACACAACCGTTGTCCTCAATTAGCGCGACGACGACAATAATACCGATGTTCCCGGTTATCATCTACACAACTCGTTGTCCTCCTCACGGGTCGAAGTAGCAAGTGGAAATGCCCAAAGATATTCATCCATCCTCTTCCTTTGGAGCAAACGTCTGGTGCATCCGGATGTCACCAGACGTATGCCTTCATAAACGCCATAAACCCCGACTTCCGCCGCCGCTCATGCAGTAGTAGGTAAGGAGATGGAATCATAACGCCGTCCACCATAGCCCATAATCATAGCCAAAAGAACCCACACCACCAACCAACAAACAAGTGAAAGGAGAGGAGAGGAGAGGCTTGGAGTCTAAAACGGACTCCCAGACCTCCTCCTCCCCCCCTCCCCACCCCTCCGTCTGCTAAACTCCCTCAACCTCTGCCTCAAATCAGCCATCCTTCCGCTTCGTCCCGTTGCCGTCTCACTTCCACTTCCGCTTCCGCTTGCACTTGCACTTGCACTTGCACTTGTACTTCCACTACTATTGGTCCTGCTAGTCTCTGGTCGGGGCCCAGATACAGTCTCATTCACCTCCTGACTGCGCCTCTGGCTCGGTTTCGATTGCACCACACGACCAAGCATCCCCAGATCTACACTCTGTCCGTGTCCCGGTCTTCTGATGTGACTGCGATTAGCACCATGAGGAAAGCTAGTGAAGCTCAACGGCGATCCTAGTCTGGCAGGTGGCTGGACGTTCGACTCTTCTTGCGGATGTGGGGCGACACGGAGGGGGGTGAGACCGAGAATTGCTGGCATGCTGATGGAGCTTGGGAGGCCCAGTCCCAGGGGTTCCGAGGGCTGGGGAAGACCGGGAGCGAGTTCGGTAGAGATGGTACTGGTGGAAGTAGACCGCGGAATGAAGAGCTCGTCGAACCGGTGGCCTAGGGTTGAACTGAATTCCGTCGATCTTCGGCCTCTGGTGGTGGTAGTGGCTCCCTCTTCCGTCTTTGGTCTGGAGTCTACTACTGCTGCTACAGAATCAGGAGCAGCAGCAGGAGCAGTCTTCTTCCTGTGATCGCCTCCTTGAGAGTGGGTGTTTCTTCGCTTACCAGGCGCGCTGGATCTGCTGAGTCTTACGGGGCTTTGCAATCTGCCTGTTGTTGGTCTGCTGTGTTGTCCCGGAAGAGAATGAGAGATTGTCTGGCCCCGTTTTCGGGTGGTGATGGCTCCTATTGCGGCGGCGAGAGAGGCTGAGGAGGAAGGACCGTAGCTTCGCGGTTGAGCTGCTGGTTCTTGGTCGTCTCCTGCTTCACCACCGGAGATGGGGAGGGGGCCGAATAAGGGAGAGCCGAGACGGCCTCGTTCTGGCTCTTGGTCTGCGTCGTTTAGTTGCCGCTGTGGGATAGGGATGGGTTCTAGAGGTGGTGCTAGAGCTTCGAAGATGCTTAGACTTGACCTCGTCAACTGCGCTAACGGCCCTTGTGGTTGCATGTGCTCTGATGTGCTGAGAGTAAGAGACATGGACATATCCCCCGTCGCAAACGGCCGCTCCGCCCTGGGCGTCTGAACAGATTGCATCGGAGTTACGCTTCGAGAGAGGAAGCGGTGGTTCTTAGCTGCCGCTGCCGCCTTTTGACGGCATAACTCCCTTAGCTGTGCCCTCGTGGCTGCTTGCGTGTGTGGCCAGCGCATGAAAGTCCCGGCCCCCTCGGCGCTCCCACCGGCAGTGCTCTTTTGAGCTTTCGACCCCCGCCAGGTGCGAATGGCTTCGCGGGCTACCCGCGCGCACACGCCTTCCGGTGGAATGCAGTTCTTGCCCATGCGAAACGGTGTGACTTTGGGGTCTTGAAGGTACAGTGAGTAGTACGACCAGAGGTGGTCGTTCATCGGTTTGGTCCAAGGGGCTTTCTTTCTTGATGGTTTCGGTTGGAGGTTGGCTTCTTTGGAAGTGTTTGTGGTGGATAATGGTTGCAAGGTCTCTGTTGGCTCGTCAAAGTCAAGAAGGTCTGTTGTGCCGAGATAATGTAGAGTGTCCTTGCCGTCGAGGAAGGCACTTTCAAGGTCACATTCGTCGGAGTCATCATCTTCGGAGAGGTGGGACCATTGGCTCGGGAAGGAGTCGCTGGTCTGAGTGGATTGGGATGTTGATGGCCTGCTTATGTCGTCGTCATCCTCAGGCGTTGACTCGAAGCTGCTGGTTGAACCAAGGGTCCAATCCGGATATCGACAGGGTGTTAATGTTGGTAGCGTCATGGTTGTTGGTACTGGTGTCTTTGGTCCTGCGTCTGAATATGCCCTTGCCCGGGGGATTTGCAAAGACAGGGAGTCTTGATAGGGTTCTGGAGAGAAGGGACGCATGGTAAAGTCCTCTGGGTCTGACTCTGGCTCTTCAATACTGGGGATGGCGAGGTCTGCTGCTGCTACCGAAGCCAGAAATTGCTGTGACGCAGCGAGCTGGTTCGAAGTGGTGCGTCTCTTGACTTTCAGACGGGGTCTGGGAGGCGAAGGAATTTGGGGAAAGCCGTCATCTTCTGGAATTAGGTTTATGGGTGTCTTTGGTCCTTCGCTGGCGTCGGGAAATTCGAGCGCGACGGCATAGCGAAAGTCGCGTGGCATGGTTACATGCCCGGAGGAATGTTGTTGATCCATTATGTCTTATACGAGCGTCATGCGGTATGGGGTTGGGACAAGGAGAGCAAGGGATGAAGTAAAACGGTAATAAATTGAAACAGGCGCGAGGTCGGCGACGGGACTCGATCGCGATTGTTGTGTTGAGAAGCGGAGTGTCGCCAAATGAGTGGTGAAAAAGTAAGGGCGACAAAAGAGGAAGATCCCAAAAAGGTGGGCGGCTGATACTCGCGCAAGCCGTCTCTTTGTCGCAAAGGCGGTCGGTCTTTGTTGTTACGCGACGCGACAACCTGGCCGTCAAGGTATTGTGGATGCGATACAAAAGAGTTGAGATGGCGGACCAAATAGGGATGGCTGGAGTGCGGCAGGCAGGCAGGCCGAATCGGCGGGATCAAAGGAACCAAGTAGGAAAAAGCAAAGGATGGGTTAGGCAGAAGGAGAATATGTGTGTACTGTGCCAATTGTTATGCGGGTTGGTGAAACACGAGCGGTCGTGGTCGTGGTCGTGGTCGGCGTAGTCGGCGTGGTCGTTATCGCGTTCTATTGTCGTTGTCTGTAAGGGAAGAGGGAACTGTTGGATGGTTGGGGGAAATTAGGTGTTGTTGTTCAATTGTTGTTGGTGATGGTGGTCGTCAATGTTATTTGCGGAAAGAGCGAGTGTCGGAGGGAGGGTCAAGTGAGCGGAAGGTCTCAGTCGCAAGTGCGCGCGGACGTCTTTTGCTCCCAACTTGCCTTGAGAAGGAAGCGGGTGGATGATGCGACCAAAACGCCGGGTGTTGTGGGCAATGCGCCAAATGCGCGCGCCTGTTGTTGAGCGAGTCGCAAAGTGAAGTCGCAAGAGGAGCCGCAAAAACTAAAGTTTGCGACTGTGTTGGAGGGGAGGACAAAGTGGTTGCAGACGGATGGAACTCGTTGGACTCTGGATGCGATCGATATGCGATAGGGAAGTGGGCTGCTAAGGGTAAGGGTCCGTCAAAAGTGGGAATGGATGTGCTATGTATAATGTAGGTACAAGGCAAGGTCGTACAGTAGCTTCATCAGTCTCGGAATCAGATCAGCCAGAAAAAGAGGAACAGGGACATGGGCTGAGGCATCTCTTCTTGTCAAGTCAAGTCTTGGGTCTCTCTTCTTCTGTTCTCTCGGATATGACATGGAACCTCCAGTCTGTGGACAACCACACCATCAACATGTCAACATATATACAGAATACGATCAGCCAGTGGTATACAACAACGACAACAACAACAACACCGATCCAATCGTGTACAAAACACCAATTCGAGGGTCCGTTGTCCACCTGTCGCGGCACGGAATCCGACCCTTACTTTGACACTTGAAGCCCGCAGTGGAGTTCACGCCGGCGTGGAGTTTGTTGTGGAGATGGAGGCCGCTTCCGTCACAAGTGTAACCCAGCTTCAACGACAACAACATCACAACATCAACAATAACAATAACATCGAAAGTTTAAACATGAGATTCAATCTGGAAGCGAAGGCGGCAGCAACAGTAATAACAGCGAGGCCGGCCGTCCGCGGATTCATCATGGTGTGAAGAACCAGTGAACACAACTCGAACGCGTCGCGGACGCGATCCCAACGTGTTAGCGGCGGCCTGTGATTGGCTAACCACAAAACAACCGACCATCCCGGACGCGTCCCATGTTGTCAATGTTGTTCCCAAAATGGCGACACACAGCGAAGACTCAAGAACCTCAACGGTCACCCACTGTCACCACGGCCAGCACAGGACGGTCCAGTGATGCAATCTGCAGCGCTAAAAAGTCCCTACTGTAACCTCATGTGAGCACTGCCGCCGGAGACAGGGTTTCTGTCTTTTCGATGCCGATTCAATTCCTGGCTGTTGTCGGCTTTTCAACTGTTGATTTTCTTTTTTCCGACGTATCCAACTGAGAGACGGAAATGAGGACGGAGGTGAAGGGTCCTAGGAAGGGAGCAACTTGAAGTGACGGCTAATCTGTAAGAGGGAGGAACCGAGGGAGAAGGTGCAGCTGCAGGTCGGCCTTACTAGGTAACCTTCTCCCGTCTGGACGGCCTGTCAAGAGATCATGTCGCTGTTGTTGATCAATTGTTGCCTCACGATCGCGCCTGAGAAGGTTTGACGGCATTCATGGCGTTATGATCAGAAGATGTGGCATCTCATCAACGAAAGATTCGACTGCTTCCCTCGTGGACAGTGGTGGCCGCGGGCAATTGAAATGGTGAGGTGGGGTTCGAGAACCCGGATGGTCAATGCGTGGGTGCGCGTAGAAGTACAACCAATGACGCGATGTTTCGCATTCTGCAGCACTGAATGAACTGGAAGTCTGCTGTTCCTGTTCTCTTGGCCGTGGCCTTTTCTCAGTCATATCTTGAGGGCATTTCAGGATCATGAAGAAGGTTGTCGATGAAGCTCAGGACGTGAACGATGCAAACTCTACAGTATTTGTGTCTTAGGAGTTGTGACCGAAGGCGTCAAGACTCATGCTTCGTCTGGCATTGAACTCGAGCCATGATGACGATGGCATTGGGCCTGGCTCGTGCACGATAGCACATTCAGTTAGAGACCATGCTTATCTGGCTGCGATAAGCTCAGTTTTCTAACACCAAGGATAAGAGCTCATTGCGGGGTTTGAGTCGAAGGTGGGGTCATGATCTTGGGTATGGGGTTTCCATCCGACTTGTTGTTCGCTTCAACCGGGCAACTTATAGCTGAGCTGGGCAAGAGACAATCAGCTGAAACCAGCTCCTTCCTACTTCTAGGTGAGCTTCACATCCAGCTTCATTGATTGGCCGGATGACAACAGCGTGGAGCTCGTTTTGCTGGCGACTTTGGCATCATCGGCGTCAGTTCGATCATCTTTGAACTTTCCTTCCTTTTCTTCCTGTAGTTTTCGATTTCTTCCTGGAGTGACATCTCCTCAGTTTACCAAATGGCATCAACAGCATCAGTCAACCTGGTCACGCTGGACAATCTCGACGAGGTCTGGCCTCGTTGGGACCCCGCCGACTCGAACCATCTCTATGCTTTGGTTGATATGGGCAGGTAAGCTACCATCTTTGCACTTTTCCCCTCGTGTTGACCTATCATATCCTGATTCCATTGTTTCTTTCAAAGCAATGGCATCCGGTTCTCCATTTCCGACCTCTTCCCGCCACAGACTCGCTTGCTCAAGTGTCTTTACCAGGAGCGAGCTGCCATCTCCTTATTCGACGCCCTGAGCGAGTCTTCCTCTGGTGGCCCCCTGCTTTTCCCCAAGAAAACCATCACCCTTGTGTCCGAGACACTGGCCCGGTTCCATGCCATTGCTGTCAACGATTACGGCGTACCCCCCGATCATGTCACCGTCTTTGCTACAGAGGCCATGCGGAAAGCGGACAATGCTGCTGAAATGCTACAAGCCATCGAGACCGAGGTCCCTGGACTTGCCATCAAGATTCTGGACCCCCAAGTCGAGACCCTGTTTGGTTCACTGGGAGCCAGATCTGCCTTTTCTCGGCCCAAGGGTCTCTTCCTTGACCTTGGCGGTGGCAGCATTCAGATGACGTATCTGGACACCACCGGTCAAGATGCCGACTATCACATCCACGCAGCACAGGTCGGCAAGAGTCTGCCTTTTGGTGCTGCTCGCTTGATCAGAATCCTTGAACACGACGATGCTGACTTCAAGACCCAGGAGGTTTCGAAGCTCGAGGAAGGTATGAAGCTGGCTTTTGCCAGGCTTTGCGAGACCTTCCCTGCCCTTGCGGACGAAGCCAAGGGCACACAAGGCATTGATATTTATCTCTGCGGAGGAGGGTTCCGAGGCTACGGCAGCATGCTGATGCACAACGATCCAATCTCCCCGTATCCCATACCAGCAATAGGCTCTTACAAAGTCACGGGCGAATTCTTTGCCAAGACCAGTCATATGCTCGAGGTGAATACCAACTTCAAGAAGAAGATCTCTGGAATGTCCAAGCGCCGCCGAGCCCAGTTTCCTGCCATCGTCACGGTCGTTGAGGCTCTCATCTCGGCCGTTCCACACATACGATCGGTCACGTTTTGTGCCGGAGGAAACAGAGAGGGTGCGCTCATGATCAGGCTGCCCCAGGAGATTCGCGAGAGCGATCCTTTGGATTGTCTCCAAGCGGAGGCATCACTCCAAAGCATTGTTGATATACTGTCATCAGCTCTCCCAGCTGACTACAGCAGCCCAAAAACGGTCTTTGGTCTTGGTCTTGGCCGCCTGTTCGCGAGCAAGATTTGGTCCAACACCGGCGTTGATGCCCTTGCCAATGCCTCTGCCGCTTTGCACAGTGCCATCACGGAACATCCCGATTGTCCTGGTCTATCACACGCGGCCCGGGCTGTCATGGCTCTGACACTTTGTGCAAGATGGGGCGGCAGCGTCATTCCGGCGGATGAACAGCTGTTGAACAACTTGCGGGCATTGGCCGACACCGTCAACCCTGACGCAGTGTTCTGGGCGGGCTACATTGGAGCTGTGGCTGCCGCACTCGCGAAACTGGCACCAACGATCCAAGATGCTCATCAGCTTGGAGACATGGTTCAGTAAGTTGATTGTTCGACCAGACAGCCGTTCAACAGCGTACTAATAATTTTCGCACCAGGCTTCGCTCGAATGTGGAACAGCTTGACGACAACAAAGGTTTTCAAGTTCACCTCAACCTCCAGGTCAGCGAAACGGCTCTTCGAGGCGTCGACACCGGAGACCTGATATCCCACTTCGAACTAGTCAGCACGCAGAGGGAGCAAGATCCTGGGAAGAAGGTGGTTGTGGACATCACGGTACTGCCTTAGCGGCCAAAATATAATACCAGTCGCCGCGGACAGCAATATTGAAGAACAAAAACAAATCTATTTTTTTTTTTTTCCCCCTCGCCCGCCCTGAGGAATTCTATGAACACCAGACTCCGCATCGACTGAAACAACGATTATCAACTGCCATTATCCAACCGATAAAGACGGGGTAGCTTTCAGAAAAGTGTGGGGTGTTATGCACATACGCCACATTCCTCTTCACACTCCCAATCGAACAATCCTTACGCCCTTCCCCGCTGCGCCTTTAAGAGCTTTGCCTCCCTTTCGACAACATGTCGCTTGAAGAAGAGGTGTCTTTCGTTGGTGGGTTGTTCACGACTGAGTTGGTTGTCCAGTTGACGATCTGTCGCCTTGTCAGTTTTTGGTCGCTCAATCTCAGTGGACTCCGTCTATGCTGGCTTACAAAAAGCGAAATGGGATTGCCAGGCTTCCTGAAAGGCGTCATACACTTGGCTGTCGTTACCAAATACTGCAGGGTTGGCTTTTTTGAGGCACTTCACCACCGTTGCTGAATTTCGAAAAAGTACCGAGTAAACGACGACGATCCTGTGCAACAAGCGCTCAGTATCCGTCTCGAATATTCGTCTGTCGTTTCCCGCAAGCGTCACTACCAGAAGTCAGTCAGTCTGTGGGCAATTTGTCTCAGGCAATCTCGAACTGACTATTAGCGGGCGCCATGCGACGCAGCGATGCAAGCGAATCATGATACACCAGTATCAACAGCCAAAGGGAGCCCCAAAGGGCAACAAACAAGGCCGACTGGAGCGCCGGTTCCTCCTGTTTCTGGATGGTTTGTGAATCCACCAAGTCCTGGATGACCTTCAGGACCGTCCATTCGAAAGTGGATATTGCACTGGCAGCACGTAAGCATAAATGAGCTTGTACTGGCATCAGCTGAGGAGTGAACGGTGCGTTGTTGTTGAAGAACGGCCGAGTCCCCCCGGTGGCCCAGATCTTCTCTGTACACGCCATATTTACCACGTTCAGCATCAACGTGTGCACTTGTTTAGCCTTGAGGCGCGCTTCACCCCATGGAAGCCCTTCTTCAGGAGTGTCAGCCAAAGTTTCGGACCAGAGTATGAAGCCTTCGAGACCTACCGAACTTATCCGAATAGAGTAGCAGAAACTTCTCGAGGCAATTTCGAAAGCTCGATCCGTTTTCTGCACGGATGTCATCCTTCATCCACTCCAATAGGTCCCTATCACCTCTAGTCGGGTCCAGATCACGTCTAGTCGGACTTGGATCTGCGTCAACGCGTATCGCTTGGTTGTACATCCTACCTGGCCTCCGGCTGGTGAACTCGCGGCCAGTCATTGTGAAGTGGGCCCTGTTGGGATTCGACGACAGCGAGATAGAGAGTATATGCTCACTACTGCCGGACTGCGTATGGCCTTCCGTACCCAGCTTGTAACGGTCCTTCACATCATGGGATGTCCAGCGTTCTGGACCAGAATCAGCATTTGAAATTCTCGAGGGTGTTGATGCTAATACATACCCGACTTCATAAGGGAGGTGAGGGGGTCTCGGATGCACTTCTCTTGAGCATAGGGGCTGCCGATTTTCATACAATCCTCCTCGCACTTGGGACAGGTCCCTGGGCCGTTGCACTGTTGTCTCTTTGTTAGCAAACTCTCGGAACAGGGCGACATGAACGGTCTCCTTACTCCGACCTTCTTGAGCTTGCAAGAGGAACATGACTTGATCTTTCTCATACGGTTGGTGCTCTCGGGGTCCTTTACTACCCGGCTCCGTCTACCAGTGCGCGCAGAGTTGCTAGTGACGGGCACCCGAAGGAAGGGCGAGCTGTCATAACCGGCAGGGGGTGGGGAAGAGGTGTTATCAGGTGCCTGAGTACTGCTTGCGTCTTGGGTGTCGATGTTGGAGACGTCGTGGTCGAAATCTTCAGACGTTGTTAGCTGAGGGTCCACTGGGAGGTTTCCACCGAGCATTGACAAATCATCAGGTTCAGCGAGATGAGGTCCGAGAGGCACAGGGTCGTCAAGTGCGTCTGGAATGGCAATGCCCTGGTCTGACCCGATATTTGAGAACGGATCTGAGTATGCTGTAGTGACAGGTGATAACCCGAAGAATGAATCCTCGTACGAGGATCCGGTGACGGTGACGGTGACCGATTCCTCGTCCCGTTCAGGGAAAACATGCCCCCAGTACAGAGGGTTGTCGTAGTCCACGGCAAAGCCGGCACTGCCGCTGGAGGTACGCTGGGGAAGATTGCGTTCCATGGTGGGCGTCATCGGGGGGCCAGACGACATGGCGACGTATCAGTCGACTGTGTTTGCTGCACAAGTGTTTGGCTGACTCCAACAGGGCTGCATACACTCTGGGATAGTGTGTGGCACGAAATGCAAGAAACGATCCGAGGAAAAGAAGACAATTCGGTCTGACGATATCGAGGCGAGGCAAGTGTTCCGAAAACAGACCACAATCTCTTGATGATTCCGGATGAGGGAAGAAAGAGGAGATGAGTGAGAGAATATCATGGGGGTACTCAGATTATCCCAAAAGATGCTGTGCCCTGAGGCGGTGGTGGCCTTCTTGTTTAAGAATCAAGTGACTATGGGTAAGAAAAGAGGCCATGGGCCTCCTCCTTTTTGCTTGCGTCGAACTCTTATTTTGCTGTGCTGCTACTCAGCGTTCGGCGTCGATATCGGTGAAAGCAGGCAGCGTGATTGGTCAATCGACTCGTGCTTGTTGTTGAGAACTTGAGGTACGTACAAGTGTTACACCAAAACACTGCTTACGACGGTACCTACCACCACGGTTTTGGATGGTAGGATAGTTGTTGATAAACGGTACCTCCTAATATCATGGTGGGCAGCTGGCCTGGCTCCTGAAACCCCAGGGAAAGGGACTATCACATCAAGAAGCCTCTTGTTTGTTGGGTGGGACCTATTCACACAATACCGCATTACACTCCGCATCTACGCATTTGCCAATAATGCAGAGGGAGCCTCACGGGGTGTCACCAATGTTGCAACTCCATGCTCCGTGCCTGCATCCGTGCAGTAGCTCCGATTACACGTCAACCGCACCAGGCACAAGTGTGCGGAAGTCCAATTAGGCATGCGCATAGCACGCATCAGCGGTCGCGCGACACCCCGCCGTGCCATAGCCTGGCCCGGAAAGAGATTGTGAGTGGAACTTCCGAAAGTTGAAATGAAGAAATGCTCACCGCTCGATGATCGCCTCCAAATTCACGCTTCCGGGGCCGACGCTGAGTTGGATGAACAACCATACCGGTCGCCGCACCTTGGTTTTCTTCCCCAATGAGAAAACGTTATGGCGCAGTGAAGTCAATGGGACTCATACACTTGCTTTTGAGATGAAGCCTGAGATCGGGGTCTATCGTGGGCATTGAGCTGGCCCATCTTCAACCATTCAACGGAGTTGTCTTGGCATGAAGTTGTCCATGTTAAACGCTGGTGCCTATATGCATGACATCACTGCCGTCGCTATCGAGTCCGTCACTCAGCCTCTGTTGTTTCCTACGGAATGACATGTCTCAAATGACGCCGTTGCCATGAGAGTAAAAGCAAAGAGGCCAGTCAAGCCTCTAGCGCGGCCACGATCCAGTTGCATGGTGTGCGACCGGCCCTGGTGCTGCCGTCTCCCTTCCTGTTTGCTTTGGGGTTTGTGCCTCGGGCCTCTATTCCCGCTCAAGGTCTTCATCGTCGTCGCTGATGTTCTGTTTTGATGTTTCGAGCCAAGCTCTTCCTGCAGGGCTGCGCCGCCTAGGCGGATACATCAAGTGTCCTGTCCGTCCCCGTTGTTTTTGGATAGCCAGGGTCTAGACTTCAACCCATGACACCAACGTGTAAACATGGAGCATTCAGTCAGCCTCGCCTGGACGACTCCTAATTTCCTTCAGCATTTTCGGTCGTGGTTGTCGTTGGCGTTGGAATTAGAAGCCGCCTGGGACCGACTGATGACGCCGGTGACAGCGACTTGCATGTTGTTAAAGCAGGGGCCGGGGTGAGCAGGGATGCTTCTGGGCGTATGCTACGGTATATGCATGCCGCTATGGCAGGCATGTCACTGTCCTGCTGCGAGTTGTTAAAGCTACCCCCACCTGTTCCTAACTTGACGACACATCAAATCGCGGTTGCGCTCTCATGCAAATCCCACTGGCCGACTTACTGAACCTTGAGTAGCTGAGCCAAGCTTCAAATCTTGGTCTTGGGGCCAGTCGCTAATCTTAATACCACCGATTCACTGGGGCACGCTCTCGGGGCTCGGCCTCAGGAAGCATAAGGAATGTCGCTTTTAACGTTTCATGGCCACAAGGCTTCGGTCCCGGCGCGCTGATCTGCGTAAGTGAATTGGGAGGACCGTACCATGGCAGCATGGCTACAATGGCACAAAATCAGAAGTCACAAAAACCGATCGGGTCGTGGGCGGTGTTACTATCACTCCTACCGTTACTGACAGGTTACAGCAAGTGCGAGTGTACTAAGTGGTAGCGCGTGTACCTGGCAGTCAGCCGTGTCATGCACTCAGGAACTCATGGTGTTAAACGACGCCGCCAAAACGACACATCATGAAGGCCCGCTTCACTGGCCCTTTGAACTGATGAACGGGCCTCGAAGCCTCCTGGCCTCACGTGTATCTCGAGATATTCAAGTGATTTGTGACCAAAATTGAGGCTCAATGGCGGTCTAATATGCTATTCATTTTGACATGCCTTAGTTTCGTGGCAAAGCAGCTTGGCAAGATTGACGGTGTGCTTTTTAGTATGTAAGTCTGTCTAAGCGATTGGATGTTTGGGCGGAGACCAATCCTCGAAGCCATTCAGAAACCCCATATGAAGCCAGCTCAGCCAGTCGAGAGGCCCGGTGTGAGTAGATCCCGGCGCCGATTGGGATATGCTTGGGCCGGAAGGTCGGCGGCCAACAGACGGAGATGGCGGAGAGGGCAAGGGAAATGAAAGGAGAAGAAAGGCAAATTTGCGGCAGCAACGCTGCAGAAATGCGGAGGAGGCTAAGCTAGCGGAGGCGGAATATTTCCGTTTCCCAAGTTCATGATGGTTTCCCCCTACCAGGCCGTGCCGGGCTTGCCAAAGGCTGCGCTTTCTTTCAATCATGATTGGTTGTGGGGCTTTGCATAACAGGCGCATGTCTTACATGTAAGTGGACAATTTGGGACGTCTTCTTCATCCGGGTACCGGACCTCGAACACTCGTTCATTGTCCCCCAATCACTCTTGTTTATCACTCGTCAAGACTTGATTCCCATTCGCTACTATTGGCTAATCGAGACGGCTTATCAAACGTCTCTAGACGGACATTCATCGATTAATGTCTCACAAACAAAAAGAAAAATATTCAGGGGCAAGATGGTGTGGACTGGCGGGGCTTGTGAGACCAAAAAAAAAAAAAAAAAAAAAAAAAAAAAAAAAAAAAAAAAAAAAAAAAAAAAAAAAAAAAAAAAAAAAAAAAAAAAAAAATCAGCGACGAACCGGCAGCGATAAAAAGGTTTGGAAATTGGGCCGCTCTCAGAGGCCGGAGCTAATCGTTAGGGATGTAGACGTGTGGCACGACGACCAGGCTGGGACGGCCGGAGACACTCACAATTTTTTGCACCACTCAAAGCCAAAATTCATCTGCAAGCATACATTCGGAATCTCCTGCTTCTGCACTTCATCCCTAAAATGAGAGCTAGTCAAAACTGATGGTGTAAATGCTGATACGGGCAAGACACGACGATGACCATGACGACGACAGGCAGAATTCAAAACGCGCTAGGCATCTCCGCCCAGCAACAAAAGTCCGCGAAAGCAAAAGAATCTTTGCATTTCAGCTCACAAGCACAAAGAGACGGCCCCCAAACCCACCGAATGCATTTCCAGTTTCCAAAAGCGGTTGACCGTCGTCGCATCACCTTCTCTTTTGGGCTTCAGTTTCCACCCTCGGGATTCTGGACTGCACACCTGGGACTCCGGCTTCGAGTTTTGGGGGCTATTGTAACCCTCCCACCCTCCCTCCAGTGCTGTCATCCCGCATGTTTCGAAACGACTCCGTTTCCTAACTGCCCGTGTGTTTCTGGTTTGATCACCGCTTCATATAGCATCACAGCCTGCAGTGGGCGAACGTAAACATTGGATGCCTCACGACACCTGGGCTGGCTGTGCCAGTCAACACTACGCCTTTCTTTGTCGGCGATGGACGGCGTCCTTTGCATTTCAATTCCTGGCTTGCAAGGGGTTGCGGGTTGTCAAGGCTGACGCAGCAACAGGGACGCAGACACATCCACCTGCGAGCTCTGCCTCCGAAACAGCCGTCTGGCCTATCATCTGTTTCTCGTAACCTCCGTTCTTCTACCTTCTGGTATTGAATTTACGGTCTTTCTAAACGCGATTCCCGACCTTGATTCAATTACACACCGCCAACTTCGGCCAGTTCACTCAGCTTTGGTGTCTCTCGACGGCACAGCAAGCTAGCATCCTCAACCAGCCTTACCTACGTCAGGCTGGGAGTTGAGGAAGATGGTGTTGGATGCCTCCGAGCAGCTGCTCAACTCACTACCTCCCTTACCTTCGTGTCTTGGACTTACCGCCTTCCCAACCGTGGTTCCCATCGTGATGCCGACGCATTCACCCACCCACCTCCATATTCTGGCACTTTCCAGCCTATCTAGCTACGTACCTACCTACCTAAGAAGTATCGGCGACAAGCGACCTAAGTCCTGCACCCTGACTTCACATCCAGCAGCAGCACAGCAAGGCGAAACAAGTCTGTCCAATACCTCCGGGCCAGTCGCTTCACCGCTCAAATTCTTAACCCGCCCAACTCCATATGCTCTAGTTCCGGGCTTGGAGTCCATCCTCCCTTCTTCATTGAGGCAGTGGTAAACAGACGCCTCAGTCCGTCTCCCCTTTCTGCCTTGGGCTCAACAAACTTCAATGTCAATAGGCGGGCATTCATCGAGAGACAGACAGACACAACTTGATCTCAACAACAAATAACGACCATTGCATGAACCAATCCCGGTCCTCAATCCCCGAGCAACTTCGGGGGGTTAGGAAAGTTTCTTTACGGTACAGCAGGTTGACTGCCCTTCCCTAGGGTACCTTACACATCAGGGGCACTGAAGCAAAGGTGTGTCTGTTGGTTGCCTCACAAAAATCTCAACTCATCGACTCTCCGTGAGCTTCACTCCCAACAGCCCAGGTACTTCGGGACTTGCGCCTTCCCAACGACGAAACCCCAGGCAGGAGCTCACAGTCCTGTTCGCCTCATCGGCCAGCTAGCTCATCCAGTCAACCTCCTTTGACACGCATCATACTTTTATGAGAACAAGACACTACCCTCACCGCCCTCCCAGGCTCTCTGTTTGGAGTGACTAGATCAGGCAGTGAATCCAACGTACAGCCACCTTTCTTTCATGAAGCCGGCAACAAGAATACGACGCCTTACAAGGCGCCTGAACTTGAAGGGGGCTTGGACCTGAGCAGCCCTGTCTTGGATTGGTGACAAACCGAAGGGGGAAAGGAGACAGAAGACAAGAGACAGGCTGGGAAGATAAGGCTCTAAACCCCTGGAGCTGGCTTCGCCTCAATCTTTCCGTGGTTCTCATCCAAACAGTTAGAGAGCTAGCTAATTTTTCCTGCTACCGAGTAAGCCAGGTCTCGAGCAGCCACGCATCTGGCAGACTTCGGCTTGGTCATTAACGCTTGCACCCTTGCCGCTTTGCCTTGGCCGCCTTGGCCGCCTTGTCATATCGTCTCTCCACTGCGGTGAGATAACCGTGACTTTTTTTTGTCTTGGAAGTCGAGGCTCTTTTCTCTTTGACCTTGATAGCATGGTTCCCGTTAAAGGCTTGTTCTCGTTACACTTCCACAGCTTCACGTTGCTATTTCCTATGCTTTTTGTTGAAATATCGTTGAGTGTCCGGGTAGCATCCAGCAGGCGACACAACTGCAGACAAGCAGTGACGAAGAAAAAAGGCATCATATCCAATTCACACTTTCACCGGTACGTAGACTACATGTACTCATACGCTGTCTGATCACCAGATACTTTTTTGTAGGGCCTTCTCACTGGATGGTCATTCCATGTCATTAACCTCAGCTACTATTACACCCCAAGGGCCATTACCTCACCATAATCTAGCAAAAAAAAAACTAAAGTCTTTCCCTCAGCCAGGGACATACAAATACATAACAACTACAAATATCATACCAAAGCCTACCGTACCTCCCCTGAAACCCTCACCACTTCACATTCAAACAACATCAAACCCTCCCTCCGCCTCTCCCCAAGCCGGTAACTCGTCCTCAACCCTCGCCGCCCTCACCATCGAACTAACCACATGAATCCCCAACCCTTCCACATAACTCCCATGCATCACCACCTTTCCATCTACCTTGACGATATTCACCACCAAGTTCCTCCTCAAGAACGGTTCAACATCTTTGGGGTCCAGGCTCCTCAACACCTCCTCCTGTCCTTCCCACTCTCCATCTTCTTCTTCTCTTTCTCCCTCACCCCTAAAACCGGCGCCAACGTCACCTCCGAAGCCCACAAAACGACCACCGATACTTCTACCTCCAGATCCTGCAACAGCCCCCTTAACACCACAGCCAACACCAAACCTCCCTGTCCCCATCACCTTCTCAACCAACGCCTTAGTCAACGGCACAGTCCCCGACACCATTACTTCATCCATCCCATCCATCTTACTCTCTCCATATCTCTCATCAGAAGCAAAGACCCCCATCGACCCGACATGATTCTTCGCCGACGCCCATTCTTTCGAGTCCTTCGGTGCTTCCCCAAGAAACAAATGAATGAAGAACGGTCCATCCAAGGCTTGTTTCTTCACCCTCACATTCGCTATCCACTCCCTGTACTGTCCATTACCGCTAAAGACCCTTCCGGCAGGTAGATTGTCGGGGACCTTCTTTCCTGGTCCCAGTCTACCGGCTCGCAGTTCCTTGCGGTAGAGACTCGAGGGAGTAGATGGACCGTAGAGGCGGTTGATTGCTGCCATCACCCTTCCCCTTGCCCTCCTGGACAGGGCTCGATTCTGGCTGTCTGGTACACTACCCGACACTCCGGCCAGCTCGGGGTAGTTGTATCCAAACCTCGTATGATCGCGGACCATGTCCGACGTCCAAAACGTTCCGTTCCCGTTGAAGAAGAAGGGCGTCAAAGGGGTAGCAGCGTTTTGGAATTCGCCTCGCGACGTGGTGTAGGATGCGACGTAGGCTTGCATGGGGGTAACGTAGCTGGTTGGGTATAGGGACTGCCAGATGGCGAAGATGCGGTCGACCATGGCGTGGTGAAGGAAGAAGATGGGATCAAAAGAGGAGTAGGGAATGTAGGCCATGTGACCGCCTTGAGCGTTGGGTTGGCCTAGTCCGCCGCCGCCGGCTAGGTTGTGTACAGTGTCGTGGATGGCTTCGAGGGAGTCGAAGGAGCCATTATTGATGTAGGGTATCCAGGCGTTGTTGCTAAAGGTGCTGTAGTTGCCATAGTTGGAGAAAAGGATGTAGAGACGTTGTCCGAGTGAGTCGAGATTTTGGTCAAAGTTCATGGCCACGAGGGAATTGTTGGATTGCGCCTTGTTATCGCTGGTAGTCGGGCTTCTGAGAGTGGCTGTCCATATATCCCACTGTCGCACGTAAATGTCAGCGAAGGTCAAGTTGCCAAGAGCGACATGCACTCACCGGATCCTGAAGAAAGGCAGTAGCATTCAGCGGCTTGAAGGAGTAACTGAACAAGGGGTTGGCAATTCTCTGCACGCCATTGGGGCCATTCACATCCATGTACGGACTCCCGCCAACACTAAGAGGCAGAACGCTCTGTCCAGAAGGTGGGCTGGAAGCCCAATCCCAGTAGGGAATGCGGAACCGGAGAGCAGCTGCCTGGTATCGTTTTCGTGGTTCGCCTTCGGGCCACCATTTGGCAATGTTCTGGATCAGGTTGTAAAGTACTTGCTGTGACGGGTTTTCGGTCAGCAGTCGTCATGATCTCAGAGACAGAGAGACGTACCTCGTAGAGGACAAGATAAGGGCGATGCCATGTCGGGAAGAGGATCGAGGAGTGAGTACAATATCCTGTTTCCTCATTTCCGGGAGTTGGAGTCACACCACCCCAGGTTTGGTGAGGTATGCCGTGTATCCCTGGTTGACGTTGTTCGTTAGCAAGACAGAAACCACATGTGTAGCGTGTCAGTAGACAGAGAAGAACGGAGAGGGGGGAACCTCAAGTGTAACATAAGTACCAGTAATCCCGTACCACGACACCGGCGATGACTGGTCGGTGAACTGCATCAGACTGAGCCCCAGGATGTAGAGCGTCCATAGCTCCTTATCCTGCTCCAGCTGGCGGACTTCTTGTCGCAGCCGGATTGTCTCCCCGCCCTCTGCTCCCCTTACTACCGGCACTGGTTCTTGCGACACGAGCTGGCGCTTTATGAGCTTTGCTGCGTCAAAGCCGTAGTCGTATGCGCCATATTGTGCGAGAACGGAGTGCGCGGCGAGCAGGGCGAGGGATAGCAGGGCGATTGGCAACCGAAAGCGTGCCATTGGCGTTATCGGGATGTGGAGGTAGTGTCAATCTCGGTTGTTGCAATGATCGAGACGCAGTCTTTGCTTCGGAGAGGAGCCGGTGAAGCGTGCGAAAGGTTGACCAGGAGGAGATGGGTCGAGAAAGATGTGAGCGAGGTAACGCACGTTGCGGGTAGATGGGAGAGACCGGAGATGAATGGGATGTAACCAAGGCGGTAATGAGCTGCGATTAGAGGAGGTAATTGGGTGTTGATGTAGTCGTCGACGAAGTCCTTAAATGTCCCGAGCCAGAAAGGAGTGATAATGGTCTGGAGTATGGCAAACTGGGCGTGGGCTCAAGTATGCTGATTAGGAGAAGTTGGCGAGGTGGATTAGAAGAAAAGAAAAGAGAAAGATTTATGGAACCAGAACAAAAGAAAAGGAAGCAGCATATAAATCTTGAAGTACGAAACGAGTGAGTGATTGCTGTTGCGGTCACGGTGGACAGTGGCTTTTTCTGATGTCAAGCATGCCCTGACTACCGGTAAAGACAAAGTACAGATTATGGTAGTAGGCAAGGTACTCGACCCAAAACACCAACACAGCGAGACGAAGCAGATGACTTGCGATCGCCAGTCAGAAATTGAAGATGTTAGAGAAAAGTCTGAAACTGCCCGTGGGGAGGGAATGCCAGCCAAGTGCCGTGGAGCCGAGCCAAACGTGATAGTGACAATATGGAAAGGACGAGAACTTCCTCGGAAAGAGCAAACTGCGTGAGAGGAAGGTACAGAATTTTCACACTGGTTAACACAGGGAAGGTACAGAGGGCAAGAGATCGGGGGATCCGGATGCCGTGGTCGGAAGTCGGGCATCAGAGAGGAAGGTGAAACCCGACATCGGTACTGAAATTGCTTCCTTCCTGGATGGGCATGTTGCGTGTGAGTGTCAGGTCACTGGCGGTAACTATCCGTATCAGCATTAGTATTCAGTTCAGATGTCGTGTGATTTTCAAGCTGGAGTGTCTCACCTGGAGATGGTAACAAACTGAAAGTTAGGGTATTCAGAATAAGTCCCCAGTTCTGAATAGCTTCAAGATATCGAGTTCTTCACTCGAGGACAACACTTTCACTATGCTGCCAATCCCATCACGAAATCCCATCCTTCAGATGCACCACCGTTGACACGCATACCTATCAATAGGGGTCACGGCAGCTATCCGATCGTGTTAAACACAATCTCGCGTCCTGGTGTCGTCTCCCGCCCTTGTGTTCAGGTACATCATTTCTCCTGTGCTACTCTCAAGTTTGCATTTGTCAGCCAACCATTGCTCATCCCCATGGAGAATGGCCTGTTGATGACGGGATTCAGCTCGGTTGCGATCGAAGTCAAACTCACTCGAGTGTCCAACCACATGCCAATCCTGTTCATGGTTTCACGATGCCATGGGAATAAGAATTGATGACGGGATTCAGCTCGGTTGCGATCGAAGTCAAACTTACTCGAGTGTCCAACCGCATGCCAATCCTGTTCATGGTTTCACGATGCCATGGGAATAAGAAAAGATATGTCGATATGACCGAAACATGAGAGGAAAACGTTTGAACATTGCAATTACAGGACCCTGACATACTCCCATGATGCTGCTAAACACATAAACCCTTACATAGAAACTTTTCTGTAACCTCTAACCAAACCCATCCATGTACATAGACCTCTAAGTCTACCGCTTAAGCCGTCAACGTCAACTCGCCCGCCTTCTTCCCCACCAACTGTCCCCTCCTAATCACATCCTTCTTATCCACCTTATACTTCAACTTGATGCCCATAGCCGCCAGCTCCACATCCAGATACTTGAGCGCACCCGGCACCGCCACAACGGTAGTATTCTCTCCACCGATCCACTGGGTACCGCTGCCATCTTCCCAAATCTCTCCGTCCATCTGCATAAGGTCCACATCCTCCATATCATCCAGCCTGACCGCGCAGTTTCTGCACCTAACAGTGCTAACGGCCTTGCGCTTGCCGATGAATGGCGACACGGTGGGTTGCGTGGAAAGGAAGGAGCCGCACTCACGGCAGATCCAGCTCTTGGAGTAATCGGAGCAGTTGAGTAGACGGTCCTGAAGGAGGAACGAAGTACCGTGAGCGAGAAGGGCATCGCGCTCCATTTCACCGACACGAATACCACCACCCTTCTTACGACCCTTGATGGGCTGACCAGTCGTAGGCACGACGGGACCAGTGGTACGCACTTGGTACTTGTCGTTAACCATGTGACGCAGACGCTGGTAGTAGACGACACCGATGTAAATATCCGCTTGGAACTCCTCACCCGTGATACCGGAGTAGAGGGGCTCGTTTCCGTGGTAGTTGTAGCCGGCCTTCATGAGCTGGTGGCCAAAGTAATCGCCGGCGGTGTTTTGCTCGTCGAACTTGAAGGGGGTAGAGTCTTGCGCGAGACCGTGCAGGGCGCCGGCCTTGCCGGCTAGCGACTCGACGAACATGCCGATGGTCATGCGCGATGGGAAAGCGTGAGGGTTGATGATGACGTCGGGCTGGATGCCGGTTTCGGAGAAGGGCATGTCGGTGGCGGGCCACTTTTGCGAGAGCACACCCTTTTGACCGTGACGAGACGAGAACTTGTCACCAATGACGGGGGAACGGGGAATGCGCAACTTGATGGAGACGGTCTGCAGGGGCTCGGTGCCATTGTCGGCGCCGATGACGCGGACTTCCTCTACGAAGGCGTCTTCCGAGTCCTTGTACCGCTCGTAGTGAGTGACGCCGTCGCGGTTGACGAGCTGGCCGTTGTAGTCGGCGGAAACGGTGTGCCACGCGCAGATGACGTCGCCCTCACGGAGCAGACGGCCGACGCGAGGGAGACCGTCGTTGTCGAGCGCGTCGCGGGTGGACTCCCGGATGGTGCTGTTGGGCGCAAAGCCGAACATCTTGACGATGCTCTTGGCCGAGCGTGTCCTGCTGTCATCCTTGAGACTGACCTTCTTGGTCTTGTAGATGCTACCGTGACCAAATCCTCTCTCGTGTGCCGACTTGTTGAGAATCATGGCGTCATCCATGTCGTAGCCGGTGTACGAGATGACAGCGACGACGGCGTTCATGCCGTTGGGGAAGTTGTCGAAACCGTAGGTGTTGTGCAGAGGTGCGCGGACAACAGGCGTCTGACCCGTCTGGAGACGGTACATCTTGTTGTCCGTACGGTGGGCAAGAGCCGTTGCTGGTGTACCCATAGTTTGCTTACCCATCTGACACTGGTACATGTTACGGGGAGACTGGTTGAAGTCGGAGAAGGGGGTCATGTTGGCGAGGATGGAGAGGATGTTAGTAGGATCGAACTCCACGTGGGTAGAATCCCCGGGGATGACCTCCTGCTCGGTGCAGGCAATCGACATGTAAGGCTGCTCCTGAGGACCGACAAAGTCCTCCTTCTGCAGAGGGAGGTACTTGACGGGACGGACCATACGAGCGGGCTGAGAGGACATGTAGAGACCGGGGTAAGAACCGCCGTTGGAAGGAGGAACGTAGCCGATCTCGAGCTGAAGAGGCACGCCGTTCTCGCCGTTGACCTTCCAGTAGCGGAGAGTCTCGGCAATAGATTTGCACTCCTCAGGGGTACACCAGCCGACGATCCTGCCATCGAGCATGACGACCACACTCTCGCTGGTGGCAGCCGAGGAGATGTTGACAACGCCGAGCTCAAAAGCCAGACGAGGGATGGTAGAGGCGTCTACAGACTCCGTCATGATCTTGCACTTGTGGGCCAAATGGTTGAGAAGACCGCAAGGAGAACCATCAGGAGTGTGGACAGGGCAGAGGAAACCCCACGATTCGGGCAAAAGCTTACGGACCGTTGTCGTCTTGAGCTGGGCGAAGAAGGAACCACGATGCACCATGCGGAAGTGACTGATGAAACGCAAGAAGTTGAGCTTCTCAGCTACGACGGTGAAGCCGGAAACCTGCTGCAAATCGAGACCGGAGGGAGACACAAGGTTGCCGGTAGACAAGAAGTACTCGAGCGACTGACCAATGTTTTCGTTGGCCCTGCGGAAGATGGCGATGGGGAAGTCCTTGAGGAAAGTGTCGGACTGGAAGGATACCGTAGGGTTCCTCCTGAGGTAGTCGCGAAGGGAGGCACGGAAGGAAACGGTCAACAGCTCCTCGAGTCTCTCCTTGATGATCTGGCCGTAGAGGAAACCACCCAGGAGAATCTCCTGGTTCTGGACGGCATCGGGGTTATCGACAGCGCAGTCACCGGCGACGAGAGCGTACAGCTTGCGGCACATGAAGAGCAGCATGTTGAACTTGTCGGCATCCTGCTGCTCGGTAACGTCCTGGCAGCCGAGATGGACGAGAACAATCTTGCGGAGGAACTCTGTGCCGACCTCGTAGTCGGACATGGTGTCGGGGACGCCGAGAACGACGCGGAACTTTTGGCCGAGGTACGCGCGAGTCTGGGTCTTGCTGTAAAGGCCGTATTTCTTGTAGGTGCGGAGGAGGAGTTCGACACGATCGGTCAAGAAGGTGTTGGCGACGCCCTTGGACTGGGGTGGGCCGACGAGACCCTCAAAGATTTCCCGATCGTTTGTCTCAACGAGGGCCTTCATGATCATCATGACGGGGATGAGGTACTCGTTCTTTCTCCACGAGAAGCGGAAGGTGACATTGCCGTCGGAGAGGTAGTGGAGGACATTGGTCTGGGACGTTTCGTCAGGGCGGACGGATCGCATGATGATACCGTACGGGGTGTAGGCGGCGCCTCTGTTCTGGAAACTGGGACGGACGATGGCGAGCGGGAAGTTTCTCCGGTTGACGAGGAGCATGCGGATAAGCTTTTCGATACCGTTGACGACGAAGTAGCCGCCCAACTCTTCGGACTCTTCTTTTCTTGCGACCAGCTGGGCAGGGGAGTTGTTTTGGAGGTGGCACTTGTTGGACTGTTTTTGACCACCAAATTGTTAGACATGATCTTGACTTGGAATATCTCCGTCTTCAAGGCTTACCTTGACCATGATGGGCATCTGGCCGAGCTCGCGCACAAACTCGTGAGGCTCGCCATCGTTGATGCGATACTCAAAGGTGGCCGACAGCTTGCCCCTGTATGAGACATGTCGTTCTCTGCACTCGGCCGGGAAGATTTCGCGATTCTTGGCCCAGCGGTTGGTGGGCGGGACCTGAGACTTTTGCAGCTCGATGCTCTTGTAGCGGATGGTGAGCTTGTTCTTGCCTTGGGGATCAGCGCGCTCGTCGCCGTCTAGGAATGTCTTGGTGCCAATCTCGGCCAGGGCGTGGTCGAGGAGGGAGGGCTTGCCATCGTCGCGGAAGAGGGCGTTGAAGGACTCGATGTGGGGGTCGACGGCGGCCTGGAGGGCGGGATAGGCGGTGCGGTCGGTCGGGGGGTCTCGGAAGAGCTTCTCGCGGCGGACCTGGTTGAACTTGACGTCCCAGTCTTGGCTGGTAGGCTGTTGTTGTTTGGGAGCCATTGTGGCGTGTGGTGTGTGATGTGAGGAGGAGGACTCGGTCCTTGGGTATCTTGGGATATGTGGGTTGGTGTTTTTAAGGTGGATATAACACAGAAACAAGAGCTGTGTCTGCTTTCTAAGCAGCGCCCTGTGAAGCCGACAATAAAGCGCTCCTTGGGTTATTCCTTCATAATCTGCCGGCTGGGTATCTGGGTGGTTGACGGAGATATGCGCCGGGGCATTGATCTCTAGAACTGGGTATATGGTTTGTTGACTTGGACTGCTTCCCTTCAGCCGTGGTCGCGGTCTCTCAGTCGGAGGCGTGGGCACTGCACCTTCAACTTTTCGAGCGCGTACTAGGAACTGAATGCGCCGGGCACTGCATGATTTTTTTTCTCGAATTGTTAGCGCTTATCGCTTATCGGACCGCTGCCCCACAGTTCGATTTTGTCTTGAGTGCTGCTAAGCCAAAGAAGGAAGTACCAGCAAGGTTCTGACGGCCAGTGAGGTGCTTGGTGCCTGCAGAGTGCTGCAGTGAGTGCTCACGGACCACCCACAGACTGAATGGCACGAATGGGTGCTATGCGAGGAGAGGCACAAGATGTGGATGATTTCAACGGGCACGCAGTGCAACCTCAAAATGTTCCATCCCGGACATGTCAAGATTATTGTGCACAGCAGGTGGTTCACCCGTTGATATCAGACCCTCTTTGCACGCCGTTGAAGTGTTGCCGTGGAGTTGTGGTCCATGTTGAGAAGTCTGTGGTTGAGCTCCACAGCAGGGGACTCTTTCATTGGTCCAGTGATGACATTTTGAGAAGAGAGTTGAGAACGGGAAAGTCTTCTCAGCCTCTCTTCAAAAGGTTGTCTTCTTCCAACGGCTAATGTTTGCTTTTCTTGTCGAATCCCGTTCCTCCCGTCGCTCAATTGCAGTAGATTGCATTCCCCGAGAGACCATTTGGTGGCCGTTTCCAAGGCCTGACCTCATGGCTTTCCAGTCCCGCCTCCAGCCTCTTCCTAGTTCGTCTTTCTCCCGGCCGAATGAGAAGTGGATTTTGGACACTTTGAGTCGTTTCGGTAATTATCATCAGCAAAAGAGCCCATGGCCCGAACTGGGCGACCACTCTGCCCGGCCCTATCGCGGTCTGTGTCAGTTTGGAGAGGGAGTGGCCGTCGTCCTATAAGTCAGTCAAACCAACGGCAATCTCAAACCTATTCATCCAATTCAAGGCCGCAAAAACGGTCAACACAAGTGAAGTGAATCAAATGTCATCACTCATCTTTCGTTCATCCGTTCGCGTCCTGCATTGTGCATTTCCTTCTGCAAAATCTATGCAGCTGCCTGCACTCACCTCCCCGCCCCGTCAGACGGGATGGTCGTTTAATTAATCATCGGCAATATCGTTGGATATGACTGGCGGGTTGTGGCATTGGTCGATGAGCCGGGAGAGTCTCGAGTTGTGCCTACAGTAGTGGTGGTTGTTGTCAGCATCACTGGAGTGAAAGTATCGTGGACTGGAGCTTTCATCCACTCACCAAGACATGCATGGGCTTCTTAAGCCCGAGGCACAGTGGCCCTGTCTCTTGGTGACCCTCAGGCCTCTAAAACAACACGAGCTGCTCGGGTTTCACCATGGCCTTATTGAACGGGAAGCAGTGCGAGTCATGATGGCACTGCAGCATTGCACCGCAGGAGAATCTTCCTTAGCAATATTGAGGTCGCCTTGTGATGACTGAGGTCTGAGGCCTGGTAATCTGAAGTTGAGAAAAGGGCTCCATCATTGGCCTTGAAGCGTGGGGAAACCTGGAAGCTCAATAAGCCAATCAGAATGCAACTACCCCGCTGTTGCGTGTGTTGGTGGCCTCTAGGTACAACCGATTACACCTATTTTGTTCCATTCCAGGTCCCTCTTGTAGGCTCTTCAGGTCTACCACTCCAGTCGCTACTACTCTAATGACAAAAGTCTTCAGTCTCTTTAAAGTTTTCACAAACTTGACTTTGACATCTCGGCCTCATATCACTGCCCGTGGTACAGTCAGTATTCTCACTCAACCCTACCAGTAGCACACGCATATCCGGCAAACGGAGGGTCTTTAGTCACACTCTCCTCGTCCAGCGTCAAGGGACACAAACGACGGTTCTCCAAGGATTACACAGCTTTTGGAGAAGAGAAAAGGGACTAAAGCAGGACAGATCCATCCGGCTACCGAGCCCTGATCTGATTGTCCCTGACGAGCGAGATCCATCCAGTTCCCGGTCCTTGATTGACGGACGAACCAACAGCAGCCCACCCGAGGTCCAGTCACTGCAGACCAAGAGAATCCAGATCGGATCGGCCTGGAACATACCGTCCGTCTATCCAACGAACAGTGCCCGGAGGCAACTTTACAAGGCCAGACTGTTGACTGTGATTGCGCACAAAAGCAGCACTCCCGTCAAGCAGAAGCAACAGTCCCTGCAGCAAGCAGCATCTGCCATCCCATCCCATCCCAGCATCAGCATCCCACAGCGGCAACCTCAGGGCACCCAGTTCGATCCAACCTCTATACACCTTTCCCATCCGCCATCCACCATCCTACCTCAAAACCAAGGCCGCCGATACTACCTGACTCTTTCAGTCTTTAGTCTGGTCACCTTGTCTTGTCCAAGACTTGCCCTTTTTGCACACCGTCTTCTCTTCCTCGTGCGACCTCCAAGTTCAGTCTGCTGCCGCCTCCGCCTCTGCCGCCGTCAACCCCAGTCTCCCCCCAAGCTAGTCTCTTCAGACCCTAGCATTGATACTTTGGATACCCTGCTTCTGCTCTTCCCGGTCCTTCTTTTCAGACGCTCTCGTCCGTGATCACGGGCGGGTATCACACAGTTCCCATTTCAGTTCCAGTTCGCGACTCTCCAGTCTGTCTCCCCCGCCGATGATCATCACCCAACATTTGCTACCTCTGCTACCCTCGCTCGTCGGTATCTGCCCTCGCACGCTTGCAGTCTAATCACCGCCAACAACCCCGGCTTTACTACTGTTCGTGGGAGGGAAACGAATGAAACCCGAGTCTTAGCCGCTCTAATCTGTGTACTACAGTACATCCTTTTGTCAATCATCACCGCTCGAGGCACGGACCACCATTCCTCCAGAAGAGAGAGGTCATTCATCATCTCACCTTGGCGAGCGGCGGCCCGTACGGAATCCCGGTCGCTCACACACACACAGTCAAGTCACTCACTCAGTCACTCTCACACCCGCGCGGCATCCCAGTAGCAGACAGACAGAACAGCCCCGCGTCGGCTTCGGACGGACTATCCTCAACCACCCCATATCCCATATCGCACAAGACCGCATCTCCCACCTCGTTGCGAGATTGCCAGCCCGCGACGGGTGTGCCAGAGTCATACGAGACATTCTACTTTTATTTCTTTTTCACTATCTGCTCTTTGTGTGTCCTGTACCTGTTATATTGTCTGCCTGCAGAAGTATTCTCCCGACTGAGACCTGCCTGCCGTTCTGCATGCGCTGCTGCTATCAATATCCGGACCATACAACCTGTTGACCAGTCCAGTCTACGCATACGCCATTGTCTATAACTCCTTTGGATCCCGGCGATTTCATTCGTTCTCGTCCTGTTCATCTACTACTACCGCCATCGCATTACCTCACATCGACCACCCACCATGGCCGGGCTATTCAAGAAAGTCTACGACTGGTTGCTCAGAACCTTTTGGTGAGTGGTGATGGGAGTTGGCCAGTTTGCCTTGTCGCATCGATTGCTCACATGTCAGATACAACAGGGCGACGGAAATGGATGTGACCATGATCGGCTTGCAGAACGCAGGAAAGACGTCACTGCTGAGGGTTATTTCGGTGAGTCGTCAACGCCATCCACCTCTTGCATCACCGAAGCTTTTGCTGACCATTTCTAGGGCGGAGAATTTACTCTTGAGTAAGCCACCTCTTCCACTTCCTCTTCCTCGTCCCACCACATCCCATCCCACCAAACCCCTCTTGACCCCCTCTCCCCTTCCTTATCCCCCACGACTAACCCCACGCCCACAGCTCCATCCCAACAGTAGGCTTCAACCTCAAGCGCGTCCAACGCGGGCATGTCACCCTCAAATGCTGGGATCTCGGCGGCCAGCCGCGCTTTCGGCAGATGTGGGAGCGCTACTGCCGAGGCGTCAACGCGATAGTCTTTATCGTCGACATCGCCGACCCTCGTCTCCTCCCGCAAGCCAAGGACGAGCTGCACTCCCTCATGCGAAACGAGACCCTCCAGGGGATTCCCTTGTTGGTGCTGGGCAATAAATCCGATTTGCCGGAACGGTTGAGTGTCGATGAGCTGATTGATGCGATGGATTTGAAGAGTATCGCCGGACGGGAGGTCAGCTGTTATGGGATCTCGGCCAAGGAGGAGATGAATCTCGATGCGGTGTTGCAGTGGTTGATGAGGTTTGCTGGGAAGTGAGGGCGTCGAGTCGCGGTCGGTTTCATTGCGTTCCGGTTGAGGGATTTGGCTTTTTGTCTTGTTGTGGTATACCCCGCGTTTTTGTTCTCGATTCCCTCCCGACTCGATGGTGTGCTGGTTCAGCAGCCTAGCAGTATTGACCGGGGGTTTTCCTTTTTCTTCTTCTTTCGCGGATTTCGGTTCGGCAACCCCTTTTTTCCACGGCGACGGAAAACAAAAGAGGCTGTTCGGTTTCGGTCGGCAACGACGAACCGTATCGGCTCGGAATTTTCGCTTCGTTCGACAGCTTGCAGTACTGTTATACGTTGATGGTGGTGGTGGTGTGGCACAGGCCGGTTATGACGGGAAATCTTGATGAAAAACATCTTAGAATGGAAATGGCACTCGCCACTCAGATGACGGAAACGAAGGTTTGGAAAGGGGTGTACGGCTGATGGGAAGACGGTCGAGTTTTGTTTCTTCGTTCTTTGGCTTCAATAGTGTCTGTTGGTTTGTTTTGGATACCTCATGGCTGTGAAGGAGTAGGAAAGAATGAAGGAATAGGAAGATATCAACGAGAATAGACGGAAGCTTTTGGTTAACCTTGTAACTTTTGCCTTTCCACTCAACTTCTCTTCTTGTAAGTCAAACTTGGAGCTGAGCGAAGCGGGCGAGCGTTGGCGTAAAGCAGAGCAGAGCAGATAGAAAGGGAAGGAAGGAAGGGATATGCCGGAGGAGGACGGTAATACCACACACATCATGACGACGAGCCTCAAGAGACCCGCGAATAAATGTAGAGTGAGTGAAATGAAAGAGGGGAAGGATACTTATCCACAAATGGCCACAGACCGTGGTTTAAAGAGAGGAACTGATGAAGCGATGAGTGTTTCGGTGAACAACGGCGACAAGAAGCTCGGTGAATAACAAGGTGAGCGAGGTGTGCGTATGTGAAGCAAGCCCCGAGCCCAGCAAGGCGTCGGTTGGTTGGGCTGCACCGTGAGCCACACTGGGCAGGCGCGACCGAAAAAAATCCACCACCACAACCTTTCAAAAACACCACAAAAAAAACTTGGAAAAGAGAGAAAAGAGAGAGGAAAAGAGGAAACAGACTCGATTCTATATAATTTTAGCTCCTTGTTCTCTCTCTCTCTCTCTCTCCTTTTCCCTTTTCGATAAACCCTGAAGTGCGCCTGCGTTTGGGAACCGGGACATGGACCCTGACCCGGGCGACCCCTCGAACTGACTGACACGACTCTCCATCGTTTATTGACGTGGGTGGGTCTGATTGGCTGAAGCGAGAGCGCAGCGGTTTGGAGGGGGGAGGGATGCTGGGATGGATATCCCATCCCAGTCTCGACTCGCACGCCGGGCACATCAAGCCGGACGCAATGTTCCCGGCTTCTCATTCATTTTGTTCTGTCACTGGGATTCTGTTATGAGAAGGCACCAAAGTTGACTGATATTGAGAGCATTTGTGGGAACTTGGGAAGATTGTTGAAGAGTTGAATGTTAGTGCAAGTAACGATCTAGTAACAACCGCAGCCGGGCTGAGAATCTGAGAGTGCACAGCTGTAAATATGAGGGTGTAACACCATGTGAATCAGAGTAGAACTCACCTCTCAGTCTCGTTCTTTGCTCTTTATATCGGAGCGAAGTGATCTGACCTGGCAGTGCCTGGTATCTGATGTACTGGTCAGTATACCTGGCGGATTATGAATGAACCTTGGGAACTGGTAAGACATCACCACCCACGCCCGACATCATTTGCTCGGCTTGGTATCCCGATTTGTTCACACTCTAGCAAGGCTACAAGATACGCAGTGGTTCCGAGGTTATCACGATGATCGTAGGGCTGAACCACAGGGCAGCTGACCTCCAAGGGGCAAATGTGTCGGTGTCAGAGAGACCCTTGGACTACAGGCCGACTGCCTTTACATCATTGTCATTGCCGTTGACTTCACGGCCGCGTCGCCCAAGTGTCGTGATGAACTGCGGAAGACCAGAGACAGCTTCTACGACACTGACCGTAGATGCTGGCTGTCCCCGAGTCACCCTAGCCTTTTTGGTTCTCATGTTCATACCGGATGGTCGCTCGGTCGGTCCTATCGTTAGCATCCGTGACATCATCGCCGCGCCTCACCGGCGAAGCACTCGCTCGCCCGCTGCCTCCAGTCACAATCGCACAACGGCACAAACACGGGCACCGCAGAGGAACGTGAAATGGCTTGATCCTTCTTATTGTGTGGTGTGCTGGAGGTTCGGTCGCTCCTAGTTCTACCCATCGAGCTCTCTCTTTATGTGACGTTGCTGAACCGGTCGTTATGTTTCGTCGTTTCGCGCATGATTTGATCAATGAACCACCAAAAATTCGGACCTGGTGTAGTGTAATGGATGTGTGGTATCTCTTTCGCTTTTTGGGAGGTCTGCAAAAAAAAACAGAAGAAAGGACTCGAGTCTTTTTTGCATTCCCTCTATCTCTGGCCGAGATGCGGCAACACACGGCTGCGTGTTTGTTGCTGTTAATTCCTCCCTCAGCAAACAAAGCAGCAAGCCATATCGTGGTCGTCCGGAAAACTTGACTCGGGTCTCTCTCTTGATCAATGCAATGCCGAAGAACGCCGTCCGCCGTGTCCACGCATCATGATGCCCGCCAACAACAAAAGCAGCCAGCGCACAACCACAACCATCCAAACACCACCATCGTCGTCTCCAAGTAGCCCTTTAACGGTAGGACTTCTGGAAGCGAGAGCGGGCACCCTTACCACCGAACTTCTTGGGCTCGCAACGCCTGGGATCGGCGACGAGGAGAGTACGGTCGAACTGGATGAGGGCGGTCTTCAGGGTGTTCTTGGAGTGCTCGTCGACGTACTTGGCGTAGTAGGCAACCTGTAAATCCACCAAAAATGCCCTGGTTAGTTTTCTCGTCTTCCGCGTTTCTCGAGTGCATGTGTGCATGTTTTTTTGTGTGAATCGCGTCATAGAGTTCGACAAGTGTTATCGGTCGGGGAAAAGGGGGATCGAGAATCGGGGAATACTGACAATGGCCTTGGCAATCTGTAAACACAATCTCGTTAGCACACCTGGTGTCGCAAATGTTTTCGGAGTCGGGATTCCAAACTTACAGCCTGACGGACGGCATAGACCTGAGAGACGTGACCACCACCGGAGACCTTGAGGCGGATGTCGACCTCGGCGAACTTGTCGGTGCCGAGGAGAAGGATGGGCTCGTAGAGCTTGGCCCGGAGGATCTCGGGGGCGTAGAGCTTAAGGGGAACACCGTTGACCTTGATGAGGCCCTTGCCCTGCACACAGCGGGCGACCGCTACATTTGTCGCAAAATGTCAGCAATTGTCGCTCTGAAATGGCCAGATTTCCAAAATGCAATATCTTGACATACCCGTGGCGTTCTTCTTCTTGCCGAAAACCTGGACCGCTTGCGTAGCCATTTTGTCTGGATGGCAAGATCACGACGATGCGTACGTTCGGGACTTGATAATTTTCAGAGTCGTTCCTCAAAATTTGTGTGGGAGGGGAAAACGGAATGGGGCTAAAGTCTGTCACGTGCTGACTAAGCCAGCTGGTGGCCTTTGGGCGAGTGCGCTGGGCTGCTGGGAGCGTGTGGTCACTGCGGTCGGTGCGCGCCCAGAGACGTGGTCGAGGCCGCCAGGGTCAGGGTTAGCGGGCCGCCAACAGCTGTCACATTTAAAGTGGGGAGTTTTGTGCTGCACATTGCTTGGCAATCTTGGCAAGGTTGTGCCTCGCAGCGAACAATGTTGTGCAGGATCCAGAACGAGAGTGTTTTCGAGTGCAATTCCTCCCTTTTGCATCATCGCAATGAAACATCACCATAACACAAAGCCGCCATCTGTCATGCCACTCACTGTTTTGTTATCTGCGCAACTGCAAGGGACTTGGCGTACGGGCGGCCTCTCAAGATTGATGGATGATCGCTTCCATTTTTATGCGCAATGCGATCCATCGCACCGAAGCACCCAGGCACCGTGGACAGGAACAACGACGGGAGTTTGATGTTCAAGGTTGATACGTCGATGTCGCGTTGCACCTCCACTCAATCGTCCACTGCAATCTTATAAGTTTCCCGTTTGGGTATCTTGTTCACTTCCACCAACGATGCCAACAAAGGACAGTTTAGGTATTCATGCCACGGACTTTGCCACAGGTAGACAGCCACAATCAGTGACGGTCGTCATCATTCCAATACTCCCGTCTCTCTCACGAAAAAGGGATTGGGTTACAGTACCTTGATTGGGTGACACTCCCCCGATATCAGCGATATGTAATGGATAGGTGCAGCAACCTAAGCAACGGAATGAGCAGGTATGTAATACGCAAGACGGCAATGGTACGGCTAATATCGCAACCATATGGCAACCACCACCACACGCCATTCATACCTACCTATACAAGCTCGCCGTCGTTACAGCGGGCGGTTGGTTTCCCTTTATACATGCAACCGAGGGAGATAAGAGTGTGTGTTGGACTGTTGGTTACTTGGCCGCTCTGAGTCTTGTCCGAGATCACGACCTGGGATCGGCCGATGCTTTATCTTCCTGGTCTCGGATAGGCGGCTTGGCAGGTGAAAAGTTCTTGCTAGAGAGGTGAACCACCGGGGCAAACCATTGGTGACCATGGTGACCCCTATTTTAACCACCATAGGATTCGCTTGACAGGTGAAATTTGATGGGAGTCTAAGTTGGTGACCGAGGTGTTTGACAGTGTCGAACATTCAAGATCTTGCTCAGCCAGCCAGCTTCCTAGCTCAGCCACTGCTTGTCTTTTCCAACAGGCACAAACAAAGGATTATCGGACCCATTTCTCCGGCTTTTTCACCAGCTGCTAGAGGTGCCTAGAACGTTCAGGTCGGAGTGGTGCCTCGCTACTGGTACAAGCGTCAATCCTTCCCCAGCTTCCCGTCACTGCCCTGGGAGTCCTGAACCTGTGACTGTCTGAGCCCCTCCCGCCACGGGCGCCCTGACAACGCCCTGAACATCGGACTTTTAATCCGTCACCCCCCAGGGAAGGAACGTCCCGTCGAACCACTTTCTCTCTTCTTTCACTTTCGCATTTTCACTTTCTCACTTTTGACCTTGACAGTCAAAATCCTTGACACAATCGAGTCCGTCGACATCGACATCGTTGTTGCAGCAAAGATATCGAGATATCGCAATCTGACATCCAAATCAAAGGAAATCCCCAAAATCCACTCCCGCCAACAGCCCGCAATGGCGCCTCTAGCAGAGATGGCCAACCAGGTCCACGAGATCGCCAAGCGAGAGTAAGCCATTCACTTTTCGCATCCCTAACACCATACTCCAGCATCATTAACATGTGTCTAGTCGTTGTTTCTATGATGCGTACGACAATTACTACTGCTATTCCCCCTGGTACTATTACGGCCGCTGGATCCTACTAGGCGTGTGCATCCTTTGCGTTTTCCTCTCGGTCTACCTTATGGCGTACGTCGTCCCCCTACCCTCCCATCATCACCTAACCATCACCACTAACATTTTATGTTGTAGACGGAGAAACTCCCGCCGCCGCCGCCTACAAGGTACGCAACCCATGTACGGAACTGGCTGGATGGCTCCCGCCCCTCCGCCGTACGCGCCGCCTCAGTATTCCGCCCAGCCGCCGCCGGGTAGTCAAGCCTTAGGAGGGTACTACGCACCACCGAATGGCCAGAAGCCGGACCAGAACGGCGGGTACGTTTATGGCAACCAGCAAGAAGGTGTCCAGCTCCAGCAGCCGGCGAGCGCATACCACAGAGGTCCTGATGAGCAGTTTGCCCCGCCTGAGGGACCGCCGCCTAACCAGGCGCATCGGTTCCAGTAAGCTGGGTTCTGATTCAGAAGGAAACGGAATGTGAGACGATGCGGGGATGGAGATAGGTGACAAGCGGCAATCAACAATTTAAACAACCATCAATCGCTCGATGAACAAACAACGGCGAATGTGATACCTATCCAACAAATGGGCAAAGAAGGAAGACAATGAAAGGACCTGCGCTGGGGGATAGCAAGGGTTTGCGGATGGCGTTCAGGATCTTTCAACGTTTGCGTGGGGAAACAATGCAAGCAACGGTCTTCGTATCTGCATGATGGATGAAGGAGATGACGGGATGATTGTGATGGGATCTTGTCTGTGGTTGATGAACAGGCAACAAGCGGCAAGGCAAGCAAAAAAAAAAAAGAACAGACAGCGATACCATGACAGCAAAGACAATGGAGACATGCAGAGTTGCCGATGCAAACAAGCAAATCAATATTGCAGGACAACCACACAGCAGCGCTTACCTATTCCCTACTATCTTGTCCAGCTCCTACGTTTCAATAATGTTATTCTATGTTTAATCATACGTCTGATTCTGTAATAGACATACGTAACTTGTGATGTTGACTTGAAGTATCACGAACTCACCGACATGCCGCCCTTGTCGACGTGTAAAAGATAAGGGTCCCCTTGCATCTATCTCCACCTGCTGTCGTGTGTCGTGTGGGGAGAAAAAAGTTCCACTACTGCACTGCTGCAAACCGGGGTCACATTTCAAGATGCAGATGCAGTATTCTTTTGCTTGCTGATTGTTCACCTTCAGAACCATCCAAACAGAACGTCGAACCATCAAATTCGTTATCCGAATCGATCGGGCCTTTCGGCCAATTGTTGGTGGCAGTGCTGGTGGTTGGTCGGACGAGCAGAAAGGGGCACAGCTGAACCTCACGTGCTTGGGTGGCAGAGTTAACCTGGAAGAAATGACTTGCTTGAGGGAATGCTCACTTGATTCCGCGTATCGGGAAAAGGGAAAGGGTATGGGAAAGGAATCAGCCAACCGATTCGCTGACCGTTGTCGCTACGGCGTGACGGTAACGGCGGAGGAGATCATTGGACGACAACATTGCAATATCGACAAGGCACGATAACTGCATATTGATATCCAGAATACCATAGAATGGAAGATGCAAGACGGACAGCTTCGTGATTCACGGTACGTAAAGGCGCCGAAAACAAGAGAAACAACCTGAAGCCAGGGAATTTTTCTTGAGCCAACCCGACAGGAAATGCGGGCACTTCGAGGCAGCACAAGTCTCTACAACCACGGCCTTTAGAGCATATCACCACCATTATTGCATATATTTTAATTGCCGTTCATATTCTTGCGATGATCAGAGGTATCCATTCTCCCACATGGATCTCTTGAACCATACAATCTACGGAACAAAATAGTCCGGTTTTGTCGAAAGGTCGCCCGGGCCCCAGCCCACGCCTACGACTGAAGGCCGCGGCCAAAAAATCTCCCTTGAATAGGCGTCCGGGGCGAAAACATGAACGCGCTTGACATTGCGCAAAGTGGAGAAAATGGAAGCCGATGCAGGAAAGGACAAAGCACAAAGCTCGGCTGCCCAAGCCTGGATTCCTCTTTGAAGTCGAGGCCAGCTGCATGCCTATGAAAACACCACGTATTTTCTGGCTCCCTCCCAGCACACCTACCACGTCGGCCTACTGGAACTTGTTGGAAGGTCTGAACTTTGGGGCTTATATGTTCACAGTGAAGCTGGGTCCTGCCGCTGGAAACATGAGCTGGGACCGGTGCCGGCGCCGGCGCCGGTGTGAGGTATGGAGTATATCTACGGATTGGTTTGCCATTCAGGGGCAAGCTGACCAGATCCAGAATAATCGGGACAAAACGTTCTTGCAATGATCAGCAGGATTGCCTTCCTTAGTTCGATCAATGTACCTTTTAACAATGTTTCCACAGACGGCGTACAGGCTCAGCATACACCATCACCAGACCCAAACAACGGCCAAAGTCAGCGCGGAGTACAGGAACGAATAGGTTCCCAAGTCTCCAGACAACGCCAACGTGAGTCTTTCCAAGTGGTATGCTCACGGTGTTTCTTCGTCATAAGTCGGGGGTAATAAATCCCCCGCCCCCTCACCCTCCAACCCTCCCACCCCGTCAGGCAACCCCTCCTGCAACCTCGGATTTTTCTTCCCCTCCCTATACGGATTATACTCCTCCGTCGCCATCATATCCAGCGTCTCCTTCAACCCCCTACCCGACAGCGCCCCGCCTTCCTTCTGCCCCTTGGCATCCAGCTTCTCAGGAGCGCCGATATTCTTCTCCGCGCCCAACACGTGCGATGGCCGGAGTGCTTCGTCAAAGGGGTGCTTGGGCTTGTCGGCTTCGTGCTCGGCGCGCGTCTGCCCGCCGGAGGGTTCTTGTTCGCCGGTGCCGCGTAGGTCGTGGTGGTGCCGGGCTTGGTGGGAGGCTAGGGGGTTGTTGAAGGTGCGGGTGATTTCGGGCATTGTGGAGTAGATGATGTATTGCGGTTGCTCTTAGAGGTGGTTGTGAAGAGGCGTGCTTGGAGGTTTTCTGTTCGAGCTTGCTGTTTGCTTCTCGAGGTCTTCTGTTTGTTGCGATTTGTTTTGGACAAAGAGGTGGTATTCGGTCTGGCCGTATGACTTGGAGAAGGGTGGTCTGATTCGACTGACTGGAATCGAAAGAGTCGATGGACGTCTGGTATAGAAGAGAACTGCTAATCTGTTGTCGAGGGGAGATTTCCCGAAGTGCTGCTGCGCATCTGGTGCTGGGAGAACAGTTGGTGATGTCATTAAGCGAGGTGGTCACAGGACTGCAATCAGTTATCAATCTATCAGGCTATGGGCAAATACAGCGCTTATGTTGTTAAGGACTCATCACTTACTCCACCCATTTGCTGACGTAACCCGCTGGACCCTGAACATCTCTCCATCTTCGGCTCGACATCACTCGAACACTCCTCAATCACACCGTAAGTTTGAGGTATAAGGAGATCAAATCTGCCAACTATCATCGAAGTACTCCCATTGAGCCATACCTGACTTAAAAACAGCCCAGCTCCGTCTTGTGGCAGCGGAGAGCTTCCGATAGGCCTAGTGCCTTGCGTACCCTCGAGGCTTCGTTGTATGACACTCTTTGTCCCAGGGTTTTCGGCCTACATTCCGCTCCTTGGTGTTCTGATCTCCGTTGGCCCTTGCAATAGACCATGAACAATGGATCGACAGGACAATGGCTTTATCAGATTCAATGCGAGTTGTTCCGTCTCTTATAAAAAATAACGCAGCTGCTTTATACTGAGGAAAAGACTGAACAGCTTTCCTCCGCATCTCAGTCAGAGGGAGATATAAGTTCGTTACGACTTCCTCATCGATAAAATCCACGTTAATTATCGGAGTAGAAACATCAGCCGCGAGTTTAACAGGATTAGAACACCAACAAAAACCATCAAAATGACCCTTGGCGATTACGACTCGTCTTCCGACTCGGACAGCTCGACTGCGTCCTGCCTCTCAGATGGAAATTTCCGCTACCCAGTACATAATGGTACATCGCGCAGCTGCAGTTACGCTACATCTAGCAAGAAGAGAACTTGGTCCGAAACAGACGACGAGAGCGACCTCCCTGGCGTTCCGGACTACCAAGTCGGCGGCTCTAACGCTCGCTTCCGTTACGATTCGGATTCGGATTTGGAGGAGTACAGTCGGCAAATAAAACGAAGAAGAGCTGACAACGGCAATCCGGTAGTCCCGATTGCTGGAGGTGTCAGAGACTTGGTCAAGTGTCCTACGCCTGCGCCGAGGCCGACAACTGCTCCAAGACCGAGTGTACGTCACCCATCGGCATCTGGGTTCATTAACAGGTTGAATGAAGATCTTCAGTACCTCACCCTCGGCGATCCCTCACATCTAGATAACAACGAAGTTGATCCAGTGCCAGCAGCGGTTCGTCCAGCTCACATCCGGCCATTCACCCATGTATATCCGGCGCCGAAGCCTACGACGTCGTTGAAAACGCGGATGTTCAAGGCAGCTTCGCCTGTAGAGCCAAAGGTGGTGGTTCCGAAGTGGCTGGGGGTTGCTAGTACTTGGTCTTTTCCTGGCTTGTAGGGTAGCATAAGGATCTGCTGGCGCATATTGGAGGTGGACGTGTTCTGCATCCTGTGGACATGGAGTTTATCATTCTGAGACGTTTTTAATGAATAAAGAACATCATACAAGCAAAAAGTTTGCCACCTTTTAAGATTTCTTGCAGCCAACGCGAGTGCTCTAGACCAGTACGAGATCATGCTCACCACACTAGAAATGTTTGGGTATCATCGCTCATAAACATACAACACCTATAGCCCGCAACCTGGTATCATCCATCCCATCAATCTCTTAACCCTCTCGAGGTCACAACGCAGTCCCCTTCTCATACACCTCACTTACCCTACTTCTGCTCTCATTTCCACTCCCATTCCTATTCCCGTGCTCCATCGACTGCTCAACTTGCACCGTAACATCCACCGATTTCCTCACTTGGATCCCCCCTTCTCCTCCAGTACTCCTACTCCCTTTCGGATGGTGGTGGTGGTGGTGGTGGTCCCTCAGACTATTCCACTTCCTCACCCCCGAATGCTTCTTCTCCACCTCCTTCTTCTCCTTCTTACTCCCAACCCCTTCCTTCATCTCCACATCATTCACCGTTGTCCCCTCGGACCCTTCCCACGTATCATCCAGCTCCACATATCCCCCATCCATCCAAGCATTTGTCCTTCCCCGCCTCATATACTCCGCCTCTGCCGCTGATACCGGAGGCTTGAAAGGCTTTGACCCAATGGTAGGTGGAGTGATACTATCACTCACTCTCCCACCTTGTCCATTGCTTCCGTTGCGGGAGCGGGAACGGGAAGCGAGGAGGTTGGGGAAGTACTTGACGATGAAGGGCTTCAAAGTCATGACGCAGGCGCAGATGATGGCGCCGTTGCACTCGACTGCCGTGAGATAGGTGAGCTCGGCGGCGGTGTAGGTCCAGTCGATTGGAGGGTTATCGGTATTTTCGACTTCGAGGAGCTTGAGGAGGCGGAGGATGGAGATGAAGCATATCCTGTGGTGGGCACCAGGGTACGTCAGTGGCCAGAAAAACCAAAAAATAAGGGGCCAGGGCTGGGGAACATAAAAAGATGAAGGGGGGGAAGGAGGGTGAAAAGCTTACACAAAGCCCAGTCCAAAGACCACGGAAAGCGCAATCTTCTGCCTCTTGGGCAACATAATCGTCCACACCACAGGCAGCGGCAACAAGAAAATCAGAAAATCCGTCGCCATGTGCAGACCCGTGCTGGACCACCACATTGACTGGGGCGCAGTCCATTTTCTCTGGATGGTGGAGTCCCAGTAGGAATTTAAGGGGATGGCGGCCGTGAAGCACACGGCGAGCATGTAGACGTGGCTGATGGTGACGATAGCGAGGAGGATTTGGCCACCGAGCCGGGCCAAGCGGAAGGTGAAGAGGTGAATGTAGAGTAGCAAGATGGAAGCCTTGGAGAAGTAGAGACAAAGGGTGTAGAAGACCAGGGAGTACCAGGAGGCCTGTTGTGAGATGTATGTTACCTCTAGTGACTGCGTCCAAGTCTTTCTTTGTCCGGTTGAAGAATGAGAGGAACGTACCCTGAACCAACTAGTTCCCACTGCTGTATCCAAACAGTTAATGTCCCAGACGTGGAGGCCGGAACCGTGGATAGCCTCTGCTCAGTGTCAGCATCCCCACCTGCTAACCCTGAACAACCTTTGATACTCACGCTCTATAGTCCCAACACTTGTAGCCAATGAAAACACCAAAGCAGCCAAGATACTCCAATCCGTGGGCCCCAATACTCGAATGATGACTCCCCTTGTGTATAGCCGCAACCCAACAAGAAGAGCGGCTATGAGCCAGCAAATTACGCTCGAAGCGTAGATGTTCGGCCTCAGGGAATCATGTGCTCGTTCATTTGCTGGTGGCCAGGTATGATACGGGTCGCATACATCTGCTGGTGCCGTAGTACTATTCGTCGTACTGTTCATCGTATGTGGATCGTTTCCTATTGTTGTAGATCAAGGCCCAAGTCTGATAACCCAACCTCGACACTGTCTCTCTGTTGACTGTGAAGATCGAGAACGGTTTGAAGACTAGCTTCGTGGGTAGTGGAAGTGCTTCATGGGAAGGGGAGTCCGGGGGGGAAGAGCGGATACATGTATGGCTCCGTGGCCACCTATAGGTGGAGGCCGGGAGAGTAGCAGCGGAAGTTGAAGCCATTTTTGGGGAAGCATGGTAACCCAAGGCGGGTGGGCGGGTGTCAATGCAACGGTTGCTGTCTATGCAGCTTGGTTTGAGCTTGGTACTGGACGGGAGAAACGCAGTTGGGAAACTCCCCGATAATACCGGCAGTCCAGACTAGCCTTCACCGGTGAGGGTCTTTCCGCCTGTGTAATGATTGGAATTGGTGGTTTTGGTTTTAGGCATTGGGGATTTGATACTTGTTGGCTGGGACTCACTTGAGCATCTTGGACCCCATGAGTACCTCTACTGTCACCCCGTAGACATGGTAGATCTGTGGCATCTTCTCAAACATCTCGTGGGTGAGGTTTTAAGACTTCAGCTTGTCAGATGCTGGCCTGGGGCTACCTAGACTCGGAGCTTGACCCCATGTCTGAGGCGATCACAAGGAAAAAGAGCAGAGATGACACTCAGTCCCGACCGAGTCTGTGCGGCCGCGGGGTGTTCAGTTCAGTTGGCTGTGACTCGGAAAAAGGTGGCAATTCCACGAGACTCTTTCCTCATCCTCTCTTTCCTCTCAGGAAAAGCCCAATTCGTGCCAGATGAAGCCGAGGCGGAAGATGGACCGGGAGGTGCAAAATGCTGGGTGAGTGAGATCCTGCCGTGCACAGACGAGAGCGGCTCGATGCGAAAGCGAACAGATTTTCATTGGTCAAACTTACGATCAAGTGGGGGGGACACGGGAAAAGTGGAGAGTGCGGAGGAGTCCAGTCCACCATCGCTGTCGGTGCCTGGATCGCCGCCATGGTTTGGGCAACTTCAGGAGGACACATCCCGGACACTGGTGAGCCCTACGAGGAAAGAGCAGTGGGGTTGTCAAATGTCCTTCATCAACTTAAGTAACCCCCGCCGCCATTGTTTGTGTTTCGAGTCTAAAATATTTGAGAATGGAAAGCGGCAAGGTTGGGGACGAATTTCTGCAGACCATGGACATGAACGGCCCGGAAGCAAGCGACTTCCCCTCCGTCCCAAATTTACCCAGACCTCCAACTCCCAACCGGGCTGCAACTCTCGTGTCCTTGGAATGACCCAAACCACTGGCCGGGAACATGTCGACAAATCTCGCTAACGTCGTTTGACTTCAGCCGGCAAACCTTTTATTCCCAACTACATCAAGCACTACAACGACGGGATGGTAATTGACTGTCGCCTACGCAGGAGATCTGCCCGGAAACTTTTGGCCCGCTTGGGTGTTTCTCCAGTTTCCAAAGTTTAATTTCCCCCACAATTAGTGCTCAATGCACCTTCGGCTATTGTTCTTCCAGAAGCTGTCATGTGAAACGGCTATTGCCTCAGCCGGGTGGCCAAGGTGGCTATTTCCGAGGAGACCAAGTGATTGGGATGAATCGAGATGAGGGAAGGTGAGCTCGGTGAGGCAAGGTTCACCTCGGTGGGTTGACTGCATCTAAGTATTTGGTCTTCACTTACCTTTCACCACGCTTACTCACTTTCAAAGACTAGTTTGTCGATTTCAGCATCTTGTCTCCACGGTCAACAGCTTGATTGGCAGGGGAAAAAAATGGGGGCTGCCAACACATTCGGACACGTTTGTTCATAGAGACTATAAAATCAATCCAACGCAATGCCTTCCGCTCTGGGGGGGGGGGGCATGTTAAGGCATACCGATACCATTCTGACCGTAACCGACCTCACCAGCATCAACATCACTTACAATAACACCACCCAAGATGGGCTCCCACCAGGAAGTCAACGATGGTAAACCCATCCTCCTCTTCACCAGCGTCCCAGCAACTGGCCACATAACTCCCACCCTCCGCATAGCTTCCGCCCTCCACGCTCGCGGCTGGCCCGTCTTCTACCTCGGTCCTACCGCCCACAAGGCCACCATATCCGTCACCGGAGTCCAATTTCTCCCCTTTCTCGACGACGCAGATTTTAACGACTTGGCCTTCGTTGCCTCCCAGGGGGCCACCACCACCGACAAAGATGCAGTAGTGGTCCAAGATACTACTCCCGAACCAACCTGGCGCGACCGCGTCTTCGAAGACATGCGGGGGATATTCATCTCCCCCATCCCGGCTCGGCACCGCTCCCTCTTGGCCGCCTTAATCCACATCCACCAGCTTTTTCCTTCCCCTTCTTCTGCTCGAGTGGTGGTAGTAGCAGAATCACTGTCCAGCATCCTCCTCCCCCTCTTCCACGGAGCCTCCCTTCCTCCTTCCATTCCCATGCCAATCGGCTCCATCGCTCTAAGCGTCATGATCCCCCCTCTCCGGTCTGTGGACATCCCACCACTTATCTCCGAACCCGTTGAGTTTGGTACCACTCCTGCTTACCGAGAACGGGTCGCCGAGATGTGGAGGGACTGGGAGGTGGAGACAAGGGATCTGAAAGAGTTGCTGGTGGAGAAAGTGGAACAGCCAGGCGGGAAGGACTTTGCCAAAGCCATGGAGGCACGCGAAAGGGAAAAAGGGAGGGAAAGCTGGGCGTTCTTGAGCGGGGAGAATTTTGTCGGGTATGATCATGTTTGTCAGGTTGGTGTTGAGAGTTGGTTTTATAAGACGGAAGAGGGATGGCCGGGGAATTGGAAGTTTGTTGGTGTGGTGCCGAAGGTGGTTCCTGTTCTTGAGCAGGCAAAGCAAGCCTTGGTGGATGAGGTAAAGCTGGCGAGGGAAGAAGGGGGGAAGAAAGTTGTTGTGGTAGCGCAGGGAACGGTGGAGATCGATCCGAGGCATCTCATCCTTCCAACTATCCAAGCTTTGGGCGGACGAGCGGACACCCTGGTGGTGGCCATCTTGGGGCACCGCGGCCGAAGACTACCAAAGGATGTGGTAGTGCCCGGTAACGCAAAGGTGGTCGACTACCTTCCCTATGACGCTATCCTCCCCCACGCCGACATCTTCGTGAGCAATGCCGGCTACGGCGCGGTGATGCACGGCATTGGTCACGGGGTGCCGATGGTAGTCGCAGGAAAAGAACAGGACAAGAAGGAGAACGTTACGAGGGTGCAGTGGCGTGGACATGGGGTTAAACTGAACAAGTCGTGGAGAGATGAGAAGGAGTATGTGAAGGAGTTGGCGGAGGCTGTTGGGAAAATCATAGACGAGGAGGACGGGAAGGAAGTGAGGGAACGGGCCAAAGAACTGAAGGAGGAAGCGGACAGCATCGATTGCATCAAGACCGTCGAGGACTGCCTTTCCTCCTATTTGTAATCCATTACCCACCAAACCCACCAAAATAACTATAGCTTGCTCCCATTCCCCTTCTCAGGAGCAGCAGCCATAGCCATAGCCTCAACCCTCTCCATCACCTCTAAATCCCTCGGCACCCTCACCGCCGTCTTGATCACCTTCTTCACCACCTCTCCTCCCTCTGTTTGTTCCTCCTTCACTTCTTCCACCTCCTCCTTCCTGAAATCCACCAACACCACCCTCTCCACGTCTCCTCCCCGTCCACTATCCATCAACTCCCGCCCCGGCTTCGCCAGTCCCAGAATCACCCGTCCATTGCCATAGCTCCCCTGTTTAGCAAAGCTCACCACCTCAGGACTCATGACCTTTTCCGCCCACGGGATGTCAGACGTGGGATGTTTCACTGAACTCGTCGGTACCCGGCGCAGGAAGGAAATCAGTTTCTCGCGCTGCTCGTCGTAGTTTGACGATTGCTTAGGAAGGAACCGGCTGATAAGCGTCAAAAGGTAGAACTGCGGCGGGTAGAGGATGATTTCGCCTGCCGAGGCCTTAGCCAGCCAGGTGGATGGTGAATCAAACAGCGCGGCGGTGTGTTCTACACCTCCATCATGAGTCGGAGTCTGAACCACCGTTCTGGTCTGCGATTCGGCGGTTATGGTGTTGTTCAGGGGCAGCATCCGGCGCGTGAAGGGGATGAGATTTTCTGTTTTTTTTTTTTTTTTTTTTTTGTTAGCTTCTCTTATCCCTCTTTCCCTCTTTCTCTCTTCCCCTGCGTCACTCAGTTATGACCAAGGACCAGGAAAAGGGGAAAGAAAAAACTTACCAACATCAGCCTCCCCCCCCTTCCTCTCCAACCAATCCCTAAACTTCACCCGATCCCCAAAAACCTCCCTCCTCCCCTCCTCCAGCTCCTCCTCACTCAACTCCAACATTTCTTTTCTCCCACCATCCTTCCTCCTCGCCAACAAAATCCCACTCTCCTCAAACGTCTCCCTCACCGCCGCCAACCGGTACGCCTCACTATCTCTATGCAACTCCCCATCCTGCCAACAAAATCCCACTCTCCTCAAACGTCTCCCTCACCGCCGCCAACCGGTACGCCTCACTATCTCTATGCAACTCCCCATCCTTCGTTGGCAACGGGTAGAAGTCTCCCTCGTGGAACTGTGAAAGGTTCCCGCCGGGGAAGACGTGAGCGGAAGCGAAGGAGGTGGATTTGGCGACGCGGTGGAGCAGCAATACTTGGTTGGTGGGGGAGAGGAGGATGACGGAGGAGGAGGGGCGGATTGGGAGGGGGCCGGTGCCTGGGGCTTTGTTCAGGGGTGGGATTTCGGGTTTTGACGCCGGGGGCATGGTGGTGGCGAAGGTCCGCGTTGGTGATGTTGTTGGAGGGTTATATTGGGATGTGCGGGATCTGGATGTAGGTAGGGTCTTGCGGGTTGGGTATTGTGGGATTCTGGAAGTAGTAGAGGTACTGAGCGCGCGTGTCTGATGTCGAAGAATGGGTGTTGACGTTGACAAGTTGAAGACGTTGCTGATGCTACTTCGAGTCGTGAAGCGGAGACAAGCTGAACTCATGGTTCTTGTTTCGAGGTGCAAATGGCTATGATATAGAGTGAATCTGTGTCTCTTTCAATGAAATGGCTATCCCCGGACTTGTCGCGAGGGGTTACAACACACTTCAACCTCGGTTCAGTTCGTTGGGGTTTGTCTTGTGTTTACTTGATCAATTCCAGGTTCCCCGCATCCATCAGCCAAGACATTTGGCCCTGAAAATAGTGACTCCACAGGCTCCCCTTAGCGCACCGGGGTTCCGGCCCCGCTCCGTTGTGGGGATGCCGTTATCCCCGGGCATTGGCATATCTACTAGGTGGCATCAATTCCAGGTTCCCCGCATCCATCAGCCAAGACATTTGGCCCTGAAAATAGTGACTCCACAGGCTCCCCTTAGCGCACCGGGGTTCCGGCCCCGCTCCGTTGTGGGGATGCCGTTATCCCCGGGCATTGGCATATCTACTAGGTACCGCCGRCGGCATTATGGTATTACGGCATCRCCACCTTCATCACGAGCAAAGCCCATGYCTTCATCTCCCCAGATAAGCAGAACATGGTCTATCTCTTGATCGGCGTYATGWACTCAAGTTGGCAGTTGAGGTGTGCACGCCAGTTCCGTAAGATTAAACACCCRGGATTCTTAAAACCTTCGCTGAACGAGTCGAGGTAAATGAACAAGACCAGACACCTAACTTCCAAAGGACTTCCAAGGACATGTCTCATTCCATAGCCCCTGTCAAAAGCTCCTTATGCTACGCTAGGGACGACCCATACCACGAAGCTGTTGGTTGTGCTTGTTCACTTGGAAACCGCGAAAAGAAAGAAAACCAAAAAAAAAAAAAAAAAAAAAAAAAGGCCAAGAAGGGGGCAAACGCGACACAAAAAAGCGGCCCGCGCCGGATTCGAACCGGCGGATTACTGATCTCCCAGGCTAATTTCCCGAGTAAAGCTTTTTCCATAGACCAGTTGTATTACCAGTTACACCAGCGGACCACGGGGAAAAGGTGCCAAGGACCTGCACTATATACCCGTTTGTTGGGTTGGGACTTGGGACGAAGCTGTAAAGGTAGGTAGAGAGCCCGAAGTGAAGGTGGGTGAATGACCCGGCCGGGCTTTGTCTTCTCAGGTCATAAGTACCCACCACGTGCTCCTTGTTTCGTTTTCACTTGGCTTCGTTTCGATCATAAGATCACCCTCACTTCCCGGTTGCGGTAGGGGTCGCTTTAGGGCAGGTGCGTGTGGTGCACTTCAAGACGGGAGGCAGTCATATATCACCATGTAGTGGTTGAATGTAGAAAGCTCCCCGTACTTCTTCACACAAGAAGGCAAGAAGCCACGATCATGAACAACAGCCACCCAACACTCCCCATAAACAACACCACCCCCCTCCTCATTCTTCACAAATCCCTCGCCAACCCCCTCTTATAAGCCTCCAAAGCCCTCTCCCTCGCCCCCGAATGCTCCACAATCCCCCTCGGATACCCCCTCTCCTCCAACTTCCTCTTCACCTCCTCACCCCCACGTCCATAAGGATCATGCACCTCCCCACCTTTGCCCCCCTTCAAATCAGGAAGATCCCTCAACTCCTCCACCCACTTTTTGATATACTCGCCCTCAGGATCAAACTTCTCGCTCTGTAGCAGGGGGTTAAACACCCTGAAATACGGCTGCGGATCCACGCCCACCGAGGCAGCGAACCCCCACCCACCGTTGTTGGAAGCAAAGTCGCCGTCGATCAGGTGCTCCATGAAGTAGCGCTCGCCCATGCGCCAGTCTACTAGCAGGTCTTTGGCGAGGAAGGAGGCGACGATCATCCGCAGGCGGTTGTGCATGTAGCCTGTGGCGAGGACTTGGCGCATGGCGGCGTCGATGATGGGGAAGCCAGTGCGTCCCTGAGTCCAGGCGTGGAAGTGGTCGAGGTTGTAAGACCATTCGATGTTGGAGTAGGTGGGTTTGAAGGGTTTGTTCATGCTAAGGCGGACGGTGTTAGGAGGAGCTGGATACATCGTGGCATGTGGCAGGGAAGGGGGAAGGGAAAGAGGAAAAGCTTACCAGACGTAGGGCCAATGTACCAAAACATGCTTATAAAACTCCCTCCACGCCACCTCCGAAATCCACCTCTGAATTCCCTCATTCCCACCATTCAGCCTCTTGGTATTGTTCCTATCCCTCGCTGTGCGTATCGCCGTCCTGGCACTCAACGTCCCCGAAGCAAAGTGCACTGAAAGGTTGCTCGTCCCCTGCTTGGCCGGGATATCTCTCCTCTCTGCATACTTGCCGATATCCTCATCGCAGAACTTCTCCAGCCTTTTAAGCGCTTCGCGCTCGCCTGCTGGCCATAGAGCGCGGTACCTAACCTTTTCGTCATCTCGCAGTCTTTTGCCCTCTGGAGCTTCAGGGATGGGACAAGCAAAGAGGTGCCCGTACTTCTCCCTTGTGCCAGGAGGGTTTGGTCCAGGCTTGTCGTATATCTCCAAACACTCTGGGTTTTCTTCCACGTGCTTGATCCAGGCTCGAAACCAAGGGCTGTAAACGGCGTATTGCCCTCCATTTCCACTTTTCAGTGCTCCTGGCATAACAACGCAGGTATCGTGCACCACTTCCGCTGCCATATTCTCACCCTTCTCCCCTTCCGCCAACAACTTGACAAGCCTAGCCTCCCTCCTCAGCTCATCAACCTCATACTCCATCGCACAAAACAGATGACTAGCTCCCCAGCCCTTCATCGACTCCCTTATCCTGTTCGGCACCTCTTTGCGTTTCTCCACCGTCTCCACCCATAATGGAATCCCCAACTCCGCCAAGTCCCTCTTCAACACCTCCAACGTCCTCAGCATGAAGTCCACCCTTATGGGAGCCCTGAGATGCGCTTCCAGATCCTCCGGACTCAACACATAAAGACAGATCAAGGGCACCCCTGCCTCCTTAGCTTTCTGACTGGCTAGCCAGAGCGAGCGGTTGTCTTGAAGCCGGAGATCCATTTTGAACCAGTGGACTACCGCTTGGCGGACTGGCAAGGACTTGCGCAGGGCAGCGGTCTCAGCTAGTGCAGCGTAGAGGGTTTCGATGGGCCGAGGGAGCTCGTTGTTATTATAGGCTTGGGCTCGCGCGTTGGACATTTCGTGCGGGTAAAATTTGCGGAGGACGATGCCGTGGGCTTCGGAGTCCTTGTAGAAGGGGTGTGGTGAGCGGAGGGGGTCCGAGGAGGCGTTGGGGTTGGTGGGAGGAGCATCGGTGGTGGTTTTGCGCTTCTTGTCGGTTGATGGGTCGCCGTTGATGCGTGAGGTTTGAGGCGGCGCTGAGGCCTTGCGCTTGGAGGGCGCCATTGTAGATTTGGGGTTGTGAAAGATGGTGGTGGATGGGAAGACGCTTGTCCTTGGTGTCGAGGTTCGGATGGTGCGAAACATGGAGTTCAATGAAAAGAGCACAAAGGAAACAGAAATCAATTTGCCTTCACCATTGCGACAACCACAGGGGAACTACTTTTATGGTGCGTGTGTGATTGGAAGGCAATGCTTTGTGCAGTCGGATCGCTCGATCTCTGCGGTACGTCATGGTGTTGTTAAATCGAGACGGATCACGCCCCTTCCGTTCCAGTTGCTTTGTTAGCGCATCTCCAGCGGATCTCCAAATGCAGGGACATGCGGGTTTCCATGGCAATTTTGGGACGAACGAAAACAACGAGGATCGAGAGGCAGCTCAACAGGATCCATCTGAAGCATTCATTGTGAGGAACTTTTCTCTTTGATATCGACTGCCTTGCAGCAAACGGACTCCCCTCTCAACATATCAGCACAAGTCAAAAAACAAAACATAGCAGCCCCTTTGGGAGATTGAAAAACAACCCAAGAGAACTGGACTTCCATGCCATGGAAACACAATGATGATACAGCATGTAAGACTCGTATCTGTACCATGACGAATGACTTGCTCGTCACAGCCTTTCAAAGCCTCCATCTCAATCTGCGGCATGGAAGCTATCAAGGTAGCTCCAGAATCCCCAGCCTCGAGTATTGTAACCCGGGGAGACTTGTCTAGCCGGGGGATGTGCGTGTGTGTGTATTGTTCATTGTCACGGTCGGTTGGATTCGGTGTAATATCACGATCGGATGTGAAATGTTCGGTGTTGGTGAGGAACCGGTGGACGGACGGTATGTGGAGGGAATTCGTTCAGATCATCAATGCCAGTGTATTTTTTCCGAATGAGAAACAATATCCTTCTGACGCCATTGAGCCTTTGTCAATCAAAGATGCATTTCCGCAAATCCCAGAGTTTCCCAACCCAATGGCGTGGTCCCGCTGCCAGTTGTTGTTCGTCCCAAGTCGTGCCTGTTTTTTCCCACAGGTCGCTCTTGTGTCCAGATCGATCATGTCGGATATTGTCTGAATTGTTGGGGTATCATATCAGCAAAACTGCTCTCTTCGGTCGAGATTGTCGATTTGATTTCGAAGTCTCCGTACCATTGCCTCATTCGTTCAAAAACACTCCAGGCATTTAACGTTGGGGGTTCCAGACGGCCTTGAGGAGACCATCGCGCTGGGCAAGGCGGTTGAGGGAGTCGTCAGACTCGCCCATGGCGCGAACGAAGCCGGAAAGAGCGTAGATGATGTTCTCGCCCTGGATGGCACGGCCGTTCTCGTCGACCTTGGCGATGGTGATCTGGCAAGAACCGTGGTCCTTGGACTTGATGATGCGGCCCGTCGCAGAGCACTTGCGGGGGACGTAACTAGACAATGAATCCCTCCATTAGCATTTTGTCTTTTTCGGGATTCAACATGGGGGCGGCATACAGGTCGACAATTTCGCCGCGGTCGTTCTCCATTTTGGCTGTCTTTGGGGGTGCTGAGACTGCGGTTGGGGGGTGTGTGATCTGGTGACGAGGAGCGGGCAACAAGCGCAGAATTTCCGACTTGGTCAACTTGAATTTCGACACAAAATCGCAGTTTGGTGTGCAAGCCCCAAATGTGGGCTGCCAGTGGTTGTGCACGGACGTTTCTGGACACTTTATGTGGCTAGTGTCTGTCACTGGGTGTGGCTGTGGTCTACACAGTAGATTTCCAGCTCATAAGTACTTTGTACCTGCACTAACAACAACGCCTGCGCTGTCAGCTGATAGCGCGCTGTGGTCGCGATCTTTGGTCCCTGCAAAATGGAAGCCGTAGAGGTTCCCATCCTCGTCGCCTTCCTGCTTTGATTCGCGCGGCGCATCAAGTCGCCAAATTGCCCCGAGTGTTCATTACCAACTGAACCCAAGTCATTTGCGCTATTGCTTACCTTTACTCGAATGGTCACATATGGAGGAGACTTGGTACTCTTCCCATTATCACCCATTCGAATGGCGCATAATGACACGATAGACATCATCTCCTCGTCGCCCGAGTTCCCAGACATCGGCGCTCTGGTCGCAAAGGCACCACCCAAGAAACCAGCGCTGCAAACCGGTAGTAATGCCACACCCATTCCTAGCGATGCAGTCAGGCTCGGAACCTTCACAAGCGCTGCTAGCATCTGGCGCCTGTCGCAGGTCGTGGAGGAAGAAAAGCCTGCACAAAAGTTGCCACCTCAGCCAACAAAAGAGACTCCGACAATGGCAACATCAGTGTCGACAGTAGCGGTTGAAGTGGCAACAACAGCGACGGCGGTGTCTGAAAACAAGCCAGGAAAGAAACCCAGGAAGCCGAGGAAAAAGAAGGACGAGACAACAGCCACCGACGAAAATGCACCACCTAAACCACCAGCAAGAAGGGGGAGGCCACCCAAGCAAAAGGACGCCGATGGACAGACTGCCTTACCCAAGTCCAAGGTCACGAAACCAGCGGCAAAACCACGGCCTTCGAGGAAGAAAGCCGAGACCGGGAGCAAGCATTTTGCCGCTTCTGCTCATGCTTCTACGGCCGATGCTCCTGTCCCAGAGGAGCCATCGAAAGCTCCCGCTGCGCCGGAGCCTCCCAAACCCGTCCTCGTACAGATTGACGATGAGCCATTCGACCTAGAACCGGCAGTAAGAAGAAGACTGGATTGGACGCCACCGCCAGATGACAGACCACCACCAGCTGCCGGCAACTCGTCTACTCTCAAGGAGCTATCGTCCTCTACGACTGCCCATACCGAACCACCAGTAGCATTTGGAAAGCTCTTGGATACATACGGCTGTAAACCAGAGAATGATCAGCCGAGTAAAGTCACTAAAGTTGATGTGCTCGGGAAGAGGAAACTGATCGAGATGGTTGCTACCACTACGACTCCGACTACTACAACAGACAAACCCACAAGTCCAGAGACATCCCCAATCAAGCCCAAAGCCCCCAAGAAAAAGCCACGCACAATCACCGACATAGCAACGGCCGCCTACCGAATACAAGACCCCGTCGACGATTCCACATCTACTGTGGCATCCAAACAAGACACTCTCCTGGGCTACATTGCCGTGGAGGACGACAATGCTGCTACCAAACCAAGTGGCACCAAAACAAAGGCCGCCTCCAAAAAACCAGCAAAGCCCCGAGTCTCCAAGAAGAAACCCGAGCCTCGAAAACAGCTGTTGTTATCTCCCAAGAGCGCACTCAGGCAGGTCTCTGGTCAGGACTTCGTTTTTGGCACTTCGAGCCAGCTAGTGACGGAAGACACGGACCTCCTTCGTGCTTTGCACGAGTCAATGAAGACGGCGGGCAACACGCCGGATAGCGATCCCTTTACGTCGAGCCCGATCAAGTTCAGCAACCTTGCGAGCAGGCGCAAGACGGGAAACAACAAGCTTTGGAAGGTGGGGGCGAGGGATGAGGATGGGGACTTGTTGGATTTGGAGGTCTTTGATTTGACTGAAGCCGTGGAGGTGTCGGAAGGTCTGTTACAGCAAGCTCACAGACCGTGTGTTGGTGTGCCCGAGGAGGCAAACCCTGGAGGACAAGCCGAGGGCAGCACTGAAAGAGCAATCGAAATATTATCATCCGATCCTGTTGTCCCCGAACGACCCACGATTACGAGACCCGAAACCCAGATCAGTACTCTCTCAACAAGGGGAAAAGAATCAGTTCACCATACTACGAAGCCTCCACCGCCACATCCCGTTGCCCCTCCGCGAGTGAGGACACCTCAAAGAGTACGTTCGCCATCCCAAGAAAGTCTTTCTTCTCGATTGTGGAGTCCTCGAACGAAAACACCCCCGAGACCGATCACACCTCCACGAGCAAGCGCTGTGCTCGACTTCGATTTTGATTTCGACGACTACGAACCACCACCAAGTAACCAAGAACACTACCAACTCCTTGAGCAGTCCCAGAAGACCAGCCCTTCCAAGACACAGCAGCAGAGACAGCAAAAAGCCCAACAACCGCAGAAAAAGTTTGACCCTCCACCCCGCCCAAAATACGAGCTCTTTACCGACGCCCAACTGAGCCGAGAGATCGCTTCCTACGGATTCAAGCCGATCAAGAAGCGCGCGGCTATGATTACTCTCCTTGAACAATGCTGGGAAAGTAAGACGGGGGCAGCCACAGGCACAGGCACAGGCACAGGGATAGGTAACAATAAGTCACAGGAAGGGACGGGGAGTTTGGAGTCGGCTCACCGATCAGTGGATCCTATTGCAGTATCTCCGAACCGTGGGAGGGGCCAAACAATGAAAGGTGCAGATATGCATGAAGCAGAAGCAGGATTAGAAATAGCTGCGCCGGCGCCGAAAAGACCAAGGGGACGCCCGAAGAAGAATGAGACTGCGACTGCGTCTCCTTCGCGAACCACCACGGACAAACCACCAAAAGCAGCAGCTGCAGGACCAGCAACAGCACCATTACCCATGCTCTCCGCATCAACCCCCAAGCGCCAACGCCGCACCTCGAAATCTCCGATTCGCCCCCGCCCAACCATCCTCGAAATCCCTGACTCCGATATCGACGCCTCCGATTCCGATCCATTCGCCTCTTCCCCACCCGCCTCCTCACCCGATGCCTCCCCCTCCGCATCCCAACTCTTCTCCACCCCCGAAAAACACCAAGGACAAGACCACGAACACGGTCCGGCAGCAGAAATGTCCCTCATAACAGAGTGTGAGGAGTCGCTTCTAGACATCACCTCCACGCCCTCTGAGACTGATCTCTTCAAACACATAACCGAAGCCATCACCACCGCTCCCCGCACCAGCAATCCTTCAGAGCCCTCTTGGTATGAGAAGATCCTCATGTACGACCCTATTATCTTGGAAGACCTGACGGGGTGGTTGAACACGGCCGGAAAGGGATTGGATAGAGTCGGGTGGGAAGGGGGCGAGGCGGGCACGGAGGAGGTAAGGAGGTGGTGTGAAAGCAAGGGCGTTGGGTGGGTGTGGAGGGAGGGGAATAGGGGGCAGGTGAGGAAGAGGTTTTAAGGGGATAGGGGGAGGTTTTGCGTTGGTTGATGGAAGGGGGCGGGACTATGAGGGTTATAATGTTTTTTTCGGCGGACTGCCGGACTCACAGCTCCGATCGTACCGGGACCGCTGGTCAGGTTAATACAGCTGTCAACGACATTTACAAATAAATGGGAACTTGCTGATATTAAGATGCAGGCTATGCAAACTGGACTCGGTCTTCCCGCAGGCTACGCTGCATGTGGAAAGTGTTGTTCCATGTCTTCAATCCCGGTCCTGCGAGTGTTGAGTATCGGACTTCCGGCATGGCTCCCTTTACATGCAATCTGGCCCTCTTGAGAAACTAAAATATGGCGCCTTCTTCTAACTGGCCCTTTCTTTATTCTTTACCTTGTTTTCAAAAAAAAAAAAAAAAAAAAAAAAAAAAAAAAAAAAAAAAAAAAAAAAAAAAAAAAAAAAAAAAAAAAAAAAAAAAAAAAAAAAAAAAAACCACAAAAATGGCGCCGTTATTCTTTCTGCCATGGTTTCTGTTGGCCAAGGTGCCAACGGCAACCGGAAATTCCGGAATGGTCACCACTAGGATGGTACCAATGGTCGAAACGGTCCCGGATCCCACGTCGTCCCCATCAGTCGCAGAGTTCTTGATCGATGGAGACAAGTCGGTTCCTCTCAGACTGACCACTGTCACCTATATCGATGCTTATAACTCTACCACCGTGGTGCCCGTTCTGTCGACCGAGGTGGATGAGATCGTCCAACAGTCCGTCATCGTCTTGACCGTTCCTGGACCCCTTGCTCCCGAAATTACGAGCTCACCATCGCCACTGATAATTACAACTCCGACTCCGTCGAGCTCAAGCAGCAGCCAGCCTGGTGTTCACTAAATCACCAGCGTTGAAACGATCTACGATGAGCCTTCCCCGACTACATCCTCGAGCAGCGAACATAATGGCGTTGAAGAGCCCACGGGCAGCAGCCAGCCCGAGCCCAGCCCCGTGACTGTCTACCCAACGGTTGTCCTCAGCACGAGTGCATCGAGCACATCTTCCACATCCTCGACTTCGTCTACTGGACATGACCTTGTCATCACAGTCATCTCAACGATATACGCTCAGGCCGACCCCAGTTCGTCCATCTCGTCGACCACCAGCCAAGATGCTCCCAGCGTTGTCACGAGCCTCGTAACCGTATATCGTGATGATGCCACCACTAGCACGTCCTCGTCCACCTCTACTACATCGTCGACAACCAGCGAGCAAGGTCCTATCGCCGTTACGTCCGTCTACACGGTTTACCCCAGTACGTCAACCTCGACCTCGTCTCTGTCCTCTTCCTCGTCGTCGTGGAACTCAAGGAGTCCTCCCAACTAGAGCCCAGCACACAGTTCATCACGGTTGTCACTACCCAGTCCGCAAAACCGGACACGGTGATTGTCAAGCCCAAAGAATCCACCCAACCGGAGCCTAGCACCCAGTTCGTCACGATCATCTCAACTCAGCCCGCCAACCCCGGTATCGTTGTCGTGCAACCCAAGGAAACCACTTCCGTCGTGACCAAAGAAGTGAGACCTACTTCCGTCCTGACCGCCTTCATAACCAAAACTAACCTTCTCACAAGCACCTAGTGGATCAAGCCCACGCAACCCGTATCCGAACCCGCCCAACAAGCACCTAGAGTCACGGTCACCAACCTGGTTCCGAAGAAAACGATCATTACCCCCATGGTCGTTGTGACGGTCTCCAACTCCCACCCCTTCGGCGTCGGGGCCTCGCATACCCCCGCCAATTATTACGACCACGATGCTGCGGACGGTGATCCCGGCGGCCTTCAGTGGGCCCAGGGTTTGCATACGAACCCACAAGACAGGTCGGCGCAGTTTACGAGAGCGAAGCCGCCTACTCGGCCTACTTGGGATGCTAATGGGCAGTTGATGAACTTTGTAGTTCCTTGGTTGACCGGACATCCGGAGGAGGTGAAGGGAACAGGAGCAGTGGCTACAATATCGTCTGTGATGGAGGGAGAGGTGCTGAAAGCTGCTGAGACGGCGATGGAGGTGGCGAGGACCACTCCCGTGCCGGCTGTTTATGGGCGGGCTCAGAATACCTCAGCCTTGTTGTCTACTGTTGAGGTCACTTCTGTTGTTGATGTTACCTCTACTACTCGTGCTCAGGGTACTGTTGTGGTTACATCCACTGTCGAGAGTACCGATGAGGTCACTCCTATTGTTGAGACTACCTCTACCGTTGTGGCTACTGCTGATACTCAGGAACAGCCTGATATCGAGGCTTCTCGCGACAGGAACCTCCCGGAAGAACCAAAAAGATTCAAGGACCCGAACAAGTGGACCGCCCTCTGGAACCAGAAAACCGCCCTACCCTATGTACGGTACCCCCCTTACTTGGAGAGAAAATTGGCCGCAGGTTCAGAAAACAACCATCCCTGGGACCCGCAAGCCGTCCACCAAAGTGGAAGACACCTTGACAACAACCGCTCCCAATTCCGAGCCCAGCCAGCAACCACTGGTCCTGACAGTCACACATACACATACCTCATATAGCACCCGTACCCTGACCCACGGCCTTCGAATTCACAACAATCACCCGGACCTCCTGGAAGCCCAAAACAACCTCCTCCCGGCCTCTACCTCTACTGCCCTCTCCCACATGCAGCACAAGGACGCCGAAGCCCCTGCCCCTGCCCCTGCCCTTGCCCTTGACCTGGACGTCCCTGCCCTTGGCCTTGACGACCTGGAACACAATGTGAACATAAAGAGGAGCGAGAACAACGAGAACACCGTTCACAAAAAGGCCGAAAACATGAACACTGAGCAAGAAAATGTGGACCATGCCAAGTCAGCAAAGGAAGGCTTCTGGGATGACGTCTGGAAAGGAGTCCAGAATTTCTTTTCGAGGGAATTCTGGGAGGATGTCGGGGAAGGGATCAAGAATTTCTTTACGAACGGGAATGTGCATGAATGAATGAATAATAGGAAGCAACATGAAGCGAAGCGCGGACCCTTGGGTACCCTTCGCGCCTTGGATGGCCATTGCAGTAGAGGTAGAGGTAGAGGTAAGGTAGCTTGAGCCATACCGCGGGGCGTCTGAGTCGGAGTCTGCCAAAGGTGAAGCTGAGACTGAGACTGAGGTCATGATGGGGGTTGGTCTGGTTTGGGGGCTAGTGGGGAGGCTGGTTCGTGTACCTAGGGACTTGGGAAGTTGGGGACTTGGGTAGTTGGGGACTTGGGGAGTTTGGGTGGGATGTAAATGCAGTGGCGTTATTTGGGCATGGAATCTGCGACTTGCTTAGTTTTTTTGTTTAGGTTATGAGGAGGAGGAAAGCAGCTGGAGGTGGCTTTGATGTTGACGAAAGAAGGTTGGATGTTTAGGAGGGAGATTGATTATCTTGGAATAAACTCAAGCGTAGCGAGAATGGTTTTGGGGTATGTGACCCATATACTACCATGATATGGGCTCAAAATATCTTCCATGTTTGTGTTCGATTATTATATGGTTTTAGGTAGTGCAAACTAGAAGACTGTTTATTCCTCCCCACAAAAAGATGGAAAGCCAGGGCACTGGCAGTGATCTTGTTGACATTTGATTCCATTGTGCTAAACACGCTATGCTATCTCGACTAATTGCTCTATCAAGTTGCTTAGAATGACAAGTAGGCGTACCTGCCTGTGAATGAAAGCCACTTCCATGTTGTTCTACACCTTTGAGCGTTGAGATGTTCCCGGCGCCTTGCACCGCCACATTCCTTCACGTACTAATTGACGACGTCTGTGTACTATGGATGTCAATCATCCGTCAGGTCGATTTCGACCTTTCCGTTTTCCAAGCGGCGTAGCTTGCAGAAGACAGGAAAAGGGGTCGGGTCCATGGGTCGTTCTCTCTTGACACCTCTGGGGTCGTCGTCTTCGGATTTGATGCGCGGCTGTGGGACAAAAAACAGTTAACTCATCGTGCGTGTTGCGGAACAGAACAGGAGACCTGCAGGTTATGGAGCAAATGCTTACCTTGTACTCTTCGTCGACGTCGACAACTTCCTCTGATTTAACGACCGGGCGAGAGACAATGGCTTCCTGAATAAGACCCTCTACGGTATTGTACAGTGTAAGTAGTCAATTTGACGGGATAGGGCGATGGACGTGAGACTTACCCATGGTTCGGTAACGGAACTCGAAGACGGCGATGGGTCGGTGATGGGGATCGACATTTTTTGTTATGGTTACTTGACCAGGGTGATCAATGGGCTCAGACTCGAAACTAAATAAGCGTTGGTAAGCTAGACACTCACAACTGTCTGTGATCATCGGTATTTTTACTTGACCTTGCTGTCAACGGCTTTGCCCTTCAAGTCCTTCTCACCAACAGAGAGAATGGGGATAGGACCGGGTTTGTCCGCAAAAGATTCAACGCGGCCTATGTCAACCCTGAGATAAAGGTTGACAATAAGTGTGCCGTAGTGCTTGGCGTCCTCCGCCTGATTACCGTCCCCTCCTTCCACTGCACAAGATCGGAGGTAGATTAGCCTGGCGAACCTAACACAACAGTTGTAGATAATACACCCGTAGGATCACTCAATATACTTACGAACATCAAGGCTGCCAAAGTGAAAGTTGTGCCGTTTCCAGCCGGTGGCTTGGCTGCCAGTTTTACAAGAGGATCTCTTGTTTTCAGTACCAACTGACATTCGCCTGTACCTGGCGCTGAATCCATCCATGGAACATTTCCAATGAATCCTCGGCTCTGTCTTGAACTCGTGATAATGTGTCGCGTCAAGGATGAAGGCAAAGGACTTGCCGGGTTTGGCTTCGATGTATTTCAGCACGTAGGGAATTTTGTGGTCCGATGTCTGCTGGAATGAATAAAAGCTGATCTCTTTGGCGCGCGACTCTATGTCCTCTGGATGGGCGTCATATTCGTGCGCACGCTGGCCGTCGACCTCGACGGCAACCTCAAGCCCCGGAAGGCAGGTGAGGATTGCCATCTTCGGTTAGATACCTCTATGAGCTGTTGGGTGTTGCCAGACTGATTACAACCATGTGTTAATCTTCGTGCTCAGGAGAGGATGTAGGACAGTTGGCGAAGAAGGAAAGATACCAGACATCGAAGCGATACTCGTCTGGCTTTAAATGCCCAGTTTAAAAAATGCGGGGTGTCCAGTCTCGTAGGGAAGTGAATGGAGGGCAGTGAATGGAGGCCTCGAGCAGTGAATGGAACTCGAGGCAGTGAAGGGACCTGCCTGGGCGGTCAATGGCGCCGCTGCGGGCCGGCTTCACAGGCGCAGAAAACGGAAGGCGCGACTGGAAAGAACGACGGGACCTGGAGTCTGGTCACGGCAGGTTCACGAAAGCACGTGAGCCCGGTTCTGAACTCAGCTGCTGCACCATTGCATGGACCTGGAATTCATCATGCACCTGCACTCAGAGAAAAAGGAACCTGCATAAAAATAAAGGAAAGCCGGCTTCCATGGTCTGTTGTGGTTTGATGATGACTGACTTCGCAAAAGCAGTTTCTTTTCTAATAGGAATCAAGAGATTGCAATGCTCCCGAATGTCTCAACAAGGAAACAACCCAACAATGGATTGCATGGTCGTCACAGAGTACCTTCTAGGTGTATACACAAAAAAGGTCCATACCACCAATCTTTTGCGGTTCCGCATTATTGCTTTGGAAGGCATGTGGTGGTAGCATGGATCAGGTCTGAGAAGAATATAGCGGCCGTGTTCTCAGATTAGGTAAGTGAAAAAGTCGTCAAGATGACAGACGTGGTCAAGTATCGTGGCTATACATCGGGACAGGTTTCTCTAAGACCATATGATGGTATGTGGATGGCCGTGGTTGCCGTTTATGAGGTGCTGGCCAGCATCCGTCATGTTCGTAGATGGGCCGCCAGTCTCGCCAGAAGATCAATGCCGAAGACCTGGATTCCAACCGGCAGATTTGTGATGTTATGAAAAGCAAGGCAGTGGATGTTGTTAGGTGATTTGAGCGTAAAATGGGTACTTAACATTTTGAGTGAGTACCTATCTGCTCTACATCTATCAAAGGCACAACGCCATATCGGTTCTTCCTACCGTAGCCTTGCGGACAGGCTAGTCTCTACGGACAGCTTCACGTCGTCATCAAAAGCCAGATGTTGCCGGTGCCATGTGCGGTCACATTCCTTCAAGTACTGCTTGACAACATCTAAATACCATAAATAGAGGTAGGTATCAATCGTCCGTCAGTTCAATCTCGACCTTTCCGTTTTCTAAGCGGCATAGCTTGTATTGTTGTTGTTGTTGTTGTTATTTTTAACGTCTACTTCCGCCTCCCGTAGGGCATGAGACGTGCCACAGCGGTGAATCTAGTGTACAAAGATAAGGGCAGTGCCCTGACACGCCCTATGGCGCCCAGTGTCCCTATTCCATCCACTAAACCAGTAATCCGAGGGCAAACCGAGGCCTATAGCCAGTGTATCTCACGTGCTGCCCATAGCGTAAACGCGGCCCAGCACCTCTATCAACCGTCCAGTGGACGAGGCCTGACACGCCCTATGGCGCCCAGTGTCCCTATTCCATCCACTAAACCAGTAATCCGAGGGCAAACCGAGGCCTATAGCCAGTGTATCTCACGTGCTGCCCATAGCGTAAACGCGGCCCAGCACCTCTATCAACCGTCCAGTGGACGAGGCGGCATAGCTTGTAGCAGACCGGAAAAGGGGTTGGGTCTGTGGGTTCTCTTTTGATACCGCGTTTGATCTCCGGGTCCGGTTTGATACCGCGTGTGTTCTCTGGGTCCGGTTTGACACGGGTAAGGGGCTGTTGGGAGATGCCCGGTGAAGAGGTCAGTGCCCTGCTTCTACACTGGCAAGCTTGATACTAGACTTGGAGTGGCTCACCTGATGCTCGTTTTCGAGCTTAATGCCTTGATCCTCGTCCTTGGTAGGGCGTGGAACGATGCCCTCGGACATAAGGCCCTCTACGATGACGGGTAAGTAAAGAACCGGCTGCGGGGTGCAATACGGATAGATGATGTTGTAGAGTCGACCCACCCATGGTTCGGTATCTGAACTCGTGTCACACGGACATTGCCCACAGTCCAGGGTCAGGGTTGGAAGGCTCAGTAGAGCCTCAACGCTTGGCATCAGCCTCGAGATGCCCGGTGGCCTCCGGCTGCGATACTCACCTCGGCCGGACTCCCGGCCACGGGTACTGCTTACCCGAACCCCTCTCGACGCTACCAGGCTAGCGATCCAACCATCGACAAGGCTCAGTAGAGCCTCAACGCTTGGCATCAGCCTCGAGATGCCCGGTGGCCTCCGGCTGCGATACTCACCTCGGCCGGACTCCCGGCCACGGGTACTGCTTACCCGAACCCCTCTCGACGCTACCAGGCTAGCGATCCAACCATCGAACTGCCRACGACGCTGATAAGCATCACGAGGCAGTCCCCAGTCATCACGGAAGCAATCCCAGCCAACCAAGCAAGAAGCAGAGCGACCGGATGAAGGCCGGCGCCAGAAGAAGGAAGGAGAATGGTTGGAGATATTSAGGAAGATCTACATGTACGAARATCGTATGAAGATCGCTAGATAGATACCTTGAGGCCTCAGGCAACAAGGCTCGGTACGTACCTCAGTACGTACCAAACCTCTTTGGCATAAGAAGGCCTTGAAACCTAGCCTTCGTTTGAAGGTTGAGAGGATCAACAAAGCCTTCGGGACCAAAGTAGTTTATCAGCGGAACTGAACTATTGTTCCAAGCCCAGAAACCTGCCCTTGTCACAACTCGGAAGATCGCAAGAGATCGTTCATCTGGGTCAACGAGGTGCATGGCGAAAGCTGTCTTGAAACCAGAAACGGGTTCTGATTTGAAACTAGATGCTCGAGAGTAAGCACTGTCTTCAAGTGAATTTACCAAGGGGCAATAAAGGTACTCACTGGACCTTGCTGTCCACGGACCTTCCCTTCAATGCCTTTTCGGAAACAGACTGAATGTGAACAGGGCCATCACAAGCCCTCTTGGGTGCCGTGAGACCCAAGATAATGACATGCCGTAGCTTAACGAGAAGTGTGCCATATTCCCTTGCCCGGTCTACTTGTTTCTCATCACCTCCTTCCACTGTAACAAGTTGAGGCTTAGCTTGGTATAGACCGAAACAGCGTTTCTACTAGATATGGTGTTGTGCGGCGTGGTAAGGCGTTGATGTTACCTAGCTCAAATGTGGAAAAATGGAAGTAGTGGCGTTTTCAGCCCGACTCATTGTTACCAGAGTGGTAGGAGCTTCTCTTGTGCCCGGTGCCGCCGGGAAGCGCCCAGCAGTCGGTAAAAATCCCATCCAGGAAACATTCGTATGCAACCTGGTGATTCTGGGAGTCGGGGCTGGGAATCGAGAAGTTCGTTGAATCTAGTGTAAACATAAAAGGCTTTCCGGGCTTCGATTCGATGTATTTGATAGTGTATGGGGAACCTTGGAGACGCAGCTGTGGGATTGAGTGGAAGTTGATCTCTTTGGCGCGCGCTTCAGCCTCATCTGCGGGGGCATCGTACTCTTGCGCACGCTGGCCATCAACCTCGACGGTAACCTCGAGCCCCGGATAGCAGGCGAGAATTGCCATTGTTGGTTGAAGCCGTGTTGGTGGTTGCTGTCAAGAGAAACAGGCAGATAGGTCGTGCTGGATGCTTCGGGTGTCGGGAATGCGATGGCGATTGGGGGTCAATTGGCGACGGCGGAGGAAGACCTGCATCGAACGAGTCCAATTTTGCGTCACCTCCAGACACACAGATGGAAAACGCGACTGGGAAGAACGACAGGGGCCTGGCCATAACGAAAGCACCTATGTCGGGTTTCGCAACCAATCCCAGGGCCACTGCAAGAACTAGATGCACCTTGAAACAATGATGGGATCAATGATGGGGAGAATGGTTGATTGGCGCCTTGGTTGGTTGAAGAGGAAATGGCTGGGTGCCAGGACCACCGCAAATACAGAGAATAGAAAAACAAGGTGAAGTACGACTTCCAACACGTTATAACCTGAAGCCAAAGCGTACTTACACAAAAAGGGAAATGGAAACAAACCCAGACTTCCATTGTCTGTTGTGGTTCATGATGACTGACTGTTCGCAACAGCAAAAAAGTTGTGAAATAGGAACCAAGACAAGAAATGAATGCAACAGTTCATCGGTGCCATGCAGTGAAATGAGTACGAATCCCGACAAAAAGCGAGTTACAAAGGCAAAGAAGGAGGAGGGCGTACCATCCCAAGTTAGGTAAATGCCTAAAGGCCTTTTCCGAAGAGGATTAATAAAAAAGCCTTCTTAAGCTGGCCAACCAATCTCGCCCTCATCCTCTACAGATGGCAGCGGCGACGACTCTGGGAATCGCCTGCTGCCCCCCCCCCTCACGGTCAGAATGGTCACTGTAGGCGTGATCAACCCTCTGGGTTCGCGAGAACTGGTTCCCGGACTCCTATCCCTCCTCCTCCACGTCGCCATCGTCGTAAAACGGATGGTACTGCGAGACGCCGTCGGTTGAGTCACGGAAGGTGCCGTAAAAAAGGGGGATGGTTCAAGTTGAGGGCTGGGAGGGACTCGTGCGGTATTTCCACGACACATATCGAGGCTTGTTTTAACGCCGCTTGATATTATAGGAGTATCAAGGGTACGAATAGGCAGAATGTGGTGTGCTTTGAGCTTGACGTGTGTACCTATATCTCCGTACTCGCATCAAGAGGACAACGCTTGACCTGGGTTTAGCTTTGCAGATGGACAAGCTCAAGCTCCGTGGACAGCTCCACGTCATCATCAAAAGCCGTCCCGTTATTGTCGTGACGCTGAACCCCCCACGCCACCACCACCACCACCACCACCACCGACCCCATCCACCGCCGTAACGAACTTGACGCTCTTCCTCCTCTCTTTATCCCTCTCCCCTCGACCTCCTCCCTCTGCTTTGCTTCCTTCCCCACCATGTCCAGCAAGACCACCACTCATCCAGGCCCCAATCCTCCCCGGACTAGAGCTCAGTATACCCGTTACGCTATGACTCTGAGATCCCGACCCTGAGCCATGCGAAATCTGCGAATGTGAGTGATGAGCCTGTATCCCACCTCCCGGTCCGATCCCAAATGCCAGACCCGTCTCCCTGACGCTTTCGACTGCTCTGCTTTGTGCCACGGGAAGGACGTCGTCGCTGCTAAGTAATCTGCCAGCTGACTCGCTGGTACCAGCAGAGGCAGGAGCAGAGAGAGCTGGGGGTCCGAGGTCGACGTATCCTCGATCGGCGGCCGAGCCAAGGAGAGAAGCGTCGCCGTGGCCAGTGAGGCTGGAATGACCACTGGCAGAAAACACGGGTGTCTTGTTACCGCCTGAGAATACGGGTGTCTTATTGCCGCCTGAGAACACGGGTGTCTTATTGCCGCCTGAGAACACGGGTGTCTTATTGCCGCCTGAGAACACGGGTGTCTTGCTCCCCGCTGAACGACTGTAACTGCTGGCAGCGGCAACATCTCGCTCCCTCTCGCGCGCCGTCCCCACCCGGCTCGGAACTTCGGCGGTCATCTCGCCCATTCTGGAGGCCATACCGTGTCCATGTCCCATATCGGTTCCAGTACCTCGCGTCCCGCCCCAAGGCAGCCTCACCGGACCCGGTAGACAGACGTGCCCGCATCCATCTAGCGGACAGAATCCACCGCTCGAGGCCAGTTCGGCAGCTGGGTCGTCGTTATCGACTGGTCCATCAACATACATGGCCGAGTCCCGCTCAGCCTCAAACGCTGCGTGCCAAGCCTGCATACAGGAGGAGTGGCCCCCGTGCCCGCAGACGGGGCAGAGCCACCAGGTTGCGATGGGCGGGTATTCGTCTTCCCCTTCCCGATCAGGCTGGAGCGAGGAGATGGTTGATTCCGAGGACGAAGGGATGAAGGGAGACGAGTCACGGTGACCGCAGAGCGCGCATGGGGCGGCGGCAGCTTTACACCGCTTACACGTCCACACAGAGTCCGTCGACGCCTCGCTGCGATCCAATTCCCTCGCTTTGTGACAAGAGCTGCAAAAGAAACCAACCGACACGCCGTTTTGCGCGGGGGTGAAGATGGCGGGGTAATTGATTCCCCAGTCCTTCAGCGGACTCTTCTCCTGATCACCGGGCATGGACTCAGCGGCGGCGGCGGGCCAGCCTTGCATGCATAATTTTCTGAGAAGAGCCGCCTCGACGAAGAGTTTTAGGTTCATGAGGCGGGAGTGATGTTGCCGAAGGATGGCTGCTGCTTGGTAACTGTCGATGACTTCGTCTGATACCAAAGGCTTAAGGAGGAGGACAATGGCCGAAGCGTTCAAGGCGGAGGACTTGGCTTCGAAGGCCAGAGTACGGGATATCAGAGAGTAAGGGTTCAGCGGGGGTGTAGTACTGGAGAGGGAAGGGGTGCTGTGAAGAGGGTAAGGATAGGCGGGATCGGAGGGCCATGGCAGGTAATCGGTCTCCATTATGTGGGTGGGTTCTGGCTCTGGTTCTTCGGGGAGAGTAGGGGGTTCGTCGGTGATGACGACGGGTGGTGCGGCATGTAAAATGTCATCGCCATCTTGCGAGGGAAAACTGTCGTCGGTAGTGGACTGGGTGATGGCGTGGTGCTCGTCAGTAAAAGCCGTCATTCCCGTTGTTTCGGTCTCGGTGCGGTTGAGCTGCGGGGGTACGGCAAAGCGGGGACGACCGGAGCTGCCCATTTGGATATCGGACGCTCGTTCGGAACCGTCGCTGCCCCGGGGGTAGCGAATCTCGGCGAGGGCAGAGCCACGGATGGGCAGGCCGCCGCTGGACTCGACGGAGCTGGCAATGGCTGTTCCTGTTATTCCGGCGCCGCGGCGACTACCGGCGGAGACGGAGAGGGCATGCCCGAAGCTGTCATCGGAGTCATGGCGTAAGACAGATTTTCTCGGGTCTTCGTGACGTTTGCGAGGTACGTCAATGGCATTGCCGAGGATTGCTTCGGTGTCGTAGAAATCGTATCCTTCTGTGCTGGCTTGAGTTTGTTCGCTGTTGAAGGAGACGATGGACAAGGGGACAGAGTCGAGACGGCTACGCTTTTGTGGACCACGAGGCTGGAGCGCAGGGCCGAGGGCAAAACTGCCAGACTCCAGAACTGGCGTCAGCTTCTCGGATTCCGTAACAGGCCGGGCAAGTGGCGTTGGTTGGTTTGAGGTACTCTCCAGCTCCTCTGACAGTAACGACCTGGGGTTTGCCTTTCGCGGCGTATCTGCCCCATCGGTCTGAACTGAACTTTGAAAAGGAGGGCCCAGCGCGCGTAGCTTTCCCTCAATCTTCCTCTTCTCGTAGTGATCTAGTCGACATTCCAAATGGTACTGCCCTCGCCTTCGCAGGACCAGGTCGATCCAGTAAGCGAGAACACGCCATGACTGGGCAAGTCGGTACTGATTGACACTATCGGCTGCTCTGGCGTAGTGATCGAGGATAGTCCTGACTCGGTCGGGTAGTGGCCTGCCTCCTTCGACGTATGGCAGCTCCTGGTACAAGACCTCCATGTAGTTGATGGTAAGGTATTCGTAGACATCGGTTTTCGTAGCAGCAGGCAAATGCCCAATGGCCATGGCCTGTTGAGGCTTGTAGATGCCGGTGACCTTGATGGTCTGTTCCAACGACAAGACCTCTTCCGAACCCGTCGGGGGTGTCGTGCTCAGGTTGGCTGACCTCGTGCTTGGACGCCGCTTTCGCTGACTGGTCCGTGGTTGGGGGCCCAGGAAACTTCCGAGAACATCATCTTCGGAATCGCTGCGGCTGACGCCAAACCTGGGAGTGGCAGGGCTCGAGCTATAGGAGGGCGCGCCAATGCTGTGGCTGCTGTCGGCATGGAGCATATGTGGTCGCGGACGATGGGAGGGAGCACGCTCGTCTAGAAACATTAGCACGTCTCCCTGTGACGAGAAGGACATGGTGGAGACGGCTTGACGGTCAAGCACCTTGGGCGCAAAGTTGACATCGCACTGCGTAAAGAGACCATCCTGGCCGACGGTCCATAGAAGATACTGATCGTGCCAAAGTAGAGAGTTGGGTGAACTGTCAAACAGCTGGATCTCCCTGTACGGCATCGTGGGACGGGCGAGATCCCAGATATGCACCGCATTGATACCAAACTTCTTCTGACTGCTCTCCCCATACGATATGGCGATCTGTGAAGCCCTCTTGGCCTGGGCCGTTGCTGACCATTGACCAGGTCTCCAGGCAAGAGAAGCCACCGGTGCCGGAGTCGAGATAGTCCATTTCGGCTTCTGTCTCTTGTCGGGAACCTTGCCCAGGTGCCAGACATGACACTTGCTATCCCATCCAGCACTGACGAGATGTTCGCCGTCGGGATGCCAGGCAATCGAAGTACACGACTTCTCGTGGGCGTTGATCCTGAGCACGGGCGCATGATACTTACGCATGTCCCATTGAAGGACGGTGCCTTGGTCGGTTGAGCAAGCAAAGACAAAGCCATCCTTGGGAGACCAGCAGACCTGGCGCACGCCGTCTGCGTTGCACTTGTAGGCGTGGACAGGACGGAAAGTGGCGCCGGTTCGCGAGGGGATCGGGTTGCGGATATCGAAGCAGCGGACGATGCCGTCTTGACTACCAGACAATAAGTAGCTCGCCCGGTGAGGGTTGACGTCGAGTGTGTTGACCTGTCGAGAGTCTTCGCGAATCTGGAGAGAGTCGAGTGGGGATCCGGTAGCCCAGGCCTCGCTGGCGCGCACTAAGTCGTACTGGAAGATCTTGCCGCTGCCGCATGCCGTGAAAATGGTCGGGTTGCCGCCAGCAGGACCCCATTTGACATCTCTGATCGCTAGCTGATCTGGGCTTCCTCCCTGGAGAAGCGAGCGAAGATCGATCCCCTCGCGAATGTTGAGGCCGTCGAAGGTGACTGTTCGTAGAGCATGGCGGCCAGCAAGAACAGCTGATCGGCCATCGGGGGATCTGTCTAAGCATTCGAGGGGCTGACCAGCCTGGTATGAGGCGTTCTGGGCGGCAGTGGGACGTGGACGATAGTTGGGGATCGAGGCCAGGCCGCCGCTGGGGTTGCTGGTAATGTTGGAGCCGTGGGAAGTGCCATTGGCAACCGAGGACGACGGCGTGTTCTCGTGCGAGTTGTTGGCCGAAGAAGAGTCCGGGTTGTTGGTCTTGCCCAGCAGCTTGCGCATGATATTGCCCTGGTTATACATGGCCGTGGTCGGTGGTGTTGTGGTTCAGTTTGTTGTTATTATGTAATGTCGTCGTGTGTCTCGCGAGGCCGTGACGCCTTCGAGAGCATCTTCTCTGCTGGTCCTTCAAGGCGCGGCCGAGGAACGTTGGAGGGCGTCAATGTGTGGTGACATTGGGAGGAATGAGATCTTTCGTTAACTTCTCCTCGGTGAGGAATGCGCCGGTAGTTTGTGGTGGTGATGTAACGTCGTGGGATGTTCCTACTATGTATGTAATGTTTTGGTGGGGTTAATGGAGGGAAGCTATTCCCAGGAATGATCCAATGCCTGCCGGCTGTCCCCTGCTTGCGGCTATTCTGCCAGCCTCGACCGCCAAGATCTTCCATCGGAACTGCTTGCCGTTAGCGGATATCGTCCGTTGTCAGCGCGTCAGTCCACTGAAGCTTCCACTTCCAGCCTTGCATTTCATCACCAGAACATTCCCGTCAACTGTTTACACATAACAAGGAACAACCACACCTCAGCCTCGCCAACATTGACTTTGAGACTCTACGCGACTTCTACCAGTATCAATCCAGCAACCGCGAGAAAGCAGAACGGGCGCCACCATGAACCCCGACAGACAGGCCATGATCGCCGGCTTGGGCAAAGATCGAGACCGAGACAACAGACGAGACATCACTGCCCCCAGACTCGACAACAACAACCGAATCTCCAAACCCCAGTACAAGCCCTCCTCTAAACCCATCACAGGTTCAAATAGTACCCCCGTCGGAAGCTCTGGCCCCGGCAAATACCTTACTCAGGACGAGCAGTCAGAGCAATTCGTCGCCGACGAGGACAAGTTCGTGCTCAAGCAAGCAAAGAAGAAAGCCGACATCCGCGTCAGAGAACGGCGCGCAAAGCCCATCGACTACCTTGCCTTCAACCTCCGCTTCATCGACACCGACCGCGATGTCTTTGACGACCACGATGACGACGTCGATATCCCCGTGCCCTCTCCCGAGAGAGTCCTTCAGAGCCTGAACGAGTCCCAGTTGAAGGAGTTGGAGGAGGACATCAAGTCATACAATACCCTCGAGACAAACCGCCGCAACAAGGAGTACTGGTCAGCCCTGTCCATTCTATGTGACGACAAGCGAAACAAGCTTAAACCACAAGGAGCAGAGGGACGTGCTGTCAACACGGTGGCTGCTGATGTTGACAGAATTCTGGCCCCGAAGACGTTGGAGCAGTTGGAGGCGTTGGAGAAGCAGATCAGGGCGAAGCTACAGTCCAACGAGCCCATCGATACCGACTACTGGGAATCCCTACTCAAGAGTCTGCTGGTATACAAGGCAAAGGCAAAGCTGAAGCAGGTGTGCTTGGAGATCAAGGCCGCCCGCGTCGAGCTTCTCAAGGCTAAGGACCCTGAGAGAGCCAAAGTGTTGGAACAAGCCGACGGACTCCCTGATGCCGCCCTCCCGACCTCTGGCCCTTCCAAGGCCTTGACCCGCCCTGCCGCCCCAACATCAACAGCACTCGCCGCATCCTCCTCCAGCAGCAGCACCGCACCGCCCCCGGGCACCGCTCGCTTCGCCTCCACCGGCAACGAAGATTTCTCCCAAGCCACCAAGGCCCTCTACGACCGGGAAGTTGCCCGCGGCTTCCTCGAAGGCGAAGAGATCTTCACGGCCGAAGAATCCCTGACCTCCAACCCCAAGCCCGTGTGGGCCGACAAGTACCGCCCCCGCAAGCCGCGCTACTTCAACCGTGTCCTGATGGGTTATGAATGGAACAAGTACAACCAGACGCACTACGATCACGACAACCCGCCGCCGAAGGTCGTGCAGGGGTACAAGTTCAACATCTTCTATCCCGACCTGATTGACAAGACCAAGGCGCCCACGTTCAAGATCATCAGGGAGGGTGGGAGACGCAGGGGAGAGAGCTTTGCGCCCGCAGGCAAGGAGGATACCTGTTTGATTAGGTTCGTGGCGGGACCGCCGTATGAGGATATTGCGTTTAGGATTGTGGATAGGGAGTGGGATTATAGCGCCAAGAAGGAGAGGGGATTCAAGAGTAGTTTTGACAAGGTGAGTCGTCCTAGGTGGTGGTTGTGGTGGGTGACGTTGCTGTTTAGCCGGTGGGCTGATGGTGACGGCGTTGGTTACAATGGCTACTTTTGGCTACGTTGGCCCATTGTCACGACCTCTATAACAGGCCAACGTCCCTGCGCCGCAAAGCCACGCTACCCAACAGCCGCCGGTTACCCGCGCGTTTCTGGCCTTTTTGTTCTTTTACTAACTCGTTACTTCGCGTGTAGGGCATCCTTCAACTACACTTTCAGTTCAAAAAGGTTGGTGATTTGGTCTCCCCTGTGGTCGTACCGGCCAAGGCTAACGGTGTCTGTGCAGATCTACTACAGAAAGTAGAAAGCCCAGGGCGATATTGCCACTGCCTTCTGGAAGGCTGGTCTTTTTGTCTGGTTTCTTCGGTGCCGCGTTCTATAGGTCGAAATGGGGGCCGTGGTAGCTGCTGCGGCCCGTCTGGGCTCGGTCCCTGCTCCCGGTCTTTGGGTGAACTGGGCGCATTGCCTGATTATGAAAGAACACACGAGAGAGCTTCGCAGTGCGGTATGTGTAGGAAGGGCTGCTACACTGCCAAGCGGGGACGACGGGAACGGACACGGGGCACAGATGAGACAATTTCAAGGCTTCGTCTAGAAGGATGGGAAGGATGCCGTTCCCCGGGTAGACCGGGGCATCGGGGCTGGATGCCGGCAGCATTCTGGTCTTCTGTGTGGGTGTCATTGTCTTGTCTCGCGACAGTTGGGCGACACGCCAGCCGGGCAGTCCTGGAGTGGAGGGATCATGGATGGAGACGGGACTGGACCGGCTCCTCTACGCCGTATGCGACAACCCGAACTTTTGGAGCTTACTAGATCCCTGGTGCGATGGTGTGCGACTGGATGATTCATGTTTCTTCGGACTGTCGGATTTTGCGAGAAAAGAACGAGATATCCGTTTCCCGTCGGTCTGTCTCTCTGTCTGTCTGGGCACCGGCGAGACAGGACCAGGTGTCAGCCCAATCCCGGAGACGGAGAAGTACAGAGCAGTGTCATGTCAGTCGATCAGACGCTCATCTTGCAGTCAGCCTGTCGGTCTGTCAGTCTTGTCAGATGGTGAAGGAAAGGAATGTTGCGTTGTCTAGACGTCTGGAGATGACGCAGGGCACACTGCACTATCCAGACACGTTCCACAGGATAGCTACAGTTTGAGGCTTTCTTGAGGCTGGCAGAAATAACCGGGGTGGCTTCTCTCTCGGTCTTCCTCCGTGGCATGGAGATAAAGTGGCCTGGCCTGCGAGGCGTCGGTCACCGTCAGAGACGTATGGAAGCTGGCTGCTTCGGAGTCGGATTGGTAAATGAAGCCAAGCCCCGGTTTCGATTCACGCTCATCATTTCTTCGACACATCCTTCTAGAATGAAACACGTCCATGTTCTGCATACCACAAGAGATTACTATTACAAGGCCATGGCACCGTGCAAGCCGTGCAAGCCCGAAGCCGTGTGGAGAGAGATGATGAGATACCGGGCTGAGTGCGCACATCAGGTATGCAGTCGACGTGTTGTTCAGTTATTCTTGCGCCTCTTCCCTTGGGACCTGTTGACCTCTTGACTTCTTCGACCGACCCTCTCTTGCGTTGAAAACTCCGCCGTTTTTTCCATGGCCCGTCCGCCCACTGAAGGCCCAATGCCAGCACAGAGTGACAATCATGGACATCACTGCACTGATTGGGCCGTTTCAAAAAAAGACCACCACTTAGCACCACCACGAGTGGCTGCACCTTTCCGTTAGGATCTGGCTACCGGCCAGCCAATTCTGTCCGTCTTTGTGGCATCTTCCCTCTTGTGTCTGGTCCGAAATGGTCCTAGGACTCGCTGACGACACCGACGTGCCGCTGGCTGGAAGCTTCCCCTTAACCCAGAGAGAGCCTCACTCTGATACGTCCAAGTCTACCCTCATTGCTGTCGCTGTCCTAGCTTATGCTGCCGTCATTGACCGCTTCTACGGCTCCCAGAGTTCCAGACAATAGCTCTTCTTCGCTTCTGCCGGTAACCTTGAGCGCTGGCCAGCCAAGGCCCAGTCAGAGGGAGTCACAATGCCCGACTATGAGATTGTTAGAGCTGAACATGCTTTGTCCTCAAGGTCGGGTCATTTCCCCGGCCCCAAACCGAAACCGTTGATTGTGTGTGGTGTGTGTGTGAACCATCGTTCGCTTGAAGATTGTTTACTTAACAACAACTTGAACAAACAACAACGACATGGACGACATGAACAGACCAAATCTTCGGACCCCCCTTCCTACTTCCCCTACTGCCCCTTCGAACAAGCCACACTTCAAACTGCATCACGGGCAAGCTTGCTTCTCAGTCACTGACCGCCAAGTTTTTCTCCATTGCAGTTCTGGCGCCGCCTTTCTTCAAAGTCAAGTTACGGTGGGCTTGACACTTGTTGACGACCTCGGGGTGTTTATACTGTGCAGAGGTCAGGTCTTGGCTGAAAGCACCAGGCATACGGAGCAGGGGTCTACTACCCCGGTCGCCAATTCTGTCACTTTTCTTTTTCTTCCATCCGTCTTCCCTGCCGGCTCCGCGATATAGACAGTATGTGAGAATTGTTTCACACACTGTTACACGCAGAAGAAAAAAAGCGTGGGCATGGGTGCTGTCTGGTTTTGGCCTGCTGTCTGGGGTTGTGACGAGCACCGAACCCTTCTCATCTCCTTCTCACAGGTACCTCTCCTGAGAGACTAAGGGAGGGGTGTCCATAACACGGTCAATACAATACGGCGCCGATTGATGAACGTACCTGAGTACCTTACCTTCCTTCTTTCAAGCCACGCAGAGCTACTACCTACAGCGTCTTGTTCTTCAACTCTGCGGTTTCGTTTGTTCTACCTCCTCCACCGTAGAAAACATGCCGTGTACGCATGGCCACACCATGTACACACACAGCAAGAAAGTGGGAGCCAGGCCCGGGCACAACGGCCGCACCCTCATACAAACCAGGCATGGAAGGTATCGCAAACCCACCCGGTACTCTCTCCCTGCGCCCGCTCCCGCCGGATGTGGAAGTAGATGTCTGGTCCACCAAACCAAAGTGAACAAAATGTGTTGGCAGAACCCTCACTCACTGAGAGGCAAGGCCAGGCAGTGTCCTCCCTTGGGATGTACATCACCGCACACAGTACACACTTTGGCCTCCCTGCTCTGCTTGGCTTGAGATACCCACCCCTTACTGCTACTGACATGGATGGAGCTTCAACAACATACCCCAGATGTTGCTATACGTCTGCATAGCTCCATGTCCTTGTATCGATCTTCTTTCCCCTGATCCCTGGTCCTGGTCATCCTGGCAGATATACAGACATACACCTACATACTTCAACTGCCAGTCAACAGCCGCGAGACCTACAATCACAACCGTTTTGCTTGATAACTGAGACATCTGGACCTCACACCTTTAATATCAAATCTGTTTCTCCCCACACTTGAAGAAAAGCATACATATGCCAACAACCTTCGTTGTCTTGGATCACCAACATCAAAGCCATTCTTCTCTTCTTTCATCCTTGGGTCACATAGCAACGACGCATCAGTAATGGACACGGAATCAACAACCAAAACCGAACACCCAACAACATCAGACACAATGGACTCCTCAAACTCATACATGTTGTCACCACAGGCCACCAGAAGCCAGACCAGCAGTCCGGTTGTGGGAGGCATGACTGAAGGAAAGACTCAGAACGGGACATCACTATGGAACGCTTCGGTCCGGGCGCAAACCGGGAGTGACGAGTTCGAGCACTATGCCTTCCACAGCACCACAGGCTCCTCCTCAGCAGCACCTACAAATGGGCACGGGGGACTTACACAACAGTGTCTGTCTAGCCAGTCATCGCCCCGCAGCTGGAGTTCACCAGACCATCACTTTCGTCCGGTTTCTGCCTCCGGTTCTGGCTCGGGCTGCTCTTCTTGGGGTTCCTACCCGGCGGAGCAGTCATACCCTGGGGCCGCTGGCAGGCAGAACACCCCCCAGGTTCCATCCAAGACCCTGTCGAGAGAGAACTTGTTCCAGAGCAACAATCACCACAACGCCCCGACAGCAACTTCATATCCTTCCACCGGTTCCTTCTTCCCCAATCACCACTACCCCACCCATAACAGCATCTCCTCGCTTTCCCAAGAATCCAACTACCCTCCTTCTCCCTGCAGTTCTATTCCCAACAACTTCAAGCTCGACTGCGACTCAGACATGTTGAGCACCGCCCCCGCCTCCGAGGCCGGCGATGACTTCCTTGTCAGCAGCCAATATCCTTCGTGCAATCTGCTTGGTGACAGCAGCATGAGTGGCATGAGCAGCGGCGTGTCCAGCCCAGTTTCTCCCTCGACTGGCCTTGACAGCACCCCGACTACTACCCTCCCCGGCAACAGCAAAGCCGAGCTGCCCTATGCGCAGCTTATCTACAAGGCGTTCATGAGCACCCCCAACAAGGCCATGACGCTGCAGGACATCTACCAGTGGTTCCGCGAGAACACCGAGAAGGGCAAGAGTGACACGAAAGGGTGGCAGAACAGTATTCGTCACAACTTGTCCATGAACCATGTGGGTTTTCCTTCCCTCTAATCCCACAGTCACTATGACATCAGCTAACACTCACCAGGCGTTCACCAAACGAGAGCGCAAGCCCGAAGGCAGTACCAACACCAACGACGAAGACAACAGTGCCTCCACAGACTCCAACAACAGTGATAGCAAGAAATCTACGGAATGGTACCTCGAGCCTTGGGCAATCAAAGGCGGCGTCCAGTCCACCACACGCTACCGCAAGGGCAACCACGCTTCGCGACGGGCTGCGGCGGCTTCGGCCTGCAACGCCTCTCGCCGCCACATGAAGGACGGCAAGTACGATTTGTACAGCACCGGCATGTCCACTCGCTCTTCCTCCTCTCTTGCCAACCGCAACAAGATCTCCAAGTCCGGCAACCGCGCTACGCTTCGCAGCAACGGAACTGCTCCTACGGGGTTGCAGATGCACTACTATGGTCACCACATCCCTCAACAACATCACTTCGGAGTCAGCATGGTTACTTCCGCACCTGAGCAGCACTACAATCCGTATATGTCCCCCGTCTCAGCAAGGCCGGCGGTGACGCATGGTCTGCCAGAAATGATGTCTGCTACCTCTGCTCCTTCCTGCGCCGCTGACTTTTACGAGTCCTACACCGATCCTGCTATCCTCGCCTCTTCGCTCGAGCAACAGCAACAGCAACAACAAGCTCAAGTTCAAAGGGAGGCGTCGGAGCCAATGTCGGTGATGAACGAGCCCATCACTCCTGAAGCCAGCTTCGGCAGCCCTCCTCTCATGGGGACGAATCCCATCAGCAGCAGCGCGAGTTACTACCCCAGCCCTGAGGATCATACCATGAACTTTGCAACTGCTCATCACCACGCCGGCTATCACCAGCCTCAAGTCTACCAGGACGAGCCCCGGTATGGCCATCACAACGGCTGGGAACATGTCCAGAGCGTGGCGGTCCCAGCTACGGGGATGATGTATGGGCATTACGCATAGATTGCTGCACTTGAGCACAAGACGATGAAGAGAAGGGCGGACGGCTTGATGCTACGACTGCAGGAAGTCAAATTGTAACAATACCAAATTTACGATCATGAGGTCACGACACAACAACACACACAAAAGGCGATACCCAAAACTTGCTTTTTACTAGATTTGGCGGGGGGGGGGGTTTCCTTTCTTTTTTTTCTTTTCTCTACTTCTATTTTCCTCTCTTTTTCTCTTCGCTTTCGCAGCTGCTCGCGAAGAGCCTGGCAGAGAGCGTAAAGAGGTGGGCACTGGGTTGGTGGTTGTCACTGCTGCAATGATCTACAGCCAGGGTCTGCTCAGCCTGTCAGGGCAGACTTGCTAGGCAAAGCTTGGATGGGGAAAGGGGACCAGACAAGGACAGGGGAAGGACAAACTATTCCTCCATATGGTCTCCCTTCTTGGCCTCTGCAGCTCTTCTCCCTCCTAGGCCTGGCTTTCTCTCCCTTCCTTTGCTTGGTGGGTGGGCAGCACTCAACATCAAACATCACTTCTTGCCATCTCCACATTTTATCTACACTTTACTGTTCCGGCTGTCATCTCTCGCGCAGATATCGAGAGGACCAGACCGCATGGGTGGCGATATGATGAACTAGACGAGGCTGGACGTGGATGGATGGATGACCTTCTTCTCACTTGTTCTTGTTACATTTTTCTTCCCTTTGGTCTTTTCACTTTCCTTCACACTTTACTTCCCGCGTTGCCTTCAAGCTTCAAGGATATGTTCATTTTCTGCGCTTTTTTACATACCGCTAGGAGATACAGGAGATGGGATCTAGGTGCTTCGGTGGTGGCGATCTGGAGTTTCCATGACGGATGTTTTGACTTCTCGCTGCAGCGTTTGCCTTTTTTCGTTTTGATTGCATCTAGCAAGCACAAAAGAGTGGAATAGCGATGCAACTTTTTACAGGTCTGCTGGCACTACTACTAAGGACTGGCTTTGGTAGATTACCTCTACAGAAAAGGAATTGGGTCTGGGCGATACAGGTACGCGAAATGGGACTAGGAAGACCTGGCTCGGAACTGGGAGAATAGGTAGAGGACGGAACAGGAACTTGCAATATCGAAACTACTAAGTTTTCGACCTTTCTCAATGGAATATCATGGGCTTGAAACAGATTGCATTGCATCACTGGTGAATGAAGCGCATAGTTAACGCGGATCTATATCGATGGTACTGTTGGCTGGGTTGCTTAATAAGACTCGTTGGCAGTGATGGACGGTCGGGTGGTAGTTGCCGGGTTCGTTGTTGGCGCAAGAAAAGAGCTGGTGATATCAGGGAACGGTACGGTATCAAGGGATGGCATGCGATGTTAGGCGTCTGGTGATCCAACTCGCCAACCAGATTCACGATACCACATACCAATTTCAGTGCTAGTGAAGCTATTCCCAGCTTATCTTCCGTGCCCTGCCGTGCCTGTGTAAAGCTGTGCACATCGTTCGACAATGGATGTCGTTAGCCCGCCGCCATCAATATCGCGGTACCGTGTTCGTAAACTAACGGAAAGCTTCCTCGCCTTCCCGCCAGCTATCGTCAACAATGTCCAATCTATCAACACGATAGCCTTTTCTTTCCCATTTCGTCTCCTCTTACACCTTCCTCAGTACACTGAGTATTTCCTTCCCATTCCCCCACTGTAGGGTACCTCTTTCCAACGGCCTCTAACACCCACGACACCAACCAATCACACACATCCCTTTTACCTCTCACGGTTCCTTCCCCCCCTTCGTCCCACCATTCACCAACGACATCTTCATCACCGCCAACCGCCAACCGACCAATAACAGCGGGCACACTATCCAAGAAATGGCCCCCAACCCAAACCCACTAGCGTAATCAGTTAACAGTGAGCTCGGCACCGGATGACCCCCTTGTATTCCCGTCAACTCTTGCATCCGAATCGGCATGGTCGGACAAAGACTGGCCCTTCTGCACTGCGAGAAGTCAAGTGCCAAGACACGAAGCCAGCCGAGAAGGGAGGAGACGCCCAGCAGCATCAGGAAAGCTGACCGTCAAAAGGACCCTGGTAGGGCTAGAAGCGGTAATGATGAGACGTTTTTGGCTGTCGTTTTTCTGCGTTTTTTTTTTTTTCTTTTTACGGCCCGTAAGGTTGTGCGTTATTGGTTGGATACGGGGGAAGTGACGGTTCATTGCACGATGGGGATGATGATACCTCGAGGTTGACCATAGGGCACTGGCTGGGAAGTGCGGGCAGACAACACATTTCGTGTCATGAAGTCGGTGCCGTTGAGGGTTTGTTGAGCGTTCATTAATCAATTTACCTTACTCTACCCTTGAGGATTCAAAGTGTTTCATCGCCATTTCTGTCATGACTGTCTATCCACGGCCATGTAAATGATACCACTAAGGTAGTGTCATCATACCCTCGTCTTGCCCATTCTCGAGCCCGTTTTAGTGATAGTTAAGGTTTTCATCTCTCCAGTTCTTTCCCCCAGGCTGGTTTGGGTCTATCAAACCACTGCCTGCCGCCATTCCTTTCAGTGGCGAGCTAGACCAGAGCTTAACTCTTACCCTTCCCATTTCCCTTTGCCGATTCCCATAACAGTCCATTAAACCCGAATCCCCGGTTATTGTCTCCGATTAAGCATCCGCATCCGATTTCCGGACCTTTGCCCTATAACAAGCCCAACACTACACCCATTCCGTTCGGCCTAGCACAATCTCATATCACAAGTGACAGATGTAGAAAAGTCCAGACTGCATCCGAAAGAGGCTAGGTGCCCCTGCCTGGAGGTGCCTGTCTCAAAACCAGGCCACATCTATCCCTAGAACATACAATTTCTTCAATTTTTTTGCTGCCCCTCAGTGCTAAAAGTGCCTGTGAAGGTTCCCCGAAAGGCGCGATTCTTGCGTAGTTAGTGCGCTGTGGCGCTCGAGGGGACGCCTCAAGCGCTCTGGCTGATGTGCGGCTGATCTCCAAGACTTCCCTTTTTATCCTGTGGCTGTTCTGGATTTGGGAGGGGGGAAGAAAGAGTGCGTTCAAGTCGGACTCGGGCGTCGAGAGCCAGTTATTTTGTTGGTATTTTGAGATACCCTGTCGAAGTGATAATGGAAACTGAAGATGATGATGGTGGTGCTGGTGATGATTGATGACGATGTGCGCAACTTGCACATGGGTTCACTACCCCCAACCTACAAACCTCGTGGACGACCTACTGCTACACCACGGCGTGATCGTTTTTGTTGCCTTGCCCTGCGTGGGCGAGGTGAGAGTGAGACAGAGGTACGTCACTGAGACATTTCACCGTTACAAAATGTTCCACTCACGTACGCTCCAGTCAGGGGTTCACTCCCACGTTCTTTACAACCAGTGCCCAGAAAGGGACAAGACAAGACGAACGAAGCGAGTAAAGAACCGAAACGGTCGGGCCGAGAAGGGAAATGGATTCGCTTCTGCCTGAGTCTCAACCGTCGAAACTCCGCTTCATTTCGTCCAAATTATCTTCTTCACCTGTTCATCCTCGCTGAGAAACAAGAAGGGTTTGGAAAGGATGTGAACGCCATCATCATAACTGCTAGCGGTGTCGCTCCTCACCGATGGTGCACCCATCCGCACCGACTGTCCACATCCGTCAACACACCGCTCTCAAAACCGTTTCATGAATGCGCAGAACTTTGATGCACAACTCGCCGTCTTTGTGAATATCTTCACAAGTTTTTGCGTTCACTGCTTCTTTCTCTGCGTCTGATACCCGACTACTGACGCTACCAGACTGCTACGCAAACCGCTGGCGACCGCAAGTCGTCAACACCAAAGTTTGATATTCGTGATATCTCCAACATTTGGTACACAGCCTCACTACCTCTATTAGGCTCACCGTCGTTCTGGAGATGCGTCTACCAACCGCGTCTGGTTGCTATTTCTGGCGCGCGTGTAGATAGCGTAGTTCGTGATGCCGCGCATCTCCCATCCTTCCCGTCACCATTTCAAGCCCGTTCGAAGGTTCGAAGAAATCGAAAAGAGACAATCCCGCATCATTACCCTCCCCTTTTTGGCCTTCTCAGTGATCATCCGTCTGACTGCCGTTTCGACGCCCAATAGCAATTGCCATTCTCAAAAGAGAAGCGCAAAATCTATTCGCTGTCTTCTGAAGCCCTCAAGCCCCTTCAAGCCTCTTCAAGCCCTTTTCAAGCCCTTTTTACACAGGGGCCGTGGAAAAGGCCTGGCAGGCCACAAGATAATGGCCCGGCATAGACTGGCAGCGGCGTGGACTGGACGTGTGGTAACACCACGGTTGTACACCCACCAGACGGGGCATTTCAGCCACATCTTTGGACGTACCTGGTGAAGTCTCGACAAAAAGATTTCCAAATCATCAGGGCCTTTTTGCGGCGGTCTGTTGCTTGCGATGTGAATGTCAGTCATCCATTCATTTTGCATCCCAGCCATGATGCCTCCAAGAAAAGCCCGTCACACCTCCATACCACATGCATTTTCTGTTTCTGTCAGTCAGGCAGTTCGTAAAAAGATCGTCAATATGTCGTACAACCGTCCAGTGCCGAAAGCAGTCATCTTCATGTTGTTGCCCTTGCAGGTGGCAGGCAGATCGTGGCAAGCAGAATTGCACACCACACCCCAACTCGGTCCAGAACCTGGCTACCTTACTTGCCTGTACGCAACCCTCCAGATGAAGCATGTAGCGACGAACGCCTCAGCACACAGATAAGCGATGTCCGCCAATTTCGATTGAGATCGCGCCAATGAGCAACCAATCTATTTCCAGTTGCAGCCCTTCCAGAGAATCGGACGATTTTGCCATTCTCGGGGCGGAGGTTGGTTCGTGCGGGTTTTGCGGTGATGTCGTCTGGTGAGGCTGCCTACGTTGGGTGAGGGCTGGGTGGTATCGTGGGTATACATAGGTGACGTCTGCTTAGCGAGAATTGAAGATGCGATAACCTCAATTTGATAGTGCTTCGGTACCGATGGTGTTGAAGACTTGTGGGTAAAGGTTTTAGGTACTTTAATATTCAAACTTTCCGCCTGATCTTGTGAAAAGCGGATGCATTTTCAGGGTTCAAGCGGATTTCGCCTTGCGATAGAAAGTGAGGTTAATGCAGGGAGAAACAAGGTTCGCTCCATGTCCCTGAACTCATGGCAGTCTGGGCAGAGCCGGAAGGAGGAGTGTTGGCGATAGTGACAGCTTGGCGGCATAGGTATCCTTCTCCTAACACAGCCTAGGCACCGAGGGCAGGCAAGTCTGAAGGCACTAGGGGTAACTAGAGATACTTGACCTCTAGTCCTAGGACTGGAGATGAACCACCAGACTGGCAGTGATGACCTCCATTCCCAAACCACACCGCATCTGCTTCGCCTGACAATAAGCGCGCAAGCGCTGTATCAAGGCAATATCCGGTGCTCACTTCTTAATGAAACGTCCTGTGGGTGACAGTGAGGATCTGTACCAGCTTTTGCTCTGTTCTGGGTGATGATCGACACCGGGGGAGTTGATAGCGAACAGCTGGGGTTAACGGGTTGTGCGGATGCCGGCTGATCCTCCTTTTTCAGACATACCGTGCCGGAAACGCAACGTCTCGGTATCGGGCCGTGTGGGAACTGTTTCTTTCCCCGTAGTGTAACAACCGCACGTCAGCAACGCCAGGTACCATTATTGACATTCTCACCTTCCCCTTTTGTCACATCGACCATCATCACTAGTTCTCAGTGCTTCTTCGTAACAACTTCCTTCGATGAAGTGGCTTGTGTCTTTCTTCACTCAACGTGTTCCCATTTTCTTCTTCCTCTTCTTTTCCATCTTCGACGGCCTGAGACAGAAAGAGCGCATAACAGAGGAAAACGAACGGGCGCCTCTTGGGCGCGTCCACGTATCTTCCACATTTCCTACCACATGTGTGACCATCACACGCCCAAATCTCGATTGTGGCTCGCAGCCTGCGAACGAACCGAACACCACTGGACGCCACAATCTCCACTGGTGAAGAAGAAAGAAAATGTGAGAGCTGAGTGATTGTACTGTGCACCTTTCTGCCAAGGCTCCCAGTAATGCCTGCAAAAAGGGGGGCCAGGAAACCCGAGAGGGGGTACAGAGTTCGAAAACACCAGAAACAACGCGCAAGACTCGTCGATATCACTGTGGCTTGACCACCGACACTTGCATAACGGTGCGTCGAACATCTCCCATCCTTAACCCTCATCTTCCTCCTCAACACTGTGATGCAAGCGCCAAGTCACAGCCTTGTCGAGTACCTGTGAGGATCACCGTCGCCCCCAAGCTTCAGGTGAACGTAGTTTCACGGCCAATAACCCACCGCTTACCGAGCACCACCGTTTCATACTTCCATATCCGAAAGCGATAGCGACAATATGCACCGTTCTGTTCGCGTCTGTACGGGAATTTACAATTCTCCTTTTCGTCTTCACCGCTAGCCACGCCCACGAGACATACAGTACCGTTGAGGAGTGGTGCAGAACCCCTTTTGTGGCTGTTAGGTTGTTCCTTTGGGGTGTCTCTGATAGGAAAGATTATCCTCGTTGGCCTGGTAGATGACTGGCAGACCGAGAATCCTTCGCTATTTCCGTCTCAGCAGAAGTACCAGCCACCAGTGCTGGAGAGTGGATGAAAAAGAGGGACATTACGGATCTCGATGTATTTCCCATCTTTCGTCCGGTGTTCTGTCTGGTCTCGTCCTCCTGGGTCATCAAAAGGAACGGAATAACCCGTTTGCCACCACGATACTGAACCATTGAAGGTTGAAACCCCCGCATTCTGAAGGCGAGGGGACATCATTCGGCGAACAACGATGATCGTTCATTCTAGCAGTTTTCCCAAGGTCCTTCCATCTATTTTCTTTTGTCGATCTGCCGACCTCTGGCTTACTCGCCACGGAGATCCTTTAAGAAGGCAGTATTTCCTTCGTCACCGTACATGAGTCGAGTTTCAGGTGCTGTACGATGTCGAAGGTGGTGTCGAACCGTGGAAAGGGTGTGATACATGCCATCGTCTTGCATCCCCTCACTTCATGCCACCCGAAGAGTCGTATTGATTGGCATCCATCGAGATGAAAGGCCTCCCGCCGTCAGTACGGGGCTCTCAACCATGATGCCATGTCTGGACCATGACCAGCTGTACACTACAGCTCCAACAAAGAATGCCGTAGCAATAATGACGATTTCACCGAGAATCAAGAGAATCTGGACCGCACTTCCAGCCACAGGCAATCTTGAAACGTCTCGCCACGAAGCATGACCACCCTACCGCTGATCTGATGTGATCACCAAAACCGTTGATGACAGTTTCGCAATTTTTTGCGTTTTGCCATGGTATAGCATGGCAAGTTCCGCCCGCGTCTCGTTGGTCTCAGCGGTCTCGTCTAACAAGCGCACCTTGCCGCCTATCCGCTTTCATGCCGCTTGCGCCGTAGAATTGCATACGCACAACTGGTACACCGTTTTCTTCTTCATTCATCTCCTTGCAGTTCGTATTACAATGGGAGATGCAAGCCACTGAAGCCTCTGACCCCTGATTCTTTGCCTGGTTGTTTACCACTCCAACCACTCCAACACGAGTGTACTACAGACAAGGTTAGAACTGGGTCTTGCTGGCTGCTGAATTCTGTGAGGAACAGAGAATATATGGCAGTGTATGGAATGGCTGGGAGATACTCAAACGGATGAAACTGCCAGGAACAGGAAAGGAATAGGACTCGATAACACCGTCTCGAAGTTGAAGAAATGGTGCGGAGTGGTGTGTACGATAGCGTACGGTACTGACTTCCACTTGCTTTCTCCTCCGTTCACTTCGGTCATCATGCGAACTATCTCTGAGTCGATCTCAACGTAGAAGGTATCCTTGTGCCTGTCATTGTTGATCAGCCAAGACTGCGACGGCGAACGGCACTGATAATGAAGAACGCCATATCTCTAGAGGTTGTGTCACACAAGTCCGCCAAGCTCCGAAGGTCCCAATCGGTGAATCCGTGGAACACACACAACCTGCCTCTGGCGTCAAGAAGAGGAAAACATTCGATCCGGCACTCTTCCGGCAGTCTGGAACCGAGCTTTGCTCAGTTTGCGGGTGGACGAATGAACGCCTTGATGGCGGCTGGTTTGACGCGCCATCTAGCTCCAGTCCTCTGAATGTGGCGTTACTGGCCGTCATTGAGTGCAAAGAAGTGATTGAGATGTGGGGCAGAAGCGAGATCTGGAGTGCACTATTCTGAGTTTTTGACTTGTTGTGAAGTGGTGTTATATCAACGTTCAAACGTCGTTCAAACCTCGCGTTCACGAGGAGTGCAACACAGCTGCATCACCAGGAGAAGCATCAGGCATATCATCTGTGAAGCATCTGTGAGGCATAGCGCGATGCCCAAGAATAGCACTTGACGTGCATTCTGTACCTTGTGGACCTGCGGTAGAAATGTTTCATGCAGGTGTATCTGACTGGCCAAGCAGTGTTAGGTTGTTTCGAAACGGCCACGACTACCACCATGTGTTCTCAAGAGGGCCAAGATGGTTATGGCGACGACGAGGAACCAAAATAGGGATGATGATGATGCTAGGATAAGCCAAAAGGGACCGTCTCGCATACAAAGCACTATCTTCAGACGTCGTATAAGCAGGGAACGACAAGATTGGATCAATACTTGACGCCATCAACGACCGTAACAAACATTCCACGACGGTGCAGTGGGCCAGGCGGTATACCACCGTATCTGCCAATATCTGCCAGGCGCGGTGCCTGTGGTTGCATGTTGAGAGGATCACATGGCTTCTTGGCCTTCTCCCTTGATGCGAACACTGAACACTGAGCACTCAGCCTTGCAGGCCAAGCTTTGAGGCCTGCCTGAGGGCTGGAATTCCCATTGGATGATAGGAGAGGGAAATGGGACAAGGAGAGCTCGCGTGGCCAGAAATGAGCCAATCGCCATGTTTGTCTGACTCTGATTCACGCATGCAGATTGGTTTCCGAACTGTCGGGTTGGCCCTTGAGTGCATTGTGGAGAGTGGAGGGAGAGTGGGAAGGATCAAGAAACGAGAGAGGAGGGCAAGGACAAGCGAGAGGGGGGAAGGACGAGTCTGGAATAGACAAGTCCTAGCGAGGTGCTAGTGAGGTTCAACAGAAAGTGGGCAGTGGTGCCGAGACTGCTGAGCCCCAACAATACAGTACTTACGCCTACTTGACGGTCGTCGATAAGGCGGCCGCTAGTGACTGTGGCCCTCGACCAGGCGACAGTGCCTGTTTGTTGCGTTTCCGTTCTCTGTTGCTGTCCCTCCCGAGTCACTTACGCGTGGGGTTTGGACTGTGGCTTGTGCCCTCCCCCGGTCTTCAGCTTTTCTATCCTGTGTCCTTCATCTCCTTGGCAAGCCATTTCTCGCAGAACATGGGGTTCGTTGGTCGAGAGTGACCGGTCTCTCGTCTTGAGAGGCGTGGGCTTGCCGTCGGTAGATTCGTCGTCAAGAGTGGAAATCGTGCCATCATGCCATGCCCCACAGTGATCTGGATCTTCAAAGATCCAGTTGAGACATGACGACCGCTAGCTCTCCTAGGGCTAATGATAAGGACAGAGACGGAGAGGTGTAGCACGAGGCCTGGCAGGGATTGCACAGTCCACCTGTCAGACTTGCTCTTATTGCCTGTCAGACCTGGGGAGAAGTCAAGTGATCCCAGTGACGCATGCTTGAAGCATGAACCGAACTGTGAAAGAAACGGTGGAAATTCGTTGGGCGCGGGATATCAGTCTTGACTGGACTTCAAGGTCTGATACAACCGGAGATACCCAAAGCCTGATTGATCGTGGAAGAAATTAGTAAACAATGAAGTGCCCCCAAAACGCAGGGCCAGAGACAGACCGGAAATGGCCAAATCGTCGATCATGGTGAATTACAATCCGACTGCACCTCCATGAGATTGTGTATCGCCCATCATCTTCCTCAAAGACTGATCGGAGGTCGTGCCGGGTCCAGTGTCCGACTGTCGTTGGCATGTCCGTCGAGTCCCTATCGAGCCTGAAAATTTCCGGTACTGATGAAAAGGAAACCGGTGACTGCACCTTCATCCGTACCTTACTTAGCGTCAAGTCTTGCCCTACTGTCCCCCAAGGGTGTCTCGGGACCGGGAACCGTAGTGTCAAGCACAGTGGGCGATGCCCTATCGCTCAACTGCCTGTCTACCTGCCTGCCGAGAGAGTAACCGCGAATATCTCTCCATTCAGTCCCTGGACAGCGCTGATCTGCCAACGAGACCAGTGACAGCCACCGTGAGAGCACAAGATGCGGGGGAGGCTGAGCTAAAGCCATCCTCGCCATCACAGCAGAGCTCTTCCGTCCGGCACACGTGTTTCTGTCCTACCCCGTTTGTGATAGGCGGAAGTTATCGTAGTTATGCCGCGAAGGGAGGAGATACCTTATGCAAGAAAGTATAAAAGAACTGTGATTATTTTCTTGTCCTGGTGACTCGCTATTCCGTCCGAGATTGGTCTGTTTAATGACGGTTAACGTAAACGTAAACGTGGGGGGAAGGCAAAAGGGCGACCCAACGGTGCAAGGAAGAGACTGGCTGGCCAATTATATGTGAACACTTATTGATTTTGGGCGAGTTGAACAGTTCTTATTCGACTCCGTGACCAACTTGTCAGCGTCTGTTTGTTGCGCGGATAGTCGTACACTGTCCTGCATGTCGAGACGTTGATATTGAAGGTGTCTTGGCCTTGTGCATGTCTGACTTTTAGCTCTTCCGCCCCCATGTTTTGTTTCGTTTCGTTTCCTTTCGTTTCGTTTAGGTAGGTAGTTGTTGCTTGGGGGTTGACCAGTTTAGCAGTGCAGTGCAGTTCGTCGACGCATTGGGTGTTGGTGATGGTTCGCGACCAATACGGCCTCTGGATGGTGTAGCACTGCGTCTTCGCTAGCTGGACGTGCTTTCTGCCAGTGCTGCCCTGAAGCCAGCACACACGCAAAAGATCGGATAATGGAGATCTCGGGTAGATCCCAAATCTCCAATCTGACGCGCTGAGACGCTGTATGTTTGGTTATCTCGATTGTGTGTCCCTCACCCGATGAACTGCCCCATGGCCCAGTCTCCAAAGCCGAAACATGTTCGTTCACCTTCCGAAACATGCCCCATTTCCACTGCTTTTGTCTGGCTGGGACAGCTACCCGCGCAGCAGCCAGCAGCTGCAGCAGCAGGAGAGGCAGCCTCGTAAGTGGTGAAACACGCCTTACTTCTCCTTGTCTCTGTCGTCCATCCTCTACCGTGATCCGTGATCCGCTCCGAGACTGCAGAAGAGACGAGATTGCGAGACAATATGCACCCAAGAACCGTCGGTTTGGGCCGAGAAGAGGAGGTTCGTGAGGAGTGAATTGTCCCTGTGGTCCACACCTGTACCTGTCAACGTTAGTTGGAGGGGACGGAGAGGGACAAGTACTCAGTACTGACAGGCCCTAAGGACACGCCCCTCCCTTGCTTTGTCCGTCAAGTAGCTGTGCACTGGGTACCTTAGCAATCGCTGCCAGACTGCCCAATAACAGACATGACGCTATACGGAGTGGACGACGACACCTCTTGGGCAATGTCGTGCTGAAAGGGACTTCGGTAAGGTACCTAGCGACTGCCGGTAGCGACGGCACATATCATTCTCCAGGGCCAGCTGCACACGGGACCGAGTCCATACTGTGTACGAATCGGTGTCGGCTCCGCGTTGTTGAATTGAAGGTTGTTCCCTTGACGGTCCCTGCCTGCCTCGTTAATCGAAGGGAGAGGGGAAGTTCCCGGACGCCCACTGTCGTACTCGACCCACCTCCGGCTGCAAGTGGTTCTAGCGCTTTTTGCCCTGTTATGCCCTGTAAAATCGTTAGTGCCTTGCCCATCCCTTCCACCTTGCCTACCGTCAAAATTGCTTCTTCTTCCACCTCCCCCCGGCCACAACATCGACAATGTGACAGATTATCGATACCACGCACTGGGTTGGGCATCTGTTCGGCCAGTAGCTGTCAGACAGACATGAGAAAAGACAGGTGAGTTGCTAAAAAAGGAATGACTTCTGCCGCTAGTCTGGTAGTGTAGCTGCGCTATCCTATCCTGTCCGCTAACAGATTGAAGCCGGTGAAGCAGACTAGCGAACATCTCGACATCCATTGTAACCTCGAATGCACTGCACACATCATACGGCTCGCAGAGCGCAGGTATCGCAAGAAAATGCGTTTGTTGTTCGTTGGTTATTGGAGGCCTTGCTTGCCGTCGACCTTTCTTTGGGCGAAGGACCTGGGTGAAGGACCCGATGCATTGGAGATGGAGGGTCACTCGTTAACATCCCCGCCATACTGCCAGCGAAACAGCGACGGCGACAGTCCTCGCTCCGGGTCCGTCCCGCTCTCAGGTGTCCACTCCCGAGGCCATGGGTCCGGTCTTCACTAGACGAGACGTAAGACTGGACATCACGGAGATAAGACCGCCGGAAGGCCATCATTACACCGTTGATCGTCTTGTCTCTGCCCAACTCCGAGTCCGGGAAAGATTGTCGGTCTCTATCAGGGCTGTTTCGCGGATGTTGAACCGACCGGTAGACTAACAGGAACTCTTGTCATCCTTTCATTTCTTCTTTTTGCTGATCACGGGGGAGGGGGATCATTAACACTCGAATAGTTGAGGAATTACTCTTCTGCCCTCGCTCCATCCCCCCATTCTGCCATCCCATCCTCCATGAACTTCTACACCCTCATTAGGTGCCTAATGTCTGAAAAGAGTCCTCATGATTTGATGGATCTACGTAGGACCACGTGAGCCCTCACTCAGCTGCGCTTTTGACACCTGCGGGATCCCCATGACAACTTTCTGACAATTGGTTCGTCTTGTTCCTCGTCTTTTTCTTCCTTTTTTTTCTCGTCTGTGGTTGTTGTCGAAGATGACGGCCCATTCCACCACCTCCACTCCACGCGTAGGTATGCCATCTGGCCCGTCCAACTCCGTAGATCCTCGCAATTCGGTTCACTGCAATCGTCACACTTGCAACCATCACCACTACAACATCACAAAAAAAGATAGTGTAGTTGCACTCATCACCTATCCCAACACCACCATGACATCCGGGGAATCTGGAAAGCTTCCCTTTGCCCTGCCTGTCACTCATAACGCAGCTATTCCCGCTCGTCTTCGGGCAATTCCCATAGCGTACCTCACAGCGCCAAAAGATCAGCCCATGGGAAGTTGCATCGCGTCTTCTTGGCTTCCTCAGCCCTCCCAGAGCCCTTAGAGCCCTTCCAGACCCAAGAGACATCGCAAGCCTGCACGCCCTCAGAAAAGGAAGTTATTCCCTGCTCTGTCCTGTTCCCTAACCCCCGCCATTGCTACCCTTCACCCACCGAGGCGCTGAAACTAGCGGTCTTTTAGCTGCCTCTTGCCATTCCGGGCTGCTAATCCTGCCTATCATGTCACCTGTCCAATGTATATGTAGCTGTAGGTGATAGCGAGTTACCATTCACTGGTTCCGTTGGGCAGGGAGGTCAGCCCGCCAGGGCAACGACTCCTTCCAGTCAACGAAACCAGCCAACGAAAAGAAAAGCAAAAGGCGAAAAAAAGGGAAAGAGCAACAAGGGAGTTCCTCGCCTGTCACTCTCGTCATTACAACGAGGGGAAAGCTGAACGCTCATTGCTCCGACCAAGTTTTTGGAAATTGACATCCTTATCGATCTAATCGGGGTCTCCCGCTTGATCGAGATTGTGGGATCCAGATTGGATCGTGTCTTATTGAATGATGGAAACCAGGTACTTGGGCCCTACACTACAATATCGCTCTCCACTTTCCTCTTTCCCATCTTGTGAAGAAGAGAAAAGAAGGAGGGAAAAAAAAAGATTACTTGGCGCTGTCCATCTCGTCTTCGCTCAGATACATACACCCGGGGCTATCATGGCGTAAGCTGGTTTCCTACAAAAGCGTAGCGGAGAGGGCAGCTTATACCAGCACTCCATTAAGCCAATCCGGTTGCAAATGCCCGTTCGGGTGTTCTGTAGTGGGCCGATATGTATGTCATCTGTCACTATCAGACTGAGGGGAAGTCAGGGCAAGGCATCACAGTCAATACACATACCTGCCAAACGGGCTTCAGCATTTTTTTACTTTTGATGAAGATAGTCACTGCAGGCTGTCATAATTCTCAGATCCTAGTCAACTTGGGGTTTGCATTGGCACACATACCTATCCATTGTCTAAGGAACGAATCATGAAGATGCTGTTTGAAGGCCTGAAAACTTGACCGCAAAACCAAAACCGACCAAAAGCCTTTTACATACGGGTGGAAGCCGGTGCAGTAGCATCATGCATCTTCCCCCGTTCCGCCCGTCGTCAGCCATGATCCCGCTTTTCTTCGTTCCGTGAAGGCTTTCTTCTTCTTCGCGTAGGCTGACTGAGACTGACTGATGAATGATGGTGGCGTCAACGTGGGGTGTAACATCAATAGCGTAAGGGTCTCAGATGATCGTTGATAACCCGAAAAGTGAAAAACGAAGCCGGTCAAGGCACTGGATATCCACTACGCAAAAGAAAGAAGCAAGCGTGAAATTTCCTCATCTGGCTGGACTCTAAGCGACAATTTCCTACCACTTCACCACTTTGCCCTTTCATCACGAGCCTGGCTTCTCCACCATCTCGACGCTACGAACATTGCGTACATCCCGTCCAGATGATACACGACAATGGACAGTTGGTGATCTGTCAAGCCCTGATTCGCACACTCCTATCCAAACATCACGTCTCTACCCGGAATGGCGGACAAGAAGTGGTAACCCCCGTCAACACCCTTCAACCCAGCAACAAGGCCCGAGCATACCGAACTAGACAGCCTTGGATGAGTCTGGGTCTCTGCTGATCATGCCATATCTGACGCGCTATCGAAGGGGCGATCAAAATCAAGATGTGATATCTCTTTTAGCGCAAACGGGCGGCATCAGGGAAGCAGACCATCGGCGATAGGTATGTCTTCGAAACGAACACTGGACGCGGTGGGATGAACTTCGGCAGAGGAAACCGTAGGGTCTGTGGTTAGCTACCTAGACATCGTTGAGGTTGATGGCACTTTGGAGGCTGAAGTCGTCCCCAGGGAGGCCCAGCTAAGAACACGCCCATCGTCGATAGCAAGTATTTGCCGGGAGTAGCGCCTTTCCCAGCTCATTGGGTATGGAAACACAAGTCAGGTAATGATGAGGGGAAGGTGTCAGTCTAGCTGGGTACCAACACCCACGGAACATATTCTGCACGATAGTTCTCATCGCACTCGAAGAGACGAGACGCATCTACGCCTCTGGACGGGTCTGAAAGAGCGTTCCTAGCACAGACGAGTATTGGGTATAGCATAGGACACATGTTGAGTTTGACAGTTGGCGTCATGATTGGAGTGATGAGCCATGTGTCTAATTTCCATTCTTCGCCGTGGCACTCGCCACAACGAAGACTCTGAGCTCTATCCGAAAGACTCACAGGCCAAGGTTGCGCAAGGCTATCACTCCCCAATACACAGCCTTATCCGGGAACACGGCTGCTTGAGATACCCACGGAGTGAATGTTGACGGAGAAGCCTTCCACAAGTGCGACTGCAACGACTGAGACATTGAGCATGTGATACCTCGTGAAATCTTCCTGAAACACATCGATCGTCGTATTCGCATCCATCCTAGAACTGTAACAGACGGAGATATTATACCCGAGTGCTCGTGGCTTGTCTGACCGTCCCGTCTGTCGCGGCTCAACAAGGCCAGACGGTCTGGATGACGAGGCTGCGCCCGTAGCTCGTGGATGATGCCGAACACTGCCATAGGACTTTTCATACGCCCTTCAAGCCAGGCGCGGCTGCCAAGATGCCACTCTCTGCCCACGTCCATGCCGTATCACCAGCTTCTTCTCTTTCCCGGCCGTATGCAATGGTCTCTCACTGTTAGGGAAGACTGCCAAGTGCCAGAGACACCGCGTCATGAACGTAACCCACGTCCCAACGGCACCAAATACGCCGCGGTCCATGCTCCCACCTTTCATAGAAAATCCCCGGTCTTCTTGTGCAACCGGTCCTATCGCGCTCGGTTCAGTTCCAGACCCGTGTCGGTACCACAGCATTTTTGTCACCTGTCACAGAAGACCCGCGGGATGCAAAGAAGGCTTGAAAATGCATGGTACATTGATGCTGACGACTCCGCGGGATTGACAGAAGCGAAACTGGGACGCTTGGACGGGAAGGAGCAGGTGGTGTGTGACAGGTATGCTCGGGGGATCTCGTCGTGTGGCCGGTGCTGACTGTACCGAGGGGTTCCGTGTCTTTCAAAACCGGTGCCACGGAAGGGTTCTTTGGCCCGTCCCGAGTTCTAGCAACCCCGTAGGCGCGGTACCGCTATCAGAAAAAATATGGCTCGTTAGCGATAACTCATTGGATTACAGCCGTCCTAGACTCGACCGTGAGAGACGGAGATGGTTAGTCTCACAAGTCTGCAAGATGCCGGGCGGATATGACATGTCATCATCCAGAACCATGAAAGAAGGGGTTGAGGTGTTCCAAATGCATCGTATCCGAGATCCTCCAGCGGATTGATCTTCCGTGTGTGACAAGCGTGTCTTTAAATCCAGCAGCGCCAGCATCTCACGGCCGGCGGGAGACATAGACGTCTACCTACGCGACTTTACGTACGCATATGTGAAGAGCGATCCTGTCAACTTGTACCGGTATGTTAGGAGATACAGGAATGGTTGTTTTGGCAAGCTTTGCTTACAGCGGTGGTATTCACGCTGGGGAGAAGAGAAAAGACAAGTGAGGGTGCCTCTCTGTCACCATCAGAACCTGCGTTTCTTCTTGGCCGGCCCCGCGGCAGCTCTCTTCTCCAGCTCCTTCTGCAGCTCGACTCGCTTCCGATCTGCTCGCTCCTCGGACGTTTCCCGTGGCTTGGGGGCCGTGCTAGGGCTCTTGCTTCTACCGCGACTGGTAACTCTGCTATCTGGCTTTGGAGACGGCGCTTTTCCAATCGTTCCCAGCTTGTGTCTCTTCGGCTGAGAAGCAGGGGGCGAAGATGGCAATCGTTCAGGTTCTGGTTCAGGCTCAGGCTCAGGCTCTTTCTGCTTCGCTTTACCGCCCATACCCCCTATGCGACCAAGTCCTCCCTTTTTGGGCGCAGGCTTGGACGAAGAGGGAGGAGGGGACACGTCTTCCTCTGCTTCTGAAGCTGTTTCTGAGGCCATACTATTGTCTTCCTCGGGTATTGCTGGCGACGGTGAGCGGCTAGGCGGTCGCTTCCGGCCGCCAAGAGCGCCCAGTCGACGAGCTGGTGTGCTCTTCGGCGAGGCCATGGTAGAACGAGGAGGTGGGCTCTGGGTCATTTGCACATCTTCGTCCTCGCCGTCCGATGTGGTGTCGTCATCGTCAATGACTGTCTGACGCGTGGCGGTACCACGTCTCTTGTTCGCTGATCCGAGCCAAGGCGGTGTGGCTTGCACTTGGAAGTCATCGTCATCGTCTCCCTTCGCTGGCGATTCTGGCGGTGGAGGCGGCTGTATTTCTCTCTTTGACCGTTCGGCGAGGATAACCTTTCTCCCTCTGCCGAGCTCAGTCCACCAGGTGTCTAGCATGGCTGATGCTTCAAACTCCATTTCCGGGTTGTGCTTGAGGCCGGTTTCGCGGAAGACGGTGTCAAGAAGTGCACGGATGTCTGTTGATCTAGTGGCTTCTTGTACTCCATCCTTTCTGAAGTCTGCTTCGACAAAGGGCGCGAGACCCTTGATCTTACCTTCTGCTTCCTTCCTCCCCACTTTGCGTTTGCCTGGCAGCTTATTGAAAATGTGCTCGAGCCCCATACCCTTGGACTCCAGCTTATCTACAAGTCTGTTAATGACGGCGTCCTTGTCGCGAATGGTAGTAATCAGATGATCGATCTCTTGTGCTCGAGCTTCGTGCGATTGGATTAGTGGCAACACGAGTCCCGTCGCAAGCGTAGAGGCAGGGCACTTTTTCAAGTACAGTGGCCATTTCAATGGCTTGAAAGGCTCGGGGAGAATGCAAGTGATATGAACCTCGATAGAATCGTCTTTGCCTTTGCTGAGAGCCAGAGACGTGTTGGGATGCTCTGAATCGTCAATGTCGAAGGCAGCTCGGATCCAATCCAGCAACCTCTGCAAGTTCTCATTGCCGTCTGTTGGGTCAATACTGGTGTCCTCAGCCGATGCTCTTCCCATAATGGGTCTTCTCTCCATGTTCTCCACCCAGACGTTGGCAAGGTCGGTCAGGTGTACCTTGTATGACTGGGCCGTGAAGTCGGTGGCAACCAAAAGGTTGGGTATGCCCGGGACCGTGACCGGAAGCGGCCTCCATGGCGGAGAGTTCGACATATTGGATAGCTGGCCAATGATCGGAATCGAATCGCAGACGGAGATGGTCGGGGCTGTTCAGAGTGTCCGGGTGCTGGGTGAAGCATGAGTTAGACGGGAACGGGAGAACATCGGGCAGCAAAGATATGCCAGGGTCAGTGGAACAGAAGCACTGGGTGGCTTGATGAGGCTCCGGAGGTTATGCTAAGACAACTTACCTGATGCTGTGGAACGAGAAGCGGCTGTACCAGTACTTGGCTGTAACACGGCGTGAGCTCGATAACGTGTTGAGCCTCTTAACGCCTAAGCGGCGAGATACGCGGTGGCTTAGGTCCCTTCCGGTACGCTTTCCAACAGCTGTGGGGCGTCGTAGGGAAATGTGGTGATAACTAGGCGCAGTATGTTGGTCTGTCTATCAAGGCAGCTTCATTAGCCGAAATGAACCCAGCCATGACGTATGTGGTCATAAGAAGGGCCTAGGCCATCCATTTGGGACCAGCCTTTTGATTTGGAATCTTTCTCGTACGCTGTATCACAGTCTCACAGTCTCACAGTCATACCATCCATGTGGGAGCTCCTGGTATCGTCCTCAGAGCCCAGAAGAGCCTCTTGTACAGGAAATGAGGCGGGCGAAGTGTTGCAGAGTGTCAATGGTACCACTTGGTGTCTTCTTGGCTGTCCACCGTTGCGAAGAAGGCTGAGTGATCCAGTTCTAATAGGAAGCAGTCAGGACTCTGCGACGAAAGGTGCCTGGTAGATTGAACGGGAGCACACCTTTGGGGGAGATCGGGCCGGAACAGCGAGGAGCCTCAAGCGCGCGGGTGTCGGCCGACGAGACGGACGATGCAATGCCGGGACTTGGGTCGTCTGTATCACGGTGTACAGCGAGAAGCGCAGATGTAGCGACCTTTAGTGCCGCACTGTCCTTATTGTCGTGAAAGGATGAGATTAGTCGTGAGGTTGAGAACTTGAGCCTCTCGTCGTCGTGGTCTTGGTTCGGCCTGTAAGTGGCAGCAATCGAGTCGCTTAGATCCAAGCTGCGACTGGAACTGTCGTGACCAAATCTGAAAACCTCCCCAATGGAGAACTTCGGCGACAGGGCGGCGGCAGAAGTTCCGTTTGTTGAAGGCTCCTTCCTGCTTTTTTTGGATCCGTTTCGCGATTGTGATGTGATGCCAAGAACAGGAAGGAACGTTGAGGGTCCGTGCACGGTGGGTGCTTGCATGCAGGCAGCAGTGCTCTTCACCGTCTTCTCACCGAGGTGTACAAGGCCAAAAACCCGGGCCATGAACGGTCAACAACTCTAAAAGCGTTTGAAGTATTCAGTGGGCTTCTCCACGATGCCCCTGTACATGAAAACTTAATCTCTTAAATCCATTGGTGACATGGAAAAGGAGTGAAAATGAGAATTTGTTGTCCTGCCACTAACGTCGCCCCGCTTAAGGCCCTGCGAAATATGTTAGTCCCTAAACAGACGAGATGCATCACAACTGACGATCGAACCATCTAGCAGCCCTTCGTTTTTTTGTCCAGGTTTTTGTGCAGGTGTCCTTGTTCCGTTAAAATATGCATATAAAGTTGCGAGTATTTCACTTTGATAGGAGTCGAAAAGTGCTTTAGGCCGGGGAGTGTAAATCAGCAAAGACGGGAATGTCCCAAGTCCCGAGTCCCGGAAACCTAGATAACGACCTTCAAATCCCAGTTGTCACGTGGTGTAGAGTAGGATCTTCGATGGGATGGGAGTCTAAATTGTTTCTGGTTGTAGATTACTCGATGGAGACAAGTAATGTACTGTTAGTTCGGTCTGTTCTCTGCCTCGGTGATCTGGTTTTTTGCGTGGTACTTTCACTCACGGGCAGGGCCACGGAGAGGCATCGAGATCTCTGGATTTCAGTCGACAATTCCCACGAAAAGTTAGGTCGTTAGAGGTATTTACTTGGGATCATCGTAGTATATCAGGCACAGAAATGGAGATCCGATCTCACTTTGTTCTTCAGTTTCCGACGGGAGCAGATGGGCTGAAATCCCGGGGCACTGCATTAGTGTTTGGCGCGAGGGGCTACAAACCAAACACGTGCTTTCATGAGTTGGCCGCGATAAACTCTTCTTCCAATTGCGACCTTCTTTTGTGCGTCTTTGAGGGTGACGCGTCACGGTCCCATACGGTGCCCTGCATAGGAATTTGGAAACCCCGCAGCCTTGTCCAGTTGGTGCCGTCTTCACTCTCTGGTCTTCCCTCTTCACTCCTTCACCTCGACAACTCGATTTGGTCCCGCAACCAGATTCAGATCGTCGCCAGAAAATGGCCGTCTTGAGCTGCCTCCCGGGCCTCAAGGTCAACGTCAAGGTCAATGGCGAACTTGCTAAGGAATACGATGCGCCGCTGGACGATGTCAAGGCGAGCTCAGAGAAGTACAAGTTCTACAAGTTGCCATCGAGGATCAGTGAGGAATGTCCATACGCGTTGGCTTATATCGAGTCAAAGCCGGGTGAGCAGTTCGAATTCGCCATTGACAGTACTGGGCTTGGCTTTCCAGATTCGCGACGACAAATCAGGTTGTCAGCAATCGTGGACAATTATTCCGCTTTACCGCACTTGATCAGGAATCAAGTTCAGACTTACTCCGCCGCCGACGTTGGCGACAACGTGACCGGCTGGAAAAAGATATCTTTTGGCTTTTCTTCACTCGATATTGGTAAGATTATCCACGCTACTTCAACCTCCGCTTGCTCGATATTTTTGGCTGCCTCAAAATGCTGACGTAAAACCATGCAGTGGAGGCACCGGTCTCAGAAAAGGACATCAAGAAACAGATCGAAGAAGCCAGCAAATATGGCACAATCGTCATTAAACTCGAGCTTGTCTATGACGGAACTCCGACAACAGGAGGAGGTTCTATAGCTCCGCCCAAGACATTCGTTGAAAAGGTGGCAGAGAAGGTCCTGAAGGGGAAAGCAGTAGACAGCAGAGCCACGTGAGTATTCAATATCCCAAGGAACCCAGAAGCGACGAGAGATGGCTCACAACTCATTCACACTAGGTTCAAGTCGGAACCGGCGGCCACTGCGCCCACTTTCTATTCTGTCAATTACGCGGATCCGCTCCACCGGCCCTTCGCAGTCTTCGAGTTTCGATATCGCACGATGGGTGAGTCCAACCTCCTTTGCTACAACTTGGTACAGTATTTGAGTCGAGATCACTGCTAACAGAGTCTTGTAGAGGGCCTTATCCGTGAATTCATTGTTCCCCGCCCAGAAGAGATGATCAACGTCGAAGAGGAGTACATGGTAAGCCTCGCCCCTGCACCGTCAGGATTACTGTCTCCAACGAAAACACGCTGGGCTAACCTCTCGATGTTCCATGGCAGCGTATCAAACGTATCAAGCCAGAAGGCGCCGTCAAATCCCACGGTATCAAGAGAGAGCCCGTGGACGCAGCTCTGTTTGCTGCCCGCTACAAACAGCGCCGGTTGGAAGACGGCAAGTTCGAGATCGATCTGACAGACGACTAAGGTTGGCACTGCACATGCGTCGGCAGTCTTCAAGCAGGTTCACACAATGTTTCTTCTTCTGGGGAGGACTTTTTGCGCTGTCATTCAATGTACAAAGGGGCTAGAAAGGCATGGAGCGAGGAGCAAAGGCGTCACGGGGGTTAACTGCTGGTCTTGTTATTGCGATTGGTGGGGAGTGGCACTTGTTTCCAACTATGAAGACGAGAGAGGCAGGATCTGCTGTTTGTCCATGACTTTCTAGCAACTATATTTGGGATCTCACGAACTAGGTAGTGCCCGCTTGTTTTGCGGTTTAATTTGGTTCGCCAGGACAGGTGACATTGGGAATCATCTTTCCGCACCCTAACTGACTTTCCATAGGTGGTACTAATAAACTGTGCCTCCTTCTCTTGTGCATATCCTGCTCTGTTCGATGATCGGTCCATAACAACAAAGCGAAGCGGGAGAAAGTATTCGTTGAACAGCGCTGGGGGATTGAGAGTCGCACAGGTGTACGATTTCCATTGCTTCGATGAAGTCGAATGCGTGTGAGTTCGTGGCGCTGAAGGCATTGGTATGGTATTAAGGGAACGGCCTGGTATATGAACTTATGGACTCGTAGGCCTTGCTTGTGAGGAGCGATAGATCGGTAGGAGACTCGTGATCTCGTGGGGTCGAGGTATTGCGATTTGGAGAGCATTCGGTGGGCAGCGTCACGGTCGATGCTGGAAAGTCGGAGGAAATTTGAAAGGTCACAAGGTAGGACATTGGGTATTTCCCCTGTTAAAGACGAGTCTTGTTAGCTTACTGTCTCGCTTGATAGTGTGGGAGGCCGAGGGAAAGTGGCCGAAACGAAGAGAGGTACTTGGACACTCGTCCACAATTCGACAACGAGGCGTGCTTGGTGACTTCCAATTCGCGATTGCAATAGAGCGGAGCTTAAAATGCCAAAATCCTAGCTGTACGGCAGAATCGTGGTATTGTCGAGACGTGGATGTTCTCCCATTCCCGTCAATTTTGCTGTGTAGGCAAAGTTTCGTTGTCGGTCCCACTTTTCTTGAGGACGAGGCGTGAGGAGGACCTTAATGGCTGCGCGTCTGTCGCGTTTGCATCCCGTTTGTTGCCTTGCCAGCCAAAGCAGGCCCAATGTGTCCTGGGAATTGCATTGTCGCGCCTTTTGTCGGTCTATTCAGTCCAGTCAGATATGTCTGATGCGCGATGCTGACAGGAGGAACCAACGATGGAAGTCCGCTTCCGCGATGGATTCCAGCTCTCGTCGTCCCAGGGCCCCTTACCATGGAAGCCGAGGAAACGAATAGCCACGATCACCGGTCAGACTGTCGCCCCAACCACTTGCCATCATCTGTACCCATCTGCAGCTCTTTTCTGGCTCGAACGTCTTCTTTTCCCCTGGATTCAGCCTCGTACAAGCAGACACTTTGGTCAATTGGCCTTGTTCGTTTGCTGTTCCTTTCGTCTTCCTTCTCCAGTCATCTCGTCTCGATCAGCACTGGTCCTGCTTATAAGCCTCTCTGCGACAGCGTAGCAACAATAAATCATCTGTTATCCTTTATCTACCTTGAACGTCGCCATCTATATGCGCCTGCAACACCCAGCACTACGATCTATCGCTTGCAAACACGATACATCCGCTAAGTGCTCTCTTCGCAGCTTCACCTTCTTTGCTTGCTTGACTTGAACGAAGAGTGCTAACCTCTTTGACCCAAACAGATGCCGTCCCGAATCCGATCCTCCGCCACCGACTCGTTTAAATGCTTCTCGGACGACAATAACCCGATACCACATCCTACCTAGCCTAGAATCTCAGCATCCATAGTCTGGGCATCCTCCCTCGAGTTACCACAAGTATCAAGACTCAACGGACTCTCTTCAGTGCAGTCCTGGAGCAAAGTGTCTTTCCCAGTCCCTGTACATTAGGATGATCTCCCTGAGGATCGCTCTCGTCGGCTCAATCTATCCAGCTTGAAGCGGTTGACAAAAAACGTCCTGAGGGTGTGTAAATCCTTCCGGAGGTTGGCCCACTCTAGCCATCGAGCACAGGCGTCGATAACACCTTCAATAACTTTATACCTGTTGTGCCGATCCACATAGTTACCATGGACTGGCACATACAGAAGGACAAGAGACATATCGCAACAGTAAAATCTTCTCCACCTCAATATCACGACCTCTACCTCAACGTCCCAATACATGCTCTTTACGAACTTGCATTCAAATAATTGACGAAAATTCCAAACGTTGAACACAGGTGACTTGCGGGCTCCTCGGTCTCGCAGCTGGAACCGCCAAGCACCGCATATGTCTACCTCCGGTAGCCCCCGTACACACGAACCCCTCAAGTTGCCCGTCGTCCGGCATACTTTGTTTTCAGCCAGGGCCTATTGTCCATAACACGCAATCAAGATCGCCGCTCTGATTGGTAGTACCATTTATGACAGGCCAGGATCAACATTCTGTTGGCTTTCCCCAGCCAGACACTTTTGCTCCTCCTTCTGCTCCTCCTCTTCATGTTTTACACCAACTTGTACCCTCTTTTCCTCGGCAGCTTCAACCTCCAGCATTAATAACTCCTTCTTTTCGAGGAAGGCCCCATACTCAGGAGCCATATTGTCAAACTCTCCGAACTGTGGCTGGTGAATATACTCGAAAACCAGACGACCGTTGTAAGCGTTCCAATCCCTACTTCTGAATGCCCGAAGACCACTAAGAGCGAAACTTACAGAAATGCGCCCAGAGGTTGTAATCAACCCACCAGTTGAACATCATCAAGAAAATCGGTGGCAAGATCGAGGTTGAGTCCGGGCTGGAGCCCGCCTCCGCCGCTTCTTTTGACTCGGATCCATTTGCAACATGCATCGAAGGTTTCGGGGACGATGACCTTTGTAATGGAGTTTCTAACGTGGTCGTTGCTGAGGCCAAATGAGCTTTGGATCGCCGACATATTGTTGTGGCGGCGCCTTTTGGCGCTGGCAATAACAGCTGCCTCGTGGGAGGTTGACGGTGTGTCCATGGTGCAAGGGTAGTGGGCTTCCACGGGGTTGAGTTGTGATTGGGCCATTGCAAAGTGGAATGTAGGATGGTGATGATGGATGATGGATGGTGATGGTGAGTTTGATGCGAGAGCCAACGGAGCAGGCAGAAGTCACGAGCGCTGATAGCGATAAGAGAAGGGGAAAGAACGGGAATGGACGCGAAACGCGTGCGTGTGAAAGACATGAGCTGGTTCAGTATTGATGGTAAGTACGCGCTCGGTCCTGGCCGCCTTTTCCTGGGTGCTCTTGCCTTCTTTGCTTGTCATTTCGAGGCGGCTTTCGTCCAGGCAGCCTCCACCTCCCCGCAGCCTCCAGCCTGCAGTGTTGCCTTGTCATCCACTCCTCCCTGACAGCACCATCGTCTCTGACTTTAAGCTGCCATCCAATATGCCACGGTAAGCAGTCACAATGTCTTTCACTTTGGGGAAACACAGCAACAACAACCGCAACAACCACTACGGGATCCATAAACGCCGGAAAAAGCTCCCTCTGTCGTGGCCCCCGCCGCGCCGACGACCCCTTCAGGAACGATGGGCACACGGTCATACGCCTTATGCACACGTAAGATTTCAGAGATATCAAGTCCAATGGGCCCCTTGTTGGTCAAGAGTGACTACGATGAACGGAGATCTGGAGCAATAGTTGCCCATCTGTTTTTCTTTCCGCTTGCTAACTTTGATTCTAACAGATTTCCCGGTTGTCGACGATGCATCGTATCCTCCTTCGCTTAGACGAGAACACAGGTGGCAACCACGAACACATAATAATACTCCATGCCACATCCACCAGGTTCCGCGGCTCCCTGGGCCCGGGCTTCCCTACACACTCGGCTCGCTATATAAGGTAGCGTTGACCTCCGTGTCGCTCCTTGCCATTTGACCTAGCAACGGGTCAATCTTACTTAGTTGGTTTTCGCGAATGTGGGAGGACTCGCCTTAACTTCTTAAGCAAGGAATAAATTTCTGGAAACGACGCGCGATAATTCTTTTCCAACTCTGGTACCGTGACAAAACCACAACAATCATCCTCCCAACTCTTCAAGCTGGTCCATTGCCCCATCATTCAAGCTATATAGCTTCGACTCTTCGAGTAACACTTACGACGGAAAGCATATCCAATTCTCATGGCGCCGAATGAAACCACCGAAGATAGCAAATCCTTCCTGAAGAAGCTTGAAGCCCTCCAACATCAAATCGAAGATTCTAGCAAAGCCCACATTTCAGAGCTTGTGAAGATTCAAAGCCAGGCTGCAACGTTTAAGGAGGAGACTGAATCTTTGCGGCAGCAGGTTCAAGATGCCAATGCTGCTCGCGAAAAGGCAATGAAAGTTGAAAATCCTGGTTCTCGACTCTTGCAGACCATACCTATCCGGCAGGCCGTGGACGACAAGTCTCGGCCACACATATCATTCGCGCAATTCTGCAACTTCTTCGCATCCGGTCCTCAACTTCCCAAAGATGACTGGTACGCAATTGTCCCTCACCTCACCACTCAGAAACCGTCAACGTCTTGCGAACTTCCTCTGCCCACCGAGTTCTGGGAGGTTGGTGACACCTGGGGTCCCGAACGAGCAAGCTATCCCTCGGTCGCTTCCGACGGGGTGCTGGAATCATGCTTCGGTTTCTATGCCGTCTTGAAAGATTCTTCCCGTCAGGACTGTGACTGGCGGAACATGGCCCTCTTGTCCGTGCGTCAGTTGATGAAAGAGATGCTCAGCAGGGGCATCGTCTACAAGGGGCTTATTTCTCTGATTGCCAACATGGTCATCGGGCTCGTCAAGACGAAAAAGCTGCAGAAGGACGATCCCTTGCTGTTCGCTATTTGGCAAGTCGTTGCCTGTGCGGACGAGATGCTGGTCAATTTGTTGTCCTCGGAAAGAAGGGCGTTCAGGGATACTCTTACTGGAGACTGGTCTGATATAGCTCGTTCCATCATGTTTCACTCACAGACAGAGGATCACAAGGACCTTCGCCCTTTCGATCTTGTTTTACAGGCGTCACTTAAGCCAGGCCGCATCTACTACCACACCTCCAAGGTTGGAGTAATTGTGAACCGGGATATGGATAGCAAGCAGCGGCGGTACATTGTGCTTGACTTTGATGCCAGGAGACTCCGTGTCGTGGAGGGGGAAAGATGGGACGTGAAGGATAATGGGACTATGGTTGGTGTTAAACTCCTTGGAAATGATAAAGGGACGGGTTACTGCTTTGCGATTGACAAACAATCGTGGGAGCTCTTGATGTCAAATACGCTGGACGGTTAAAGATGTTCTGCTCCAAAGCAGGAAAAGGGGTTTCTACCCACTGCTGACGCTGTCACTCATGTACCAATAGGAGATAGACAACAAATACAATCAATATAGGTAATGGCTGTAGTCCACTGTCCATGGACAATGCCTGAGAATGCACGTAGTAGACTCAGCCGGAACGAAATTTGGCTTAACATAGCCTGTCAGAAGGCCCGCACTTGGTGCTGTTCTTGCTTCGCCCTCCTAGGCAAGATGCCGGTATTCAAATTCCTGAGGTCATAAGGAAGGCTAAAATCTTGGCATGGCCGATTAACAAACGCGGCGGTGATGCTCTCGATACCACCTCGTAAAGGGCCAAGTCGAATAAATACTGCAATTCTGGAAGCCTCTGACAAACGCCTGTTTCCCCACGGATTGAGAGTCTTACGGCTGATATAGACGGGTCATGTCCGGCTACGTCGGCATCATCAACTCAAGTGCCCCTGGAAACGTCCACGTTGACCGTGCAGCCTTATAAGTGTTGTGGCGAGCATCCCTGCACCTCGTCAGCCTTACGACGGGTCAAATTTGCTATAGCGCCTGCAGGCTTCTGCAGTGCACTGATGGCCGCTAAATATCAGGGCCATCAATGTCGCTTCAGGGGACCGGTCCTGCCCCTCTGCGAATGACGGGAAACGGACGCAAGGCTCGACCCACCCGTCAACAAATCGAACCCGACCTCCCGCCTCTCTCACCACTGTTCCACGCAACCGAGAACAGCCAAGTCGCCAGGGAACGGGGGCCGACCAACACAATCGAAGAGATCAATGTCCGCACATCAGTGAGTCCAATCTGACCTGGGTGCTTCGGAAGAGAGAGACTGGAAGCTGATGTTCGACCTACACAGGCAGGGAACCATCGTGCTCACGCACCGAACTCGACCGATGTAGCGACCGATCGAGCGACCGACCGAGATTCATACCCGCCCAGATGCCTAGACAGGTGTACCAGTTCGCGACCTGGAATCCACTTCGCCGTCTTGTGTCCGATCAAGGCAGCGAGCTTGCCGATTTGCGCTCGTGCTGGACAACTCTGGGCTCGTCAGTTCGATCTCGCCCGCGACTCTGCCAACGGGCCTTCCGAGGATCACGATTCGCCCCGATGTCCAGTGTTGGGCTCGAGACAGGATTGACGATAAGCACAGTCTAGGGCCTGTTACATGACGAATACCGATATACCCGCTGCTTCGTCTCTCGGCCGAACATTCCCTCCCTCGATGGATTTATACCTTGGAACACAGTTGCAAAAACGAGAAGCTTCTCTTCAAACATCCGCTACTATCAAGAAGACCGAGACTCAGGAGTTTAAAGCCGCAACGATTCTTACAAAGGAACAGGCATGACACAAGAACTGGATACTTGGCTGACGTCCTTTTCGACAAGTGGAAGCTATGCGCCACAGAACAGAGCTAAATACAAGACCTGTTTCCGCATTGATAACTCGATTCAATGAATGGCAGGGGCAGAAAGTAGATGGGATGGTGGTGGAGATGGTGGAAGACCAGACTCTAGACTAAGTGTTGGCCTGCCGTGCCTTCAATGGCGCCACTCACTGTCCTTCCATCTGCCTGCGCTCCGGTCTCGTACAATATTGTTTTTCGTTTCTCCTATTCCGTTACTGAGTGCCCTCTCTATTGTCGCCTCTCCACCCCGGCGTCTAACACTAGAGGTATGTGAGCCTTGCCCGTTATCTAATCTTACTTGTGTATGTCATTTCGAGTTCGAGTTTATCTGCCAGTACACCCCGCCGTTTTCCCTTCAGGTTGTGACCGTGTTATTTCTTTCGCACACACAATTCTCCCGAACTCTTTTCTCACCTCTCTATTAACTCTGTTCCACCGAACCATACCAGTTACAACGATGGACTCTGTATCTGACATCGGTAGCGATGGCAACGGCCGTGGCGAAAATCACAGTCGCGCTGGTGACTTTGAACAATCCAACCGCGACAGAGAGGCGCAAGGTCAACATATGCGGGACATCCTCACCAACGCGGGACTTCCTGACGACATCGTAGCATTGGTTGACTGTGGTCCCGTTCAAGCCAGTGAAATTGTCGACTTCCTCACCAAACGAATCCCTGGCGCCACCTTCACGACGACCATAGGTCATCCCCTGTCCTTTCCCTCCTACACCTTAGACATCGGCCCTCCAGCCTATCTTGAGGAGCGCATGAGGAGCGCATGAGGCGACTAGAAAGAAAAAGAAACCTCTACCAACAACTTACAACAATTCACACAGGGTTTCTCTCACCTGCGCGTGTCCCTGTCTCTGGACCGTTCAGCTCCGCCCCTCTTCCTCAGCCCACGCCCTACGACGGCCCTCCCTGCGCCTGGTGCGTCGAATACCACCGTATCGACGATGCCAAAGTCACACACTCCTCCGCTGCAGCTTCTCCTCCAGTCAGGGGGACATCCCGGGCTGCCCGCTCTGCAATACTCTCTCCCATTCGTTTGACGACTGTCTGGCACGCGAAGATCCTACGCACAGCCGCCTCCAACGTCTCCTACAGGACTTCAACATCCTCGTTGCCTCCCGCAGCGGACTCCCGCCTTTTCGTACTACCAAGCAGTCATGGCCGGATATTGTATTAGGACGGACTGAGGTCACCTTGACGACTTGCTACATGAATAACGGGCTGTATCCTATCACGAAGGAGTGTGCTTTGAGTGTTAGGGTGATGCATAGGCATGGAAATATGTATAGGGATCCGAGGACGAACGATAGGGCGGTAATTATGAGGAATTTGAAGGAGTTGCGAAAGACGGAGATGTATGCTAAGCCGGAGCCGCATGTGGTTGTGCAGCCTGCTGGACCCAGTATGGGTTGATGTCTTTAGGAGTTGTTGCCGGTCAGTACGGATGGAGAAGCAGCCGCGGACTTTGTAGACTCTTTCCGTGGTACATTCAAAGTACCTATGTTGTTAGACAAAACAAAGCGCCCGCAAGTATAGCCGCGTGCAACCTGAAGCCTACCTCTACAGACAGAAAGGCAATGAATACATAACCCAGATCTACTGCTCTAAAGAGAGGTGGTTGCGAAGTGAGATAAAGTAACCGCTAAAAGGTCGAATCTGATTCATCTCTGCGCGAGAATTCCCACCATGATCGTGGTTCCTGGTTAAGCTGTCCTCAGAGTTGCTACCGCATATATCTAGACCTGTAACTATGAGGACGGCTGGGCCGATCTCTTTGCCATAACGTACATTTTAACCAGACGGAACCGAAACAAAGCGATTGGTCCATCATGTATAACAACAATAACAACGACAGAAACAACATCAGTAGGTGAAGCCAAACAAGCTCAATTTTCCAAATGCTTCTCCCTCCTTGTCAAACGTTCAAGGAGCCGTCTGCCTTCACTTTCACCAACAGAGTAGAAACGAGAGCCAAACATCGGCATCCAACACACAACGACATCTACTTCCCCTTTTCAGGACTACGCACTGGCCTCCCAAACATGGGATTCTCGATAGTTGATTCATTAGAAGCTCCATCCGTCTTACCAAGCGGGAAGATGTAGAGAGGCGAAGCTGGCTGTATGTGACTAAAAGAGGTAGACTAGTCGCTGCGAGCCTTCGTTTCCGCGGCACGCTTCTTTGGCAAAGGTTGCTGGGGGGAAGATGCCGGAGATGACTTGGGAGAGGAGTCGATAACAATTACCTCTGGTGCGGGCTTGACAGCAGCGGCCAGGACAGGGGCGTCGGGCGGCGGAAGTTGTGCAAAGGGCCGCGGATGCGGGCTGTGCTCTTTTTCATTTCGCGGCCCCGAGAACTCGACGCGAGGCGGGGTTCATGAGCCGCTCCTTCCTTCTTTCGAGGTTTTCATCTCCCACTCAAGAAAGATAACGATAAGCCGCGGGGCACCAACACAAGTGGAAGTCATCTGGAGGGGATTGGAAATTGAGAGAGATTTCGCTTGCAACAGCCCCTTCCGAGAAAGACGTTTCCAGCCAAGAAAGCAAAAGAACTGAAGATGTTGGCTTAGTGGTCCATTTTGGCATCAATTTGACAGCATCTGTTTTTGCGCTTGCCATACGGGAGTTGGACACCTTTCTGAGAGTTTAATGCCATAAGAGACTTGGTTCTTGTTGACTTTATGGTTCATTTGAGATGACAGTATCAAGCAAGAATGGATACCTCAGATGAAACCCGTCGAGAGATAAACAACGTTTATTCACTACATCTCCATGGGAACACAAGCACATTTCCCACTGCTAAGAGATGCGATGACAATATTCACATCGCCAGAAATATGATAAACCAGAGAGTATCGGGCTCAAAAAGCCTACATGGCGAAACGTCATTGAGTGTCTGAGGACGATGAATGCCGTTAAAACTCAATTGGGTCCATTCCCCACTGTATAGGGCTGAGCGGATAGCTAGTGGGGGGGCAGGGGGGTTGCCCTAAAAGCTTATGGCGGGGACCCCTGCGCCGTTCGTCAGCAGTGGATCTTGGCACCTGCCGAAGATTGGTCCGATATTCGGCCACGACAGGCTCCCTCCTCTTTTTCTCCCTCCCGTCTTTCATCCTTTCCTCTTTCCCCTCCCATCATCTCTTTTCACGATTGGCGCAACTGCAAGACAGGAACTCAGCCTCAGTGCCAGTTGTCCTTGTCCACCATGTCTCGCTTCCGACCGACACACTTCTGCCTGCCGTTAGATCGTCACAATCACCACATCGGCAACGAGTCATCTCGCGCCGGCCCCACAAGTTTCCAGCATTGCCATGGGTTTTGTCGTTTGAACAGCCAAAGAGAATGAAACAATCAGTGGAAGCCGAACAAGAGGTCGCCTATCTGCCTGATGCAAGTGTGGAGAAGATGGCGGCCGCCATTCGCTGGGCATCAATGAGGGAGCACAACCAGCCACGGCAGCCTGCATCGTCAGCGACCTTCACCTCTTCTTTCCTCACCATCGCCGCCTTGGATGAGGCCGTTGGTGGTTGAGATCGCAGGCGCCATGCATAGAGATGTCAGACATGGGATGGCAGGAGGTAGAGTTTGTGGAGGTAAGTCGGGCCAAGTATAAAAGGTAGGAGAATGCCACTGCTTGTCTTCGCTTCTTGTCCCCCAGATCCTGTCGCAAACCTTCTGCCTGTCTCCTTGTGCTACCATAACTGCCATTCTTTTGCGTCCTTCAGGCATATCACAGCATCTATACAACAGACATTATGGCTCCTGCTGCCGTCACCGAGGCTGTCCCTAACGGGGCTCCTGCCCAAGAACCCATCAAGACTAAGTGTACCTGCAAGTGTACCGAGACGAACGGCGTCAACGGCCACGACAAGACCGAGCCCCAAGACACGCTCGATGACAAAAAAGACGAAACTACCCAGACAGACGAAAAGACAGACTCAGAGACAAAAGATTCGGCTACAGACGACCAAAACAAACCCCCAGAGGACCAGACCATGAAGTGCGAGTTTAAGCACCTTGATAGGAGATATGACGAAAAGGACGAGCATTACTTCACCGAGCGCAAGACCGAGATTGAGAAACCAGCACAAAAGGACTGGTGGCGTCTCTATGCCTTTTGCCTCGTCAAGCACTACGATCACCGCGGCGAACATGACAACACCCGCCTCTACGTTAACCCCCAGCCTCTGCGTCAGCTCCTCAAGGACGTCATTGGCGACTATCCCTCCGACCCCATCGATGTCGACGATGTCCAGATCGAAGCTCCCTACCATGCCCTCTTCCACTACCGCAAGGAACTCCAAGCCGAGGGCGTGAAGCGCTTTGCCGACGACCAGGAGTCCTTTCAACATTTCAACCTCCTCATGGATTGGATCAAGAACCACTTTGAGTCCGAGATTGCTGCCTACGAAAAGTGCATCTCCGGCGAGATCCGCGCCATCTCGTACGATAACGCCTGGACCCTCCTACCACCCGACACCATTGTCCACTGCAAGATCTTGGATCAAGATCGCGCATATCGCGTCCGTCGGTACTATGATGAGTACGACGAGCACGCCAACCTCGTCGGCATGACCCTCTCCTGTCGCTACATTGACTTTGACGGCGAGAACGTGGGAACTCTCAAATCGCATCTGACCTTCCGCAAGTACACTGGCGTTGTCCAACTCAGCGAGCTTGACATCGTTCCCCTTCATCTACATGAGGACGCCGACGGGATCCGGAAGACCCTACTAGCTCGTGGACGCAAGTGGGAGAAGCATCTTGGCCAACACTACGTCCAATACAATGGAATCGCCGTCATCAAGAAGGAGATGCAAGGTTACGCCCGCTTCGGCGTCAACGGCCGCGTCATGATCGATTGCGCCACCTTCCACCGGCTGGCGGCCGACCACTCGTTTGTTGTTAAGAAGTTGCCGAGTTCAAAGCCCAAAGCCCCCTCACTGTCCTCCATCAAATTCACATCAGAGACCAAAGAACACGAGCCTCTGACTGACGAGCAAGCCATGCTCACCAACGCCACCGTCCGCGGCTACTCCTTTACCATCAAGCGGTTCCTCGAGTTCTTTGTCGACAAACTGGAAACCATCCAATGGAACACATCGTGCTTCGATGGTCTCGTCCTCGACCCCACCATCAAAAAGACCGTTCAAGCCCTCGTCTCTAACCACACCCGTGAGCGGCCCGGGTTCGATGACATTGTTAAAGGCAAAGGCCAAGGCCTTGTTTGCGTGCTCCACGGTCCCCCAGGTGTCGGCAAGACTCTGACGGCAGAATGCGTAGCCGAGTACGTTCAGCGGCCGCTGTATATGGTCTCATCGGGCGACCTCGGCTGCGTCTCCTCCGAGCTTGACGCCCAGCTCACCCAGATCATGGACATGACCGCCACCTGGCGCGCCGTCCTGCTCATTGACGAGGCGGATATCTTCCTCGAGCAGCGTGCCCTCCATGATCTGCATAGAAACGCCATGGTCTCCGTCTTCTTGCGCGTCCTCGAGTACTACACCGGTATCCTCTTCCTCACCACCAACCGCGTCACCACCTTCGACGAAGCATTCAAGTCCAGGATCCACATACCTATCAGGTATACCGATCTGAGCTTCGAATCCAAGCTTCAGATCTGGAAGAACTTTTGCGGGATGGTGCCCGGAGGCGTGGACATTGATGAGCGGGGATTGGAGAGGTTGGCGGAACACGATTTAAATGGGCGGCAGATCAAGAATGCGGTCAAGGCTGCCGAGTCGCTGGCGAGCTTTGAGGGTGTCAAGCTTGACCTGGCTAGGCTGTTGCAGGTCACCAAGATCCAGTCTGTGTTTGAAAAGGACCTTAGTAGCGTCGCAGGCGTGGATTACACGGCGCCAGGAGGGAGGGTGAGGGATGCGGATAGGAGGAACATGTTCTTGTGAGCAGGTTGGTTTCCCTCGGGCGTCCTTTCTTTCTGGTTTTGTGTTCTCTCTGGGGCCTTTGTTTCTGGCGGTCAGCGGTCTTTTCCTTTGGTTTGTTGGTTCTGTCCTGACAGCTCGTGGTTTTTGTCTTATTCATTTTTTAGGTTCCATTGGTCAGGTAGGTACGTATGGTGTAGGCGTTTAGGAGCATGTGTGATTGCAAGCGATATCTGTAGATGATAGAACTACACAGCGTATAACATACATCTTCAAATATTCTATGACTTTCTTGATCCTTGCCACGTTGAAAACTGAAAATTGAATGCCTGAATGTCAGCATGGTTTCCAACCTCCACAACGTCAAGATAGCAAACACCTTTTCCGGTGCCGCGAAATAGACGAGTGTTGCTTCTTGCACCTCCAGAGACTTCCGCCTCTTGTGTAGGTATGGTTCCTGTATGAGCACATCCCCGATCTGAGAAACTGGGTTACTGGGCCTGGGTCTCACGAAAAATCAAGAGTTTGAAGAGCAGGCCACGGTCTCGCCCACCAGATACGATCAGGCTCGCATAGTCACATGTGTGCGACGAGGGTAGAGTAGGAATGAATGGGTATCAATATCATATGTTCTGTCGTCTGTATGTGTATGCAGGTAGGCTTCGTATCCCATCCAGAATCCCAGGTAATATGTACAAAACGAATGTCTAAAGTCAGAAACACCAAGCCAAGTCCTGTTGATCCTGTTCAGCCGGTTCGATGATAACAACCTGACCTTGCCGCGCTTCTAGGTAACTGAAGCCAACACATCCAAGCCCCAGTGTAATAATAAAACATTATGTGCAGTTTACCGGTTCATGTATATATGTCCAGCTCCATGTCATTCCTGGCTCAGCGTCGGATGCTTGAGCAACCTCACCTCAACTCGAGACCACACTTCTCGACCACGAATCGAATCGGCTTCCTCGTTCGATGGTTCGTCACCCCTTTGGGCGGGATAATCGGCCTCATCACTGGTCCCGGTCCCAACACCTTGCTTTGTCTCAGTCCGCCGTTGTTTCCCCTCGGTCTCTGCACACCACCACCCACCCCTCCAGCTCCCATCTTGCCCCCTCGTGCCTTGCTCTCTATCACCCTCAAAGCATCATCACCACCCTTCTTCTTTGCAACACGCTCATCAAATCCCCACCTTCCCACTCCTCCACCAACCAACCACCCCCCGAGATTCCTACACTGGCTAACATCCACCCACTCCAGTCTTCCACACCCCTCCAGGACGTTCTCCACGCCCACGCCCGTTACTCGCACGCACCCGCGCACGCTCAGCCCACGAAGCTCGTTCAGATGCAGCGCTACGCAGCCCAGGCTCGCGTCGGAGACGGCGCTGCCGCAGAACGCCATCCTTAGTTCCCTTAGACCCGGCAGACCGAGCGCAATAACCTCGGTGGCGGTATCAGACAACGCGCAGCAGAAGGAGAGATCGAGATGGGTTAGGGACTTGCACGAGTTCACGAGAGCAATGATGGAGGTGTCAGTTAGGTAGGTGCAATCTGCTAGGCAGAGGGTCGTGAGGTTAGGGAAGCGGTGCGGAGACCAGGATTGGAAGCCTTGATCGGTAATGCTCGTGCAGCGTGTTAGAGAGAGAGACTGAAGACGGGAGGAGGCGTGGAGAGCGAGGTGGTGCATGGAGCGGTCGGTGATGTGTTTGCAATACGAGAGGTTGAGGCGGGCAAGGTTGGGGCAGCCTATGACGGTGCCGGGCGGGGGCTGGGCGGGAGCCGTGGCTGAGCCGTTGGCGGTGGGCTTTGGACGACGGCTGCGAGAGTTGGAAGAGGCGATGACCACCTTGCCGTTTTCCGAGGAACGTGAGGGGGGAGGCTCGGGGACCACCCAGCCTACTACCCGCGCAAGCAAGTTGTCGCCTACTTTGCGGCAGTTGGACCAGTCGACTTCCTCGAGACTTTTGGCATTTTCGGACATTTCGAGAATCTGCGACGCGGAAACATCCCAGACACTGCGCATCTTCCAGACTTTGATGTTCTTGCCGCATTGTTTCCACAGGGCTTGGAAACCTTCGTCCGTGATGTGGAAGCAGTTGCTGATGTCAACCTCGACAGGCCGTAAACCAATGAAGGGGGCGAGGATGTGGACAAGGGACCAGTCGGTTACTTTGCGGTTGATCAGACTGAGGTCAACATGGGTGCAGAGGTTCGGGCTGGTGGTGAGCAGGCGACGCCAGTCTCGGCAAACGATTCGTAGTCTGATCATCTCGAGGAGATCGAGGTGCTGGAAGATGCAGACCAGGATGTCATCCGGCAGGGAAAGCTTCTTGGCTTTGTCTTCTATCGTAGATGGTCTCCAAGGTAAAGTTCGTGCGCGTTTGCTCGGAATCGGGGAGCCGTCAGCCACGGAACGTCGCAGCGGGCTGCTCTCGGGAGTAATAACCTTCATGCCGTTAACAATGGCAGAAGCATCAGTCTGAGGAGTTGGCGGGACGATCGAGTTCCTACGGCGATTGCGAATGTTCTCCATGTCCACGCTAAGGAACGGATCAGGATCCGAAGGCTGCTGTGTCTTGTCTTTTGCCGGCGAGGTTGGCTCCGAAGGTGTGGTAAAGGTAACTTCGGGCTGAGCATCCACCATCTCAACATCTTCATCCGTTCCCTTAATCCGCCTCCGAGCCGTCTCTTCCACCTGGGACCGGATTTCGGGTGGACAGCGCTTCCAGAGCTCTTCAAGCGCATCCCCGCCAATCATCAGACATTCAACTGCAGTAATGGACCGGACCGTGGCAGTTCTCCCCTCGGACAAGCCCAGGCTAGCCACCTCACCGAAGTATTGTCCTTGTTTTAAACGGGGTCGCGAGAATGACTTTTCCGATTCATGTACGACCTCAGCTTCCCCCCGAACGATAAAGAAAATGTCGTTGCCGGGACTGCCTTGACGGACAATGTCGGTAAAAGGCGAGTATGACTTTGGCTGTGCGCTTAAGCCCAGGAAGTGCAGAATGTCGGGAGGCAGCGTCGAGAATAGCGGAAGCTCTTTAAGCGTCTTTCGCACATTGACGTAGCCGCTTCCCAGGGCGCTACCACTAATGGTCGGGTCGTCAATCACACCAGGACTGGGCGACTTGCGCTTCTTGCTTCTGACCACGGCGCCCTGCTTGATGCTTCCCGACTCTCCGGTACTAACTTCGCCAGGCGCTGCTTCTCGGGCTAGCTTATTGCTCGACAGCTTGCTCATTTGCCTGCCTTCCTGCCGCTTCTTCTTCAAGATGGTCAACCGTTCCTGTGCTTCCTGGCGAATAGCCTTTTCCATGTCAGGGTACTTGGGCAGTTCGGCCTGCAGGTCCTCCTTCTTGAGAACGACCAGCAGGCATTTCGTCCTCGCAATGATAGTCGCAGTTCGTGGAACGTCCATGAGCACACCAATCTCGCCAAAGAAGGCGCCGGGTTTGAGTTCGGCATAGACAGCTTCACCGTCGCGGGATGTGACGGCGACCACGCCTCGGACCAGCCAGTACATGGCTTTTGCTTCGTCGCCTTCTGTGAGGATGTGGTCTTGGGCGGCATGGACCTGGGGTTTGAGATGGGTGCCAATCGCAACGAGGAAGCCTTCTGGGGCGGACACGAAGAGGGGAAACGATCGGATTCGGTCAACCAGGTCGAGAGGCATGTCGGGGATGGTCGAGGCCGTCAGAGGAGAGGGGCGAATCGGTCGAGTGGGATTGGTCTCGACATTGAAGGACCTGATGAGCGCGCCCGAATCTTGAGGTGGTTGAGGTCCCCCATGGTGCGCCAGAACCCGGTAGGGCGATGGAGGCGGTGTTCGACTCCGGCGCATGTTTGGTGACGCTTTGGAGGTTATATCGTCGGCTTGGTTATGGAACGCAACAAACGGTCCGTCATGCCAGTCGCGAGAGTGCTATCGGGCACAGGCAGGTGCGGGTTAACGTGATGTGTAGTATGCTATGGTGTACAGAGAGAGGTATGCTTCGAGATCGCTCGCCCAAAGTCCGTTTGCAGCTTCGTGGGTGGATCAGGCCAGTTGGGACAGCTCAACTGCGACGGAGCATTGCGTCAGGTCGATGGAAGCTGTCGGCGGTAGGGGTCTGGGGAGGAGGTTTGGTCAATGTCAATCCTCTCTGGGTGTAATGTCTGCGCATTGCTCACAGAAATTAGGTATCACTAGAGTTTGATGTAGCTGTCGAGGAGAGTGTGAGGAAGTGTAGGTAGCGGTCCGTGTGCGACGGTTGGATGCGAAGAGAGGTCACAAGTGGAAGCAGTGGTGGGAACCTTGTGGTTGGCGATGTGGCCGCGGCGGGACGGGACTTGGGCCCTTGTAGCGATGGCAATTGTGGGGTATAATCGCAATGGCCGGCGCTTTGACGTGGTGAGGTTGGAGCTATGGGACAGCCCTGGTGTCGAATCGTGATGCTCTACCGTGCCGAGGTGCTTGTAGCTCAAGTAGGTAGAGGTGGTTAAGGTAGCTGATGAGGTGGTGAGTAGTGTAGACATCTGCAACGACGAAGAAGAAAAAAAGAAATGAACGAGCGATTGCTCTTTCGTCCCGTCTTGGTTGTTGCGCCCGTCGGCAGGTCCAGATGAAGGACGGCAACTGAACTATCCCCCGCAACCGTTCGGCAGCGTGGGGCCGGGCCGTTTTGGTTTAGTGCCGAATACAGTGCATAGAGGTAGTACCCCCGCCCGTAACCGCCGGGCCACCCAATTCGTCGTTTGAGCGACTCGGACTGCCACGGATGTTTATCTCGACGTTCACAACAGCAACAATTGCAGGAATCACAAGGTCGTTTCAAACTGATGCCAAGCTGTAGGCATCTGTCAGGATGCATGGAAGCTGGTTTCCAGAAGGAGAGGAGGTAAGACGCAAGAAGAGGTGAGCTTCCCCAGCTGTTGTTGGTCCCCTTCCTTTGTCCTCGTTTCAAGCTGGGCGAAACAACATAACGAGGGACAGCGAGGGACAGCTACGTATCTTGAACAACTCCAGGCTCTGGAATGATTCGCTGACAGCCATTGGAAGGATCAGAACAGGCCTTCTGGAAGGGTGACGCGCTGTGCTGTGTTGTTGTTACACCCCACATCCAATACTACCACCGTTATCGACGAGGACGAGAACGACAACAACACCGTCTTGTTTCCGACTTCCCGCCGATATCGATTCTCCTCCTCACCGCTGTGTTAGAAACTTTCTGTCGATGGTCACAAGGACAGGAAGCGGATTGCTAGCCGACCAGCGTACTTGTACCTCCGCCGTCGACTGATGAGCATCACGATATCCACCTCGATGACTTCATGCCGTGGAGTACCGCACGGCAGCAGCATCCTTGTGGTTCGCTCGCTGTCCTGCCGTTCAACCTCGAGACATCCCAATAAGTAGTCATCCAGCCGTTTCAACGACTATGGCGTCGGACAACCCGATATAACGAGAGACAAGAAAGAGATGGCGCTGTATAGGCTACACGTCCCTGAAGACCCTGAAGAAGAGCACCCCGGGACCTCGGACTGGTTGCCGCCACAGCCCTGCAGAATCCCTTTTCCAGAACAATTCTAGCTCCTGGACCGTGCACGAGTCGTCAACGGTCAAATTCTGGGCAAACAACATGACCAACAACATCAGCAAAAAGGGACCCCAGCCTGGATATCCGCGCCAACCATGGCTGCGGATGTCTCTCGTTGTTCCGCGAAGAGCATGGCAATCACCAAAGACAAACAACCATCGCTGTAATAGGAGGCCCCCACGTTTCTGATCACATGTTTCCACGTTCATCACAACCCTGATCTTCGAAAATTCGGTAGGAGCTTTCCCAGACCTCACAAGGCTAAAACGTTCTTCTTCTTGGCAAGGCTAGTGCATTTGCTGTTTTGCGGAAATGACACCGTTGTGTTGGTGGCGGCGGTGTTGTTTCATCCGGTCAAAGTACTGATGATGATTGGCCTGGAGCACCCATATCGTCCCTTAAGACGCTATCTGTGGCTTGGACTGTCAATGCTGCCGGTAGCCGGCCGGTAAGCTTCAATCATTCACCTTTATCTATCGGCTCATCATCTCCGAAAGAGCATAACTAACATGATCGTAGGCAGAAATTGGATGGCTGTGCACAAGCTCCCTCGTGTATAAGATGCCTTTGCATACTAAGACTTCGGTCTTGCTCGGCGTTCGCTTGACATACAGTCAAGTGAAGCTCTCTTACCATGGAGATTACACCTCTGTTGTGGTTGCTTCTGAGTCAACTATCTGTGCTGTGCCTAGCCAGAGCCCAAACCTGCAATCCCGATGGTTTTGTGAAGAGCAAGTTTGAGCAAAGTGAGCTTATTGGGCTAAAGAACAAACGAAATATCTCTGCTGACTCCAAGGCGTAGGCGCGGTCTTGAATAATAGGATATACTTCTACGGCGGACTAGCTTTGTATAACTGCACTGGAGGTCTGCCGACGTGGCTTCCATGTAATTGCTTTTTTTCTATGCCCCATATACGACCATAAGCTGGTCATACACCGAGAGCACTCGATCCTGGGAGAACATCCCCGTTCAAAATCCTCCACCCTTCCGTCTGGCCCGCGGCGCAAGCGTGAGCGTTCCAGAGACAAGAAAAGCATACTGGGTGGGCGGTTAGGCAGACAACTCCACCACTTTCGGAATGCATGACCGAATCTACCAACGACAACTCATCGAATTCGACATGAAAACCCACAACTTCTCCTACTACAATATTTCAGGCGGGTTCGGCGATCAAAGAACCGGCGGCGGATTGGTCTATCTCCCATACGGGAAAAAGGGAGTGTTGATCGCCATGGGCGGATCTCTCTGTACAAGCGAGGACTGTCACCCGGTTCCCGGCTATCACCCACTCAGCCAGGTGCCGGTCTACGATCTGGCGTCTGAGAGGATCTACTCGCAGGAAGCAACTTCGGGAAACGGAGATCCAACGACAAAAGGGTGGGTGTGGCCTGAAGCACGTGCAGACTTTTGCATGGTAACTGTCCCGTCGTATGATGAGACAGTTCATGCTGTCTACGCGTGGGGAGGCATGGTTGGTGTTGATGGCAATGGTAGCGACAACGTCTGGGTGTTGTTGATACCACAATTCGTCTGGGTGGAGGTCTACAACGGTCCATACGGACGGTTCGGAGCAACCTGCCAGGTCACATATGAACGGTTTATGATGTTCAGCGGTGGCGAACGACAATTCGGGTCCAACATGGGTGTATTGGACCTCACCACGGTATCGACGGATGGTGGGATGGGTGGGTAGAGGCATGGCAGAACTTGACTGATGGCCAGAGATATCCTGCAGTGGAGCCCTGGTTTAGGTACAACCCGCGCTTTGCTGCGTATCATCTGGGGACAAGTCTGAAAAGGGTTGCCGGTAATACGTATGTCTTATCGTTCCCTTTCCCCAAGCCTTGAGCTAACTGTTGCAGAGCACAGCAATATGGAGACGAGTCACCAGCCGATATTCAGCGTCCATTTTCCGGATGGAGTCATTCCGAGTTGAAGCTCATCTTCAGCCCCTCAAACCATACGCGGCCCAACCCATTTCGGACCAAAGACTATCTCATAGCAGCAAGGATCACACCGGCTCTACTCATTGCGTTTCCATTCGCTATGTACATGGCCCAGTACCTCTACTCCCTCCTCCAGTTCAAAAGAGGAGGTTACAAGCAGGTTGCCACCAGTACCACATCGATGACCTGGCGTCCCTTTGTCACTCGCTACCCGTACCTCCTTTTCCTCGCTCTCTCATCCCTCTCCCTCCTCGTCGTAGTCGAACTCCTCTACCAACAATCCATCAACCCCGCCTTCGAACCAGGCCAACGCACCATGCACACAAATGGCTCCGAGCCTTCCCCTCCAGGCTATTACCCCACCATCGCCTCCCGTCCTCGTCTTGGACTCTACGCCTACTGGGACTCGGAAAGCACGAACCTCAAAGACATGCGCGGCACTTCCAGCCGCTTGAAAACAGGGGGGTACTTCGTCTGGAACTACCTCCCAGTTATCCTCGTTGTGCTCTACGGGCTGCTCTGGCAGCAGTGCGATGCGGAGGTTGAGCGTATTGAACCTTACTACCACTTGTTTACAACCAAGCAGAAAGTGAACAACACGTTGCATGTTGATTACCACACTTTCTGGGCCCCGCTAAGGTTGTGGCAGGCCGTGAAGTATAGGCAGTGGACTTGTCTTCTGTCTAGCACGGCGTATATCATTGCGTTCGCGGTGATACCTAACTTGCAGAACTCCTTATTTTCCTTGGAAAAGAGACATGGTGGAACATATGGAGAATTGGTGGATTTTGCGGATGATGCGGATGGTGTGGGATATGGTGTGAGGGTGGCAGTGATGGATGGAACGTTTGTGAGGGCTATTGAAGTTATGTTTGAGGTTAATATGTTGTGTGCCGTTGCTTTGATGGCCATCTTTTGACAGAGGGAAAGAAGGATGAAGGGGTCCGGGTTGTATGACGACCCGAGGGGGATGAAGTGGTTGAAGGAGTTGACCGAGGAAGGTAAGTTGATGGGCGCTACGTCTTTCCCAGACAATGCAAAGCCAAAGTGTCAGTTGACTCCCTCAAGGGGACTTCAAGACTTCGTCGATGATCCTGACGGTCTGGATGAGTGGGCACGAAATCACCGGTGCTGGACGGAATTTCAAAACGGTGGATTGCGTTTGAAGTTTGAGTGCTCGCACAAGCCCGCCCAGGCTCCATCCAAGCCATTCAAGCCTCTGAAGCCACTGGTACGGAAATTGACTTCGTGGTGGGCAACAATACGGGATTTCCTGAACCGGACCGGGTTAATCGTTCAGCAACAACCATTCATGTTAAACCGACTTCCGCTCACATGTCTCCTTGCGGTAGTCCTCACCATCTTGGGCGGAACGCTTTGGATATTGCACAGCCATCTCAAGGCGATCAACAGCCAGGATGATCCTATTCCTTTACCGTCGGATCTATATCTGGTCATCGGTGTGCTAGTCAAGGCAGGTCTGACATTATTCCCTACTCAGTGTTTGGTTGCTAACCTGAACCCAAGTCTATCTACGAATGCGTTGACCGCAATTTCCGTGCCGTGTGCCCTTTTTTCCCCCGAAATCCTATACACACATCGTCTGCTCCAGCTGCAGGAGCTTCAAGTGCAGGGGCAAGCTCAGCGAATAGTACACTCACGCCTACAGACCAAAACCTGGAAGAATATAACAACACCCCTCCCCTCATCATCATCTACACCGCATGGAAGTCCGGCCGCAGTACATTGGTATGCCTTTCTTTTGCAACCGCTGCTTTGGAATTTTGGGCTCTCTTCCTCGGTACGCTGCAAGTGAGCGCAGTAGCTATGGAAGCACGACGTGGCAGGCGGACCTTGCGGGGTTGCTGATTGTGATGCTGATGGAGATGGTAACGGTTGTAGGATTGGTTGCGGTTTTGGTCATGGGAATAAGTAGAAAAGGGAAAGGGAAGCGAAGACCAAGAATGAAGCCGGCGACGATTTTGCAGAGGATGGTTTTGATGACATGGGTTGATATGACATATGAATAGAGGTACAGGGGGAACTGGGCTGCGAGGTGTTCCATAGTAGCTGTTCATGGCGTCTTGACGCATCAGACACAAGGGAGACTCTCATGGACCCCAGCTGGCACGGTTGATGCCCTTGTACCCAGGGGCACGTAGGTAGTCTTAATAAAATCGGTGCTCCCCGCCTCGTGTTGAGAACGAAACATACAACGAGACACAAACTCTGGACGACGAGTCAGTTGTTAATGCCATCAGATCCTCTAGCAGTGAGTGGCTTACAAGCAAGTGGCGATAAGCCTGGGAATGAGGCCAAGTCTCGCCCGTTGAATTGCCTCTATCCACTCCCACTCCACGTGGATGAAGATGACCCTGGTAATTGCCGTATCGATGTCGTCTTGTCCTGGCACGACTGGCGGGGGAGAGAAAGATTTCGAAGATGTCCGGTCCAAATGGAAAGACATGAGAGAATAGTAGACTCCCGCTATCAAGAGAACGTGGGGAGTGACGATGAGGAGGAGCAAGGGGTCAGGCGTGTAATCCATAGCTTCTTCGGTGCTGCTATGCCTGACTGGGAAGGATTGAAGATGACACTGTCATTGTGAGGAAGCGATGGAATGGGGAATGACAGCTAGATATTTCTGGATTTGCCCATTGCCAGCCAGCCAAAGCATTCTCGTGCATGATGTTCATCCGGCGTCAAGCATTCCATTCTTGCGCCTTGCTCTTGCTGCGTCGGCACGCATCCATTGGTTCGGGTTTCATTGGGAGAAGGGCAAAGGTGCTTGGTATCCGTTTATCATCAAGAATCTGTCAGGACGTTCATAGGCAGTCAATTCAGATTGATGTCGCGGGACCATAGTGAGAAATGTCGTGGGGAAGAGCCGACAGATCTCGACCATGTCAAGGACGACGTTGTCAGGCCAAAGGCAGGTTACCCCAAGGCAGGTACAGAGGTAGAAGAGGGCAGTTCCTTCGACCAGGGTTAGGGTCGGTAAAAGCCGAACAGCCGGCGCCTAACTCCGACAAGGAGCGAACGCGCGGGGCTGCTCGAAGCTTCTCCTCCAGCACTGACCACTGTGCTGTGACGCACATTACCTAAACACAGGCACTGCCTCCAGCCGAAACGTCATCCATCTTTTGCCTTTCTTCGGCGCCGATATAGATTGGCATCGGTTCCGTCTCCAACCACCGAAACACCTACAGCAACACCCTTCATCACATCTCGACATCGACGGCCACGTTTCTTCAGCATCGAGTCGCACCCACGATCATGTCGTTTACGCTCACCATCCGCGCTGGGCCTGCGCGCCTGGCTTCGCGGATTCCCGAGTTCGCAAAGGCATCGAGCGGTCCTGCCGCCGCCATCCGGGCGTTCCACAAGTCTGCGCCCAAGACCACCAACTTCTTCACCTCGAGGACGACGACTCCCTCGCTCATCGCCCAGAAGCCCGCCACCAACAGCCTCCTCGCTCGTCTCCAGGGCGCCCGCCGCGGTTACCAGTACCAGTCTCACACTCAGCCCCAGCCGGACAGTGGCCTGTTGATGCGCAAGCTCCTCGTCGGCGGCGCCATGGTCGGCGGCACGTGGCTTACTCTGCAGTTCATGTTTAACCGGGAGACTCGCGCGGACGGCGGTATGCCCGCTTTCGAGCGCTCGTACCTCAACAAGACCTTCATGCACACTGGACTCGGCATCGGCATCATCGGTCTGTCGGCCTACCAGATGCTCCAGACTGGCTTCACCTATCGTCTCATGGTTACCAACCCTTGGATTGTCGCTATCGGTGGTCTCGCTCTCTCTTTCGGTTCCATGCTTGCTACTCGCGCTATTGACCCTGACAAGTACGTCTTTTGCGTTTCTGTCTGTCTGTGTTGTCGCATTTGCTAACCGTCCTTCACAGCTACGTCCCCAAGTATGCCTGCTGGACCGTCTTCAACGCTACACAGGCCGCCTTTGTCGCTCCCCTCCTCGCCATGGCGCCTCCCGCTCTCCTCGCTCGCGCCGGTCTCTACACCCTCGCCATGATGGGCGCCATCTCGTTCGTCGGTGCCACCGCTAAGCAGGAGAAGTACCTCTACATTGGCGGTCCTCTTCTCGCCGGTGCCGCCATTGTCGCCGTTTCTGGTTTCGCTCCTCTGGTCCTCCCCGCCACCGCCGTCCGCACCCTCGCCTTCACCGAGAACCTCTGGCTCTATGGTGGTCTTGCCGTCTTCGGTGGCTTTACCCTCTATGATATCCAGAGGATCCTCCACCATGCTCGTCTCGCTCAGGCTGGCGTCATCAAGGAGGATCCCGTCAACGAGTCCATCTCGCTTGAGCTCGACTTCCTCAACATCTTTGTTCGCATGGTTCAGCTTCTCATGATGCAGCAGAACCGCAGGAAGTAAAGGGTGTTCGTAGGATGAGTTGAACCAGGAAAGCGTTGAACAAGATACCAGATCGTTTGCTTTTGAAATTTTTGGTTAGCACTCTGCTCAGTGTTTGTTGTTGACGGAGGAGTTACGCAAGAAGAAGCGGTTGGTCTGATTCGGTTCAGGCAGTTGTTTGTATTCTACTTGTAAATTTAGATATCCCAACGAAACTCCTAATTAAAAACGGCAAAACCCAACATCTTTCTGCCATCCCAAACGCCGCCTGATGCAATGTTGTCGCTAGTATGTTAAATCCGCCCATGCCGTGTATGTTGTCCGGGATCCCGCTGTGTTGAATTACCATCCCATCATCTGTCATCCGGATCCTGCCCGAATGTCATCCCCAGATTGAGCTTGGTGCATTTCTGCTACCCAAGACTCGGTTCTATGCGCGCTCGGCGCGGCACAATTGCTCAAGACCCAAGCGCCTACTTGAGCTCAGGGAACTTGCGCAAGAAGTGACTGGGGCACTCATACCCATCGGGGTTGTTCACCAAGTACAACTGGTGATACTGCTMAGCATCCCACCACTCCTTGGCCGGGAGGATCTCGGTAATGATCTTGCCACCCCACCACTGCTCGTTGGCCTTCTTGGTGATATCCTCGGCCACCTTCTTCTGCTCATCGTTGTGGTAGAAGATACCGCTGCGATACTGCGTGCCGCGATCGGGCCCCTGCTGGTTGTGCGTCGTGGGGTCGTGCATCTTGTAGAAGAACTCAAGGATTTGGGTGTAGGAGAGGCGGGTGGGATCGTAGATCAGGAGGGTAGCTTCGGCGTCTTTGGACTTGTTAGTGACACACTCGAGAGACCAAGCAAGAGAGGGAGACCGGCATCCCCGGCAGGGGCTGCAGGAGGCATCGCCACAGGGAGGAAAAGACTTACGGCCAGTGTTGCCAGAGCAAACTTGCTTGTAGGAAGGGTTGGAGGCGTCTCCGCCAATGTAGCCAACGCGCGCATCGTAAAGACCCTTGTCGGCAAAGTGCTTGCGGTAGAGGTGCTCAACGCCCCAGAAGCAGCCAGCGGCGACGGTGGCCTTCTCGGCACCCTCGGGGACGTGGACGGGACTGGAAGGGAAGGTTGTGGTGGACATTTTGGAGGTCTGGGTGTTGAGGGAACGGAAGATGCGACCGAGGAGCGAAGACATGTGTTAACGTTGATGGATGGAGGTCGGGAGCTTTATGAAGCTTCGTAGGGCTGAGTAATAAGTGGACCGAGGTGGATGACGAAAGGTGGAATGGAGATGGCGTCGTTTGCAAATTTTAAATGCGCTCTTTTTGGGCATGTTACGTCGGTTGATCGCGGCAGAGGGTGCCTCCACAAGTTCCCGACCAACAGTGGAGCGACAGCTCGCCCGCACCGAGCCCCGGCCGACCCGCACACACAAGATACCCCGACCCGACGCGATGGATGCGTCGCTGCAAAGAGCTGTACGTCAGAACAGCCGGGTGGCGGCTAGAAGCGATCATGTCGATTCAACCACGGCAATGCAAAGCTGTCACAGGCAGGCCGCCAACGGGATTGTATGCAGGATGCGGCGAGGCGCGCATCAGACTACTAGTAGTTCCTCCCATCTATGTTGAGATATAACCCAGGCTTGTATCCCCCATACTTGACATCCATGGAGGCCTCGTGCGGCTCCCGGCCCTTGCCTGCTTCAACGGCCGACCCTTGCAAGAGACGCTGCCGGAGCAGGATACCCGATGGAAGGGCTCCCGCATTGAGGCTGAGAACCCCAAGAAGGTTCTGTAGCGGGGCCGCCTGCATCCGTTTCCTGTGTCAGCATCATTGAGGCTGAGGGATGTCCAGCGTCCCCATCTTGGTCATGCAGCCCCTTCATGTTACGAACTTAAGCGAGTACACGGGCCAACCAGGGCACTGGGAACACAACAGCTAAAAAGGCTAGGCTGTGCAACCCTCGGACCAGGGTAGGCTCACGCCCAACATCAGGTGGGCCAGGCTCACGACGGACATTCGGTGAGCCAGGCTCACGTTCAGCGACAAGTGAGCCAGAACCACAATGGTGAGCCAGGCTCACAGAACTACAGGAACGGCTCTGAAGGCATGGAGTATAAAGGGACGACTGGAGAACTCAGATTGTCAGATAGTTCGACAGTAGTCAACAGATCATTATCATTGACACTAGTATAACGCTACCATACTTGGTGTGAACCTTTTGGCTTCACCGAACGTCTTCTGATAGTATCAACCTTCAGCTACCCCACTTAGGCAGATCAGACTGCCGTTCGTCACACTTCATTTCCTGGTGCATTTAACGTCCTCCCCATTACTCGAGCTAGATACCTCGAATTCAGCATTTGGGGAAAAGCCTGCACTGCTGCCGCACATATCTCGTTCCCTGTCAAGTGGCTGGCAGTGTCCGGGTTCCAGTGGCTTGGGCTGCGAGCCGTCTGTGGCGTTACTATGCTCGTTACTAGGTAGGCGGGTCCTAGACGCACAGCAAGGAGCGGGTATACTCACCACTTGGCCAAGACCAGTGATTTTCTGGTCTCCGGGAACATACATAGAGGTAGCCACTTCCATCCAGGAATGGACGACATTCCAGTACATTATTAAACTGAACGCATTGCACGTCTCTCCGAGCGCCAACACCTTTCGCTGTAGAGATCCCCAGACTTTCGTGTTTTGTCTTTCTCCCGCTTGTCGTGCATGTAAGGTCGGCCTAGTGCTTTACTCCACATTACTAATTCCGGCCAATCAACTAACACCATTCTCCCAAATTTACTGAAACCATTCTCCTCCTCGTGGAAACGCCAACCAGTATCGCGAATTTACGAGACCATTTACGCATAGCTCGTGCAACCCGCCGTAAACCCATTCACTGAAGCTATGTATTACTGAGAGCCTTTACTAGTGAAACGAACGCGCTCTTATACGTAAAAAATACGCGTATAGCGTATTCTAATTGACACCACTGGTGGCAGCCCCCACCTGTTAAGCTGAGAGTACTGTACGTGCTCCTCATACAGTTGTAGATCTACTATGTACTCACCGTCCTTGGTCTTGGACTTGAGAGTTAACTAAGTACTACTCATTTACTTTGAACTTGGGTGCCCCATGCTGTTCCACTACGTCAACTGGGCAATTCAATGTTCGCAGGCTCAGAGTAATTACTTGCGCTACGTCTACATCACGTTGACTTATAAAAATCTTTGCCCTCGTCATCTCTCATCCTATTCTTCATCTTGTATTTCATTCTTCATCCACTAACCCATCATTCAATCTATTTCATTCCTATATTTCTCTACCTAGCTCACTCGCTTTTGCATTTCATTCTCATCCACTGACCCATCATTCAATCTCATTTATTCCTGTCTCTCTCTACCTGGCTCACTCGCTTTGCCAGACATTAAGCATGTTACGGCCGACTTCTTGGCTGAGCCTAGGGCTCTACCTGGCTTCCCTAACTCAGGCTCGAACCATCCTTGGGCTTTTGTTGTTGTTGTTGTTATTTTTAACGTCTACTTCCGCCTCCCGTAGGGCATGAGACGTGCCACATCGGTGAGTCTAGCGTACAAAATTATGAGCAGTGCCCTAACTGTCCACCAAAACCATGAATCCGAGGGCAAACCGAGGCTTATGAGCAGTGCCCTAACTGTCCACCAAAACCATGAATCCGAGGGCAAACCGAGGC